>BSBK01000182.1:797500-1279139 GCA_027943335.1 Chamaecyparis obtusa | reverse complement strand
ACACACACTAACACACACACAATTAGAAATAGGAAATACTGAGAGGGGGGGTGAATCAATATATCACAAACTTTTACTTTTGCCCAATTATTGATATAACAAATTAACTGAAGCTTGCATAACAAAGTAAACTAAGGAAAGTGAATAACACACATATCAATAAGGTAAATGAACTCATAACACCATGTTTGTTCTCAAGGAAACCCTAGCCAAGGGAAAACCCTGGTGGGGATGATACCCACAACTGATCCACTAATCAAAAGTATCAAGTTAAGGATGTTGACCCTGTTAGGAGTCTACTACATACATATAGTGTCTCTTTCCTGGCTAAAAGACTTTAGACCTTGTTAGAAGCCTCAACCCTTATAAGAGTTTCTATTACAAAATAGACTGATTGCAAGATGAGCTCACTGTCCAAACATGCAATATACATGATATCTTCAAATACAAAGGTAAAGTACATAACCTTTCACTACTGCCGAATAGCTTTTCTATTTTGATTTAGCTTTGTAGGCTCTTCGCTTTCATATACAGAATTTACTTGCTTTCCTTCTTACAATATACAACTTTGCATCATACTATTCTCATTACAATTGCTATATGTACCATGTGTACATTTCACATTACATAATTCTTACATATATACAAGTTATTACAATTAATAACTTCCAGTCAGCTTAAAATACATAAACTCTTCTCAAAATATGAAATTAATTCATGATGCCTTAGGGTTAACATCTAGGATGTCATCTCTATATTTTTAAGTCATATTTTGATAAACAAAATAATCCCTTAACTGATTGTGATCATACTCTATTTTCTGCTATGTTCAAGTCAGCTCAACACTGTCTCTGTGATTCTTTAATATCTTCTTCCGTACATGTCATATAGACTTGTTCTTTCATATGTGGCTTTGATATACATATAATTATCTATGTTCAAGTATGCATGCACTGAACCTACTTCTGTGAATGTCTCTAATCAAAACTATCTACATTTAGACTAGCAAATATTGTTGTACTTAGACAATTTTCTAGTGCACTCATACATGACTGCTTCCATCTATTATGTGATCATCATAGAAAGTATATGTTTCCATAATGTGTTGGGAGACTGGGGTCTAGTTGCTACTACAGAGCATGCCTGACTCTTCTTGGAGATCCTTCCTTTAGATATCTTAGCGCATTCACCACCCTAAACCAAAGTAAGCCTCTAAGAACTCTACTCCCTCTTCGAGACCTGGTCCCACAAACAAGTTAATCTCCTCTCTTCACTGAATCTACATAGATACATCCACTTTCCTCATTCAAATAATGCCTTCACAGCATTGTCCTTGCTTACTTACCCTAATCGAACTATCACTGAGCTCACCTAGGGTAAGGTCTCTAGATTCATATATGTTGCTTCTCCTACCAAAAACAAGAAAAATAATACTATGTACAAGGGCTCCTCTTGAGTTCCATCTAGGCACATGACTTTCACCATGGATTCAGGAACCTCAAGGAGCCATTCAATATTTACAACCCAGACTAGGTAAGGAACTCACAACTTGCAAACAGAAACAAAATGAATTAATCTACTAGCATGCACAATAAATCACAAAGCTTCGAAATCAACTAAGTGCACAACTTGCAACTTTTCATTAACTGGAAATAACAAAACCCATTCCAAAAATCCAATTGGTAAATCACCCTTCTTCCCTACAAAAACCCCTCTCCTTTTAGAAAGGAGGACTGGGACATCATAAATAGCCACCCCATCATTGGGATAGTCTTAATTGCCCACTATGTCATAAGCATCTTGTCACAAACTATTATGACTGACCATACTATCCATTACAGACAAGATCCACCTTTTGTGGTCATTACAACTAGTTTTATCGAGCAATAGCAATGCAAACTCTGCCATAGTACTGAGCACCATGGGTACCGAGTAGTAGCATTACCGAGTACCAGTCTCATGGAGCACCCGTATTGCCAAGCACCTCTTACCGAGTGTCGATATTATTGAGTTCCAATCTTACTGAGCACCAGTAATACCAAGCAACTTCAATACATACCGAGCAACTTACCTAAGGCTCCTGATGCCTTGGTTAGATTTTTTAGAGAATTACAAACTACCTCTCAGACACAATAGAACTTAAAGAAAACATCTAAGCACTAGAGTGTTTATTCACTGACTTGACCCATTTTGTACTCAGTCATCATAGGAGTGAATGAATAAACACTTTACAAACCAACTTAAAGAAAATCTAAAATTTCTTAAGGGTCCTTAACCCTAGTTCTCTAGGTGCTCCTACACCATACTCCCCCAAGTGAGAAAATCAACTTCCAAGTGATTGGATGAGGTCAGGGTTGATGCCCAACTTCTTGAATTCGATCTCCTACACCCATGTAGCCTCAAAATCAGCTTGCCCTTGCCACTTCACTAGATATTCTAGGTAAGTCTTTGTTCTAGTCATCTTGGCAACTCTTGAATTCAGGATCTTCTCTACCTTGGGCTTTGGAGTAATTGGAAGTTTTAGTGCCTTGAGATCTTCTACAATTGTTGATAAATCAGGACCTTCTCTTGGAATTGGTCCCTTGTAGGACACAAGATATGTCACATTAAAGATTGGAGATAAACCCATATTAGTGGGAAGGTCAACTTTGTAAGCATTAGACCCATACTTTTTCAAAATTGCACAAGAGCCTATCTTCCTCATCTGAAGCTTACTTGAAACACCTTTTTGTAGTCTTTCTTTGTTCAGGTGCACCATGACTATATATCCAACTTGAAACTAAACATCTCTTTTCCTTTCATCTACCTTCTTCTTGGTGTGAGTTGTACTCTCCACTAGTGTCTTTTGCACAGTATCATGGAATTATTTCATGGATTGAGCAAAATCTTCTACATAGCCACTCTTCTCTACATTATTTCCAAGATCCTTGAGTTCACATATACCCTTGGGATGGATCCCATACACTATTGCAAAAGGGCATTTTCCAGTGGATCTATTGACTATATCATTATAAGAAAATTTTGCTTGTGCAAGTAATTGATCCCATGATTGTCCATATTCTTTTGTGAGGCATCTCAAAAGATTTTCCAAACTTCAATTCACTACTTCAGTCTGATTGTCAGTCTATGGATGATAGACTGAGCTAAAGGAAAGGTTTGTACCGAGATTCTACCACAAGGTTTTCCAAAAATGACTCATAAACTTAGAGTTTGTGTCTGATACAATGCTTAAGGGTAACCCATGTATCCTTATTGCTTCTCTGAAGAAAAGATGTGCTATATAGCATGCATCATGTGTGGTTTTGCATGGTACAAAGTGAGATATTTTTCTAAATCTATCCACAATCACAAAAATATTGTCCATTCCCAACTTGGTCTTAGGAAGTCCAACCACAAAATCCATGTTGATACATTCCCAAGGTCAGCCTGGGATTGGAAGTGGTTGATACAATCCTACATTTGAAAAATTCCCCTTGGCCTTTTGACATACTATACAAGTCTCTACATATTTGTGAACATCCGTGTTCATTCTCGACCAATAATACTACCTCTGTACCAATTCTAAAGTTTTATGCACCCCAAAATGTCCACTCAATGACCCATTATGTTTCTCTTGTACTAAGTTCTCTCTCATTGAACCTTTTGGTACACAGAGTTGTCCTCCTTTAAATAGAAGACCTTCTTGTAGGGTGAAATCAGAATAATCACTATGAAAGTGGTTTTGAAAATCTTGACATACCTTATAGGCTACTGAAAAATATTCATCTGCTAGGTATAGATCCTTGAAGTTGTCTGTGCCAATGCTCCTTAGCTGAATTTCTTACACCATGAGAAATCTCCTACTCAATGCATCTACTACCTTATTTTGTACTCCCTTCTTGTGTTTGATGGTGAAGGTGTAGGCTTGGATATAGTCCACCCATTTCATGTGCGTGTGGCTTAGTTTATCTTGTGAATTCAAAAAACTTAGAGCCTGATTGTTGGTAAAGACTACAAATTCTTTGGGAAGTAGATAATGTCTCCATTTCCTTAGTGCTTTCACTAGTGCACATAGTTCCAAATCATATGAGGAATACGTGCTCTTTGCATCATTCAGTTTTTTACTATGAAAAGCAACTGGTTTTCCCTCTTGACTCAAAAATACACCTATGGCAACATTGCTAGCATCACATTCCACAGTAAACAACTTGTCAAAACTTGGAAGTGTCAGGATAGGTTGAGTCGCTATTCTTTGCTTCAAATTCTTAAATCCTTCATCATCCTACTTATTTCATTGGAACTTTGCTTTCATACCTCATTTTATGGTATCTAAGATAGGTGCACTAATTTCACTAAACTACCTAATGAACTTCATGTAGAACTATGCTAATCCATGGAAGATCCTTACTTCTATGGCTGATTTAGGTGTAGGCCAATTCAAAATTGCTTCCACCTTGCTTATATCCATCTTCAAGTTACCTTCTGAGATAACAAAACCCAAGTATATGAGCTCTTGCTTCATGAACTCATTCTTTTCTAAGTTGATTTCCAACTTCTCTTCATGAAACCTTTTCATTACCATTTGCAGATGTCTAAGATGACCCCCCTTAGTTTTTATGAATACTAGAATATCATCTAAGTACACTACAACCCATTTTCCAATGAAGTCCTTCAACACTTTGTTCATCAACCTCATAAATGTGCTTGGGGTGTTGGACAACCCAAAAGGCATTACAAGCCACTCATAGAGTCCCTCAGTAGTCTTAAAAGAAGTCTTCCACTCATCTCTACTTTTTATTCTTATCTAATAATACCCACTCTTAAGATCTATCTTGGAGTAATACTTAGCTCCTCCTAAGGAATCCATCAAATCCTCTATCCTAGGGATTGGGAATCTATACCGAATAGTGATTCTATTTATGGCCCTAGAATTTGTACACAACCTCCAAGTACCATTCTTCTTTGGAGCTAGGACGGTGGGAAAAACACATGGGCTTATGCTCCTTTTGATTAGTCCTTGATCCATTATCTCTTGAATTTGGCTAGCTATCTCTACATTCTATTGTGGGGTCATTTTATAGGCAGCCTTTTTGGGAAGCGAGGCTCCTAGGATGAAGTCGATCTGATGGCTAATAGACCTCTCAAGTGGCAGACTAGTTGGCTGACCATCACTAATGATGTCTTGGTATTGACTCAGTAACTCTTTGAATTCTAAGGGTAACTCTTCCCTCTTGTCACTCTTTGGATTCAGAACCAAAGCAAAGCCTACTCCATCTTCTTCCTCTAATGTTTGTAAGAATTTTTTCTCACCTACTAATAGTATGTTAGGACCCCCTTTCTTCACTTCACCTCCTTCCAATATTGACTATATCTTGAAGGTCACTCCATCTTTCTTGAAGGAATGGGATTTTTTAGCTCCATTATGTATTGTAGCTCAGTCGAACTTCCAAGGTCTACGCAACAATAAATGGCAAGTATCCATGGGCAGGACATCACACAAAATGTTGTCCTTATACCTCCCTATGGAAAATTCTACCCAAGCATGCTCATTAACTAACACATATTGATCTTTATTCAACCAAGTAACTCGATAAGGGTTAGTATGAGGAGTCTTTTTCAATTGTAACTTTTCTACGACTTCCATAGAAACTATGTTATCGGTAGAACCAGAGTCTATGATAACTTTGAAAACCTTACCTAGAACCTTGCACTTGACTCGAAATAGAGATCTTCTTTGTCTTGGTTCCTCTTTGATAGGTTTCTTGAGGAGTGCTCTTGGGATCATCAAATTTTCTCCTATCTCAGAATCTAGGGCTATTTATGTCATCTTGTTGCTAGAAGATTCTCCTTGCACATAATGTGTCCTCTTCTCACCTCCTTGTGATGTAGAACTCTTCTCGAGACATCTATAGGCTGGATACCCAAACTGTTGATAGTTATAACACTTCATTGAAGAGAAATAAGATCCTCTTCCTTGATTATTGTTTCTTTCTCTTGAACCATTGCTTGAACTCCTTCCTTAGTTGTAACCTCCTCTTGTGTTACTAGATTCTCCTTGATTCTCATTGCGCTTGGACTCACTCTGATTTTTACCTTCAAATTTTCTTCCACCAAATCCTCCTTTGTGACTTCCTTTGTCCCTTCCCCTTCCTCTTCTCTTTGTATCTTGCTTCTTTTTTAACTTCTCCTCCCCCTTGAGAGAAATTTGATAGCATTGATGTACTTTCTTGGGACTTAAGAGACTAAGTTCCTCTTGCATACTCCACTTGAGGCCATTTAGATAACTAGCCACCTTTAGGCTTTCCTCTTCCATTACATGTGATCTCAAACATAACTTGTGAAACTCTTTGGTATAGGTACTGACCTCCAAATATTTTTGTCTCAGGTTCTGTCTCCTCTTGTGAAACTATACTGCATAATCCTCAGGGAGGTATGTTTCCCTTATCTTAGCCACCATTCCTTGCTAATTGGTTATGGGGTTCTTTCCTTCTTTGGTCCTTTCATCTTGGACAAACTTCCACCAAGTGAGAGCAGTTCCTCTCAATCTTGTCTTGGCTATTTTGACCTTCTGAGCCTCAGTCACATTATCAAAGTCAAAGTGATTTTCTAGTCCTTCTATCCATTCCATGAGTACTTCTAGTTCCATTTTTCCACTGAATAGAGGCATGCCTTCCAAGGACATACTATTCATTTCCTTCAACACCCTTAAGAATGGATCTTCTTGAAGTACAGGGTCAGGTTTCGGCACTATTTCTTCCTTGGCCACTGTCTTGTCTTTTTCGTTAGTTTCTCTCATTCTTTCACTAACTGATGTAGTTCTTAGCTGCACTTCTTCTAACCTAGTTTCCATTTTGGCCAACTATTCTTTCAAGAGTCTATTCTCCTCTTTTTGTTCCTCCACTTCTTTTTCTAGTTCCACACTGGTCACCATTTTGAATGAATCGATAGATGCTTATACAGATAACATCCAAACAACACATGCCCAAATCTTTTTAGTGCTTTGATACCAATCTATTGGGAGATTAGGGTCTAGTTGCTACTACAAAGCTGACCTAACTCTACTCAAAGATCCTTCCTTTAGATCTCTTAGGGAATTCACCACCCTAAACTGAAGTAAGCCTCTAAGATCTCTACTCCCTCTTTGAGACCCGATCCCCACCGACAAGTTAATCTCCTCTCTTCACTGAATCTACAAAGATAGATCCACTTTCCTCATTCAACTAATGCCTTCACAACATTGTCCTTTCTTACTTACCCTAGCTGGACTATCACTGAGCTCACCTAGGGTAAGGTCTCTAGATTCATATATGTTGCTTCTCCTACCAAAAACAAGAAAAATAATACTATGTACAAGGGCTCCTCTTTAGTTCCATCTAGGCACATGACTTTCACCATGGATTCAGGAACCTCGAGGAGCCATTCAATATTTACAACCTAGAATGGGTAAGGAACTCACAATTTGCAAAAAGAAACAAAATTAATTAATCTACTAGCATGCACATTAAATCACAAAGCTTCAAAATCAACTAAGTACAAAACCTGCAACTTTTCATCAACTAGAAATAACAAAACCCATTCCAAAAATCCAACTGCTAAATCCCCCTTCTTCCCTACAAAAACCCCTCTCCTTTCAAAAAGGAGGACAAGGATGTCATAAATAGCCACCTGATCATTGGAATAGTCTTAATTGTCCACTATGTCATAAGCATCTTGTTAAGAACCATTACGACTAACCATATTGTCCATTACAGACAAGATCTGCCTTTCACGACCATTACAACTGGTTTTATCGAGTAGTAGCAATGCAAACTCCACCATAGTACCAAGCACCATGGGTACCAATCAGTAGCATTACCGAGCATCAGTCTCACTGAACACCCATAGTACCTAGCACCTTATACCGAGCGTCGTTATTACCGAGTGCTAGTCTTACCAAGCACCAGTAATACCGAGCAACAATATTATCGAGCAACTTCAATACATATTGAGCAACTTACCTAAGGTTCCTAATGCCTTGGTTAGATTTCTTAGAGGATTAAAAACTACCTCTAACACACAATAGAACTTAAAGCAAACATCTAAGCACTAGAGTGTTTATTCACCAACTTGACCCATTTTGTACTCAGTCATCACAGGAGTGAATGAATAAACGCTTTAAAAACCAACTTAAAGAAAATCTAAAATTTCTTAAGGGTCCTTAACCCTAGTTCTCTAGGTTCTCTTGCACCATAATGAGAACAATCCAATATCCTACTTAGCCAAATTGCCAACAATCTCCCTCTTTGTCATTAGTGGCAACATATGGGAAAATTGGGTATGTCCCAAAAAAACTTTAGATACAAAATTGTGGCCATACAAAAATTTATGGATCTTACATAACTAGTTATATCTCCAAAATATTTATACTCCCCCTAAGAGTATACTTCATGCTTATACATATAACATCTATACATATAATTTTTTGCTTATACTACTCCCCCTTTGACAACAATGACAAAGGTGTCAAAAACTATTTTACCTCAAGATTTTAATACTGCAAGACCGAAAGGCTTGCAACACAATTTGCAAAATTGATCTTTAGGCTCTCCATCTCCTTTTCCCATGACTTCTTCACTACATCATAAACACTGAGCAATGTGCATATGCCAAAGGATGCAATTTCACATGCCTTAAGATTTTCATAAGCAAATTTTCCATAAGATGTCTTTGAACTAAGACATTCTTCCAACTAATTTTCAAGAATACTTATTTTCATTGATATATGCTCTCTTAGTAGAGCGAATCTTTTCAATTTATTTTCCTTCTCATCATTTAGAATTCTCATATCATCAAAATCTTACTTACATTCCTCTCAATTTCTAAGATCTTCGCATTAGGGCTTTGCAAAAGTTTTACTGCCATTTGTAGTTTTGCTTCTTTTATATTTATCTTCTCTGATATCTTAGACGTGTGGCTTTCTGATTGTGTACACTGAATGTACAAAGATTTCCCTTTTTCCATGCATCTTCTCAAATATTTTATACATATATCCAAATTATCTATATATCATTTATGATATTCTGACATATAACTTGAAATATCTAAGCATCATGAGCTACTTGGGCTTTTACTGTTGCTACATCAGATAATTTTTTGAATTCTGCATCAAAGGCTTTTATTACTTTTTTTGCTTTTCCTTTTAGATCTGTCTCACTGACTTGACTTGATATTATGCTTTGTAATTTACCTATTACCTCAAGTAGTGTACCTTCTAAGCTTTTCACTTTCTTGTTCTTCCCAATAATCTTGTTCAGAGATGAGATCAACTCTATTTGATCATCATCAACAACTTCCTATCCAAGACTTGCAAACATAGATTAAATCTATGGTTTTTGTGCTATTTCTATTGTGTCCTTATGTGTAGGAATGACTATTGATTGCTCTTGTAGAACCACATGATATTCTACTGCTATATCTTTTTCTTCTTCCTTCTATGTTTCAACCTCTTGTTCCTTATTTTCTACTGTGTCTTGTTGCTCATCCAACAAATTGCCAACATCGGCTTCATTGTTATTGAAGGGATTTTCTTCATTGTCCAAGGTGATATTTGTTCCTTCAATGTTCATAGTCTCATCTTCAATGTTAATGGAGCGTGGCGGTGTTGGTGATGGATCTTTCTGATATTCTATTTCAACTACTTGATCAAATTCATTGATGTGCTCACTTGATTCAAAGGTCATAACCTTCACAACCGCTTTCTCAGTTTCTCTATTAATTTCCTCATAATTGTCTCCCATTATTAGTATAGTTCTCCTTTTCTTCCTTAGATGGTTTCTTAGGCTTTTCATGATTTCCTTGAAATGGTCCTCATCTTTTATTACACATAACTTCCTTACATATCTCTCTCTTATTCCATTGTCCTCTTTTGTTGCTCTCTTCTTTCTGTTTACTAATTTTTCAAAAAGACTGTTAGGGATCTTGCCTTTTATATCATCAAACTTCTTATCTACAAGGATCATATGTCTAACAACTACATTCTCTAAATTCAATTTCTCAAAATTGTCATATAACTCATGATACTTATTCAACTTAGTGAAATCACCTTCATTAATGATTAAGGGATTCACTTTATCTATCTTCGGCTTCCATTTCTTTTTGTTGCAACCTGTCTCTTCATCTGCCTTAACCGCTAATGCTTTCCTTTAAACTGGGATAAAAATAGTTTTTTTTATTTTACCCAGTCCACTTGCCATTTCCTTATCTCTTTTAGTTGGCATGGTGGAGGATCTAGTAGACTTCCTTACTTCCTGCACTTCCACTTCTTCAATTTCTTCATCTATTTCCTGAATTTCTTTAGTAGGGGCTGCAAGAGATGTCAAGGGTGGAACTGATAGTATCTCTTTCTATCCAATATCCCTTATTTTTGTTGTTGTCTACTTCACAATTACAAATTCATGTCTTGTCATACCAGTGTCTTTCAATATTTTCTTTATAATACTATCAACTCTTTTCTTAGCCATCTTTTGTGCCTGTAATGATTGTGCAGAGTCAAAGTTCTCCTCATGTATCCCAAATCTAGGACTCTTAGCATCCAAATTACTATTAAGCAATCTACTCACATATCCTTCAATCTCAACTTTTGAAACTTCATACTCAAGTGGATCTACAAATTCCACTCTAGGCTTAACTGCTTGAATGTGGGTAAAGTCAGTATCAACCAAAAAACATATCTCATCCTTGTATTTCTCCACATTAGACGATGGAATTATTGATCTTTTCCTCATTTGATTTTGAAAGGTCTTAATTACCAAAGTGCCACTTTCATTTACTTTGTCTATAGGGTGTCTTAGGTACACCTTATTGATTCTATCCATAGAATTTTTGTTATCATTCCAATCCTCTCCTATAAATATGATGCTCTCCATCTGATACTCTTTATACTCTTTCATCTACCTCATGTATAGAACCTTTTGAGATGTATGCTATTTATAGGCTCTTGTAGTTCTTCACCATCACAATCTGATAACTTGTATGTGTCGGTCCCAAAATCTTCAACAATGAGAAATGGTCCTAACCAGTTAGCTTCACACTTTCCTTTCTTCTCCCTTTCTGCTTGGTTCTTTAGATTTTCTCGTAACACTAGATCACCTATTTGGAATGTCCTTGGCTTGACGTGTTTATTGTAAGATCTTGACATTCTATTCCGGTACACCTTTAAGTGGTCAAAGGCTTCTTTTTGTTTTTCATCCAATAGCTCTAGTTCTTGTAGTCTAGCAACCCTATAGTCTTCTTCATTTATCAAACCATGCATAGATATCCTTAAGGATGGAAGTTCTACCTCCAAAGGCAAAACTGCTTCTATTCCAGAGACTGAGGAGAAGGGTGTAGCCCCTGTTGGCGTCCTTATGCTTTTTATATAAGCCCACAAGGTCAATTTTATCTTGATATGCCAATCTCTACCATAATTATCCACTGTTCTCTTCAAGATTTTCAATATATTTTTGTTTGTTGCTTCGGCTTGTCCATTACCTTGAGGGTAATAGATTGAAGATGAATGATGTATCATGTGGAATTTGGTGCACAATTACGTTATGTCTTTGTTCTTGAAATGCCTTGCATTATCCATTATGATGGCATGAGGTACACCATATCTACAAATTATATGATTTAGGATAAACAAGGATATCTGTTTGCCTGTTGAAGTTGATAGGGGTACAAATTCTACCCACTTAGTAAAGTATTCCGTGGCTGTTATGATGAATTTATGCCCATTTGAAGATGGTGGATGAATCATTCCTATTAAATCTAGACCCCATTGATAGAATGGCAAGGTGTGGTCATTGGATGGAGTTCTTGCACCAGCGCATGTATCAAATTTCCATGAAATTGACATTTCTTACAAGTTTTTGCAAAGTTACAAGAATATTTTTCCATGGTAGGCCAAAAATATCCTATCCTAAGAAGTTTCTTAGCTAAGGATAATCCATTTGAGTGTGATCCACAAATTCTTTCATGAATTTCCTATAAGGCTAAGTTTGATTCTTCCTCTTCTAAACACCTAAGGAGCATTCCATCAAGACCTTTTCGATACAATGTTTCAAAAATTATAGTGTATTTGGAGGCTTGTCGAATGAAGCTTTTCTTTTGGTTTCTTGTTTGGTTGATAGGAAGGATTTGGTCTTTCAAATAGGTGTAAATTGGTCCATGCCAAGGTGATTTAGTTGTAGTAAGTAGGAAAATGGTATAAGGATGGGTTGGATCATACGCAAGTTCAGTTGCTTCTTCTACCAAGAACTCATATCTAGCACTCTGATCAGGCATCTTCAAAAGTGAGGCCAAAGTTGCCATTGCATTCACTACTTTGTTCTTTTCCCTCGACACTTGTTCAAATGTGATGATAATGAAATATTTCTTGAGATTATCCACCATGGTTTTGTAAGGTACCAATTTGTCATCTTTAGTCTGATATTCTTCATTGACTTGATTTATGACTAATTGTGAATCCCCATACACCTTTAATTCTGTTACTTTCCACTCTAATGCCAACTTGATTCCAATAACCAAGGATTCATATTCTGCTATATTGTTTGTACATGGAAATCATAATTTGTATGACTTAGGGATAGTAGAGCCTTGAGGCATGATTAGAAGTATGCCTGCTCCTGAGCCATGGTGAGTGTAGGAACCATCAAAATAAAGCTGCCATGTTTTTGCCTCAACATTCACAATCTCTGAATCCAGGAATTCAACTTGTATAGGATGATCATCATGAAGTGGTGCTTCCGCTAACTGGTCTACAATGACTTGTCCTTTAATTGCTTTTTTGTCCACATATTATATATCAAATTCACTTAGGATCATCACCCACTTTGCTAACCTTCCATTTAATGTTGTTTTGCTTAGTAGATACTTCAAAGGGTCAATCTTGGCAATGAGCCTTATCTTGTGGGCTAGCATATAATGACATAATTTTTGTGAAGCAAAAACTATAGCCAAGCATGCCCTTTCCATGAAGGTATAATTTAGCTCATATTTGAGTAAGGTTCTACTAATGTAGTAGATTGCTTTTTCTTTTCCATTTTCATCCTCTTGTGCTAGAAGTGCCCCCAATGAATTTTCTGTTTCTGAAATATACAAGATTAAAGGCTTGCCTCTGATAGGTGGCATTAATATTGGTGGATTCATGAGGTATTTATTTAATAGATTGAAATCCTCTTCACACTTGGTATCCCATTTGAAGGTTGTGTCTTTGTGCAAGAGTTGATTGAAATTGTAGCATTTTTCTGCCAATTGAGAGATAAACCTTCTGATGGATTGTATCCTTCCTTGTAAAGACCTCATCTGACTAACAGTTTTAGGTGCTTCCATTTCGATTATGGCCTTCACTTTAGTGGGGTCAACCTCTATTCCTTTTGCTGAGACAATGTAACCCAGAAGTTTGTTGGATTGGACTCCAAAAGCACATTTCTTTGGGTTAAGTCTTACTTTGAATTCCTCTAACCTCTCAAATATTTTTGCCAAGATGGGAAGATGTTCTTTTCTTGAATGTGACTTAGCTAGTATGTCATCCACATAATCCTCCATGAACTTATAGTCATTTCTCTTTGATAGGTCGCTCCGACATTTTTCAAGCCAAAAGGCATGACATTCCAACAAAATGTGCCCCATGCACATGTAAAGGCAGTTTTGTCTTGATCTTCGGGTGCTATTTTGATTTGATTATAGCCACTAAATCCATCCATGAGTGAAACCATGGAGTGCCTCATTGTTAGGTCTACAATTGCATCAATGCTTGGTAGTGGGAAGTCATCTTTAGGACATGCCAAGTTTAAGTCCCTAAAATTCGTATAGATTCTGAAGGACTTATCCACTTTAGATACCAGCACTATATTGGAGATCCATTGTGCATAATCAATGGCTCTTATAAACCCCACCTTTAATAACTTCTCTAGCTCCACTTTGACCAATAGGGCTATATGAGGGTGCCTTTTCCTTAGTTTTTGCTTGACCGGTTTGGCTCCTTCCTTTATATTGAGATGGTGCATTATCAAATTTGGGTCTAAACCCGGCATGTCATCATAAGACCAAGCGAAGTTAACTTTTTTTTCTTTAAAGAACTTGATGAATTCTATTCTTTCTTCGCTTGATAGGGATGATGGTAAGTGAATAATCTTTGGCTCTGTTTCTAATCCAATGTTTATCTTTTATGTTGGCTCGATTAGAATTGGAGACCTTTCTTCATAGTGATCTGGTAGAACATCCAAATTCTCTTCCAAAGGTGCCTTAGTTTGGTTTTCACCTTTAGAAACATCCTTTATTTCTTTTTTTCTTTCTTTTGGATCTAATGTTGCCACAAAGTGGTTTTCAACACTCGATTCTTTTCCTTTTCTATTTTTTTTTATTTTTTCATTTTTTCTTGGATTAAGAGTTTGGATGCTCCCTTTGATCATTTCTTCTTGATAGTCCTTGGTATAATAAGGTTCAACCGCGTTGAGGTATTGGGACAATGTGTTGTCATTCAAGAAAGTTGGCAAGGTATTGGGTTCAATGGCATTCCATTCGATTAAGTATGGCCAAATGAGAGTTAATGGGTCAACACTTGGGTTTGTCTCAATTGGGTTTAAAGTGTGTATCTCATTATTGGAAGGTTCATACATTGTATCTTGAAGATCTCGGACATGGGCTTCCTCTAAATGTTCTAAAGAAGAAGGATCAAAATCCTCCTCACTAGCCTCCACTATGGTTTCCGTTGGATAAAACTCGTGTGGATTAAACCTAGTGTTTGATTCTTCCATAGTAGGTATCCATGAAGGAACATATGGCTCACCTACCCATTGATTTATTTCAATTTCTATGCTTGGCACATCATTTTGAATCACTTGACTAGAACTAGATGCTTGATTTGGAGTTGATTATGCCATTAGTCCTTTATTTTTAGTAGAGGTGTAAGTATGGATAACATCAATGCCCTTATCATGACATGACTCATCAGATAGAGTCTCCCATTCCCATTCATTAGAGTCCTCATCACTATGAGATTCCAATTGGAGTATTTGATCGTATAATTTGGGATAATGTTTTTGTGTATATCCTTCTTCAAGATATCCTAAACCTATTTTCTATTTTGAATCTCGCCATGTGGATTCTAGGGGTTCAATTAGCCCTTCATTCCTTGTGCCTAAAGGTCCTTGACCTTGATAACCCATCTTTTGCATGATTGCAAATCCCTTTCTGTATTGATGTGTAGGAATGATTGGATTTTGAATATGTTTGACGTGGGCACTTGATTCTTCATCTTTATATAGCCAATTCAGAATTTCATTGTCCTCTTCATCCATGGCAGATGATGTAATTTCCCTCACAAATTTATCATTATACCTATGAGGCAAATTTGGAGGTTTTCCAAAGGACTTTGGTGATAAGGGTAGGTCCATCATAGATAAGGAGTATTTGCCTACTCCTTGTTGTTTAATCTTGCATTGCTTATCAAAGTTTTTCATCATTTTATCCATCTTTTGATAATGGGCTTCTTTAAGATATCTTGAGATAGCTTTGGTAGATTCTTCTTTTTCTTCTTAACTAATATTATTCTCATTAACCTTCTCTTTTTCTTTAGTCGATGTAGTTTGGTTAATGAGTTTTGGAATTTCCTTAACAACAATTTCTTCTTCCATCTTTTCTTTTCCTTTCAGCGAAGGGGTGTCTTTAGAACTTTGGCCTTGTTCCATTTGATTGGGTATAGACCCTTTAGCATTGTGTGGAACTAATGAGTCATTTATAGGTTTGATGTTATTAGAATATTGGAAGGGATTGAGGTCTCCACTTACCATTACTTCTTGTCCTTGATATGGGAATTTTAAGCATTGATGATAAGTTGAAGGAATAGCTTGCATTTCATGTATCCATGGCCTTCCTAATAGAATATTGTAAGTCAATTTTAGGTCCAATACTTGGCATATGGTCTCTTTTTTCATAGGACCAACTCTTATGGGCAAGACTATGACTCCTCTTGACGCTCTTTCTTTATCATCGTAGGCTTTTATGGTTATCTTTTTCTTTGGGTCAATAGCCTCCTCAGAAAATCCTAAGGCTTTTACTAAGCTAAGGGTACAAATATTTAGGCCAACCCCTCCATCTATAAGGACTCTTTTCACCCTATGCTTGTGGATTAACACTTCTATGTGTAAGGGCAGATTTTGGGGATGATTAAGAGACATGTCATCTTGTTCAGAGAATGATAGTCAATGAGGTGCAATTAGGTGCCCCACCATGTTTTGGAATTTGTCCACCTCCAAATTTAGAGGCACATTTGTTTCCAACAAGGCTTTTTCCAAGATATCCTAATGGATTGGTGATAGTTTGAGCAGCTCAAGAATAGAAATTTGAGCGGGAGTTCTTTGCAATTGGTCAACCAAGTTGTATTGTTTGGATGATGATGTGGAAGTTTGGTTTGATATCCCCACTCTTGGAGCATTATTAGGTATGAAAATTTTTTATGCTTGCCCCCTAGTGACCACATTTGTTGATGTTTCTCTTGATTGGCCTTTTATTATGATAGTATTTATGCTTTGATCTTCCTCTCTTAGAGTATTTATCGTATTATCATAAGTATGAGCAAAGTTCACTTTCTCATTACCCTTCTTTTGATTTTGATTCGTATTGGATGACTCATCATTTTCATGATTCAAAAAGGGGTTCTTGTAGGCCATGTGCTCCCCATTGTTTTGAGGTCCTTCAATTTTGATGGTGTTATTATCAATTAAATCTTGCACTAAGTGCTTCAATTTCATGCATTTGTTGGTTGGATGACCTCTTTTTAGATGGTATTCACAATGATGAGATTCATTCCACCAATATGGCTTGACTTGAGGTTCATAACTTGATATCTCGGGTAATGTGATGACTTGATTGTCCAACAAGGTTCTTAGTACATTCTCCAAAGGTTCACCTAAGTAGGTGAATTTCATTTTGTTATACTTGGAGTTTGATTTTGACTTATCCCAAGTCTTATTGTTGGAAGTATTAGAATTGTTGTTGTTAGAATTGTTGGAATTATATGGAGCTTTACTTGCTTGATTAACATTCTTTGAAGAATTTGCTCCATAGGGTAGAATAAAAGGGGTAGACTTCAAGTTGTGTGACTCCACAACCTCATCGTTCACAAGATTTTTATTGTTATTTTTATTCCATGATTTTGATTTATCATTGTGATTGTTGGACCCTTGATTATTGAAATATTTAGGAACATAATTATTGTTATTTCCATTGTTGTTGTTGTTGTTTTTGGATTTATTATCTTTAAATAATTTGATCTCACCTCTTTTGACCAAAAAATCTTCAATCTTAACTCCATTTTCAATAAGTTTTTCAAATGTTGGAGGACATTGAAGTTGTAATCAATAGTTCATTTCCGCGGTCAAGTTATTGGTGAAGATCTCCATCTTCTCTTTCTCGGGGATAGTTCATGGATACCTTGCAAAAAAGGTCCTCCACCTTTGTAAGAATCCTAAGGACTCTCCATCCTTTTGCTTGGTATCACATAACTTGAGCATTGTGATCTCATGCTCAATGTTGTAAGAGTAATGGGTTACAAACTTTGAGGCCAACTCCTCAAAGGTCTTTATTCCTTGGGGTCGTTTTGAAAACCACTCCATTGCGGGTCCTTCTAAGCTTCTAGGAAAGAGTCTCATTAGGTATATATTGTTATGCATGAACTCTATACTTAGGGTGCAAAACTCTCTTAAGTGATCATGTGGGTCTGTTTTACCCATGTACTTATCATATTTAGGAAAAATGGTGTTGAAAGGAAATGGCACCATAACTAAGCTTTTGTCGAAAGGAAAAGGACACAAAGCTTCAATTGAGAAGGCCTTAGGTTTAGTTGCCTTCTTTAGGGTATCGATTTGTTCTTGGAAGGCCTTAATCTGCCTAGTCATAGCATTCATAGGGTCATCTTGCTGCTGGTCTTTCTTAAGTTGATCTATGTCAAAGTCATGAGCAAGCTTTACTCCCTTTTGGGCAAGATTTAGGAAAAAGTTCTCCCTATCCCTATCTATCAACTTCTCCATAACCTCTAGAAAATCTAGATCTTGGGCAGCCCACTCTTTCTTCCATTGTCTCCTTAGGATCATGGCTGGCGTGATTGGTATTGTGGTTTTGATAATTTGAATTTCTATCTGCCATATCTTCAAGTCTTGGTTCAAATAGATTTGTAAAGATTTCCTCTTGATGAGGGTCTCAGAAATTACTTTGGTACTCAAATTATTGTCTTTGATTTACAAAAAGAGTGCTATCACCTGGTAATGTAGCTCTATATGTGTGAGATCTTGTGGAAACCGACATCCAACAAAGGTTCATTTTGGAATTAATCCTTGATATGAGAGTTGTTGATTTTATTATTGAAGAGATTTAAAAATATAAGATGATTTTCAATGGATATCTCTCACTTGTTTATGTATTTGCAAACACCACAACCACACATTCACTTGTCTCTTTTTACCCTTTTAAACACAAAATGTTTGATTTGTAGAACGTTGTCACGGGTTTTTCACAAGAAGACACTTCAAGCACCTACCTTAGCTCAAAATTTAGTTCGTAAACATGGCTCTACAAGGTGGTCTTTGCTACTTTATCAAGGTTTTAGTATGGATTCCATTCAAATAGACTTTAATCTCTCATCCCCCAAGTATGTTAAGGGGCTTCCCACACGCACTGAGGTACGATTTTGCGCAATCCGTGAGGACTACTAGAGGAAGTTCAAAAAAATTAAAATCCATTTGTCATGCACCCCATTAAGGATACATGCGTTTCATTTTATAGTGGGTTGGATCCTCGCGATAAAAGCAAGTGTATCCCACTTTGGGCTGTCCCTCTCACCGGCCTTTTTAAGGCAAACTCAGGAGGTGAGCCCACTAAATTTCTAGCATGTTCATGGAAAGCAAGAAATGAACTTAGTAGGACAAGTTTGGGAGTTTGGATCACTTAAAAAGTGAAGAGCATATCCCTATTGCCTTTCTTTGTTCTAAACACTTCAAACACAAAATGGTTCTTTCCCAATCTCTTGACAAGGAGATTCTTAAAATGGAAGTGTTTGGTTCATTTCTTGTTTTAATTACTAGATTTTAAAAGCATCAAATACCACAAGCTAAGGAAGAATTGACTAGTTTAGGCTTACCTCATTCTTTGTAGCTAATCGAAGTTAGGGGTATTTTTGAGTGTTTTTCATTGTATTTTACTCACCTTAGCAATAGCTCCTTCCTATGTGCTTGTCCTCCAGCAAGTTAGTCAACACAAACACTCCAAATGAGGGGAAACCAAAATTGAAATTGACAACACAAAGATTTATGTAATTAATTTGAGCACTTTAATTGCAAATTTCCAAACAAAAACTTGAAATTAAGGACTGAAAATCCAATTTAAAGAGACATATTTCTGTTTATAAGCTTCAATCGCAGCAAGGTATTTTTGATATACCTGATTGTCTTCTTCTTTTGTTGATTCAAGGACAGCTTTGATATGTGCTTGGTTCTCCCTTTTGATCTTTTTAGCAAGTATCTTCTCCTCTTGATTAAATTGGGTTTCTGGCTTCTGGACTTTCAGATGCTTGTTCATTTGCTGTCAAAATGTGAAAATAGAGAATTAGATGATAGAATTAATCAATCTGTCAGCAAATTAAGATAGAAAACCTTAAGCGACATTATCCAGCAAATAAGTGATAGTAAATTGCTCGTAAGCGTAAGTTTTCTATTAGCAAGTGACACTTAACAGTATATCAGGCGACACAAAAAATTAAGCAAGCGTAAGAAAAGTATTTCAACATGTAAGTATTATTTGTCAAAGCAAAAATAAATTAATTCAAAGCGATAACAAAACAATATAAAGCGTAAGATAAAAGATCGTAGGCATGAGTGATTCGATCAATTGCGGTGCAAAGCTTTATGATAGGCAATAATAGATTATCAGTCCGTGACACTTCTCGGCTTGTCAGCGTGAATGTTTTGATCAAAGGATGTAACACTTTATCGCAAAGGTGTGAATGCTTTCCATCTAGGTGACAACAGAGAATTTAAGATAAAAGTAGAAAGTATCAACCAGACGTGAATAATCAGCAAATAGGCATCGATACAGAGCTTGTAGGTGTCATCAAATCGATTGCAAGCATGACTAAATTTGTTGTAGCCGTAATTTGACCCGTTTCCTACAAAAATTCCATGGAAAATAGCAAATACAAGCATACAAAAGATTATCCAAATGATAAAATTGATGAAATGAGGCTTACTGCCCAATGGTGGGTGCCATTTTGTATACAAATAAATGTATCTTCATAGGATTAGGGTTAATCATCAACAATAATTGAAATAATAACTAAATACAACCATAATTGAGCAACTATTTAACAATATCAATGACTAATTGAGCATCCTATGGCTCTCTAACTAGAATGTTAATTAATAAGCTCTCACTAATGACAGTCCTACTATGAGAATAATGAAGATGAAACAATGCTAAAGCTAACAATTATCAAGATAAAATGCTAAAATTTCTCTTAAAATGCTTTCTAAACTCAAATTGCAAGAGGTTTGATGCAATTCTCAGATAGGTGGTTGATGAATTATGAAGGATTTTAGCCTTCCTTTTATAGATTTTCCCAATGTGAGGGGGTGTAGTTGCATTTGATCATGGTTGAGTTGGGGTTAAGTCTTTGGTTCCACCCTTTGAAGACAAAGCAAAGTTTGTGTCCTCAAAGCTTAGGACAAGTAGACAAGATGGATGGCTAAGATTCTTTTTCACTTTCAGTGAATCAGATTCAATTTCACTTGATCCATGTGAGTGTCTTTCATTTAATTTCATTGGTTAATTGATTTTCTCTCCTTTTGGTTTGTTGAGAGTAATTGATTTAATTTATTTATTTTAGCCATGTACCCCTTGAATGGGTTGAATTTAATTTAATCCAAGAGTATACAATTAATTAAATTAATTGTATTTTAATTTGATTGCATTTCATTAAAATGCTCTCAATTCTAATTTATCTTGACTTAGGATTTGATTTTCATTTTGATTGGCTAATTATGCATTGTGATTCAATTGATTCAATTTTGTCCTTGATTTTCTTTGTTTTAATTTGATTTGCTTTGAATTATCGTTAAATTGTATTTGTCCATTTTTAGGTGATTACAACATATTTTTGTTTACATGAGTTATAGCTTTTTTGGTGAAGACTGGTTACCAAATAGTGACAAAGGATTATGGTAGCGATGGTCTCTGATTTTTTGGGATAAATTAGATGTGAGCACGAGTTATTGTATATGATCTTAAGGTATGAAAAAATACACATGGAAGAGTATTCTGTGATATCCTTGAGTTTCTAGGGTCCTGGTGACGTCAGTTGTAGTGTGTGGGCTTGCAAAAACCTATTTGAGGCCAACCCAAGGAGATAACACGTCTAGTGGATGGAGAGCATGGATTATGGATCTTGGTGCATAAATAATTATTTGTATTTGTTATTTACTTGTTTAATATATCATGTGTATCTTACCAAGGGTTTGTGTAATTATTTGTGCATTAGGGAAGTCTTAAAAGGCTGGCCTAATTATTTATTTTAACTTTTATAAAGGAAAGCCATTCCTTGTTGTAGGTATGAACATGTGGAGATTGTGAACATGTGGATGTGATTTTTTCTCGATGTAAAGTAGCAGTTATAATTGTAATGCATTTCATTGGAGTTGTATAGGAAAAAAAGTTGCTATTAATCAGTTCATTTTTATAAGTATACTATTGTACTTCTCTTTGGATAATGGATCCAGATGGTGGATTTAACCTTCACATTTAGGTAGTGTTCTGGGGCAGTGATCTCTTCATTTCATTATGCTCTTAACAAGATTGAAGAGACTCCTAACAGGCTATGTCCTTTAACATGGACTTTTTACTAGATGTAATAATCGTATCCTAATAGGGCTAGATCTCCTAACATCAATACTATATTCCTAGTGCATTATTTGTGGGCACCATTCATGTTGGTTCCTCAAAATGGACTTTATGCTTATGGTATCAACCAATACATCTATAGATTTTAAGGAAGGGTTAATTCCAAATATGAATTTCTAAGATGACTAGACCACCTATAGGGACAAGACTGCCCTCTACACTTTTGGTTTTGCAAAACCAAGGAGGGTGCTCCTAATCTAGTAAATAAACTTTTATTTCACAACCACAAACAAGAATTGATAAAATAGATAAATGGTAACAAAATACTAAATGATAACCACTCATTTATTGATTCTCCATTACCACTTCATAGGACACAACTTGCAGGTCACAATACCCTAAAGATCTTGACATATTTATATCAAATGTTAGGAATATAGAAAAACTCCACCAAGCACATATTACTATAAAATAAGATCATTCTTGGCTAATGCCTTATCCATTGGGCAATATTTTACTGCAAAGTGAAATATATAGAAACCAACTAAATTTAATGATTAAGGATCCCACAAACACTACCACCTTATGATAATATTGATCAAAGAATCTATAGATTCCTACTAATTACTAATATCCTTATGCAAACCTCAAAGAATCAATGTTATATCCATAGCTTATTTAGTTTGATCCTAGATCAAAGAAAAGGAATGACAACACATACACAAAGAAATTACATGCAATGAATTTGAAAGTTCATAACTCAAAGAAGTAATACACATAGTAGAGATGTAAACCCTAGATTTTGTATTTAAATTTATTGAATCATCTTTCATGTATACACAATGCTTTAGAATATAAACCACTTCAATAATGGCTAAAAACCAGTAAACTTGCTTTATCACATAAACAACCTGACCTAATATAGTCTACTATACCCTAGACTCAGAACTTGTAAGAAAAAAGAATTCAATTTTTGGTCCTTCTAAATGATCCTGGAAATCCTTTTATAGAATACAAGGATTGCAAAAAAGCTACAGATCATTTAGGAAAAGAAAAAGGATGACAACATATGAGACAAAAGTTGACAAATACAAAATATTTCTGTTATGTCTCATAAAATTGCTCACTGATTTGTGCACAAAAATCTGCAACAACTTCCAAAGTCAGTTCCATTTATGCTAAGTATTTATTTTCTACTTACTCCAACCATACAGGATCTTTATGCAGTTTGCTTTGGTTCAAGGGGATGAAGAAGTGCCACCTATTGTAGCCTTAGTGGGTGCCTCTTCAATCTTTGCATCTTTTGAAGAATATGTAGCTTCCCAAGACATGTAAACTTCTTCACTAGGTCAATGGAAATCAACCACCTCATCTCTTTTCTATACCAAAATATCCCAGTCAAATTTGACCTATTAGACCTCTTTATTTAAGGATTCAAAATGTACTCTAGCAGTTTCCAATACTTCAACTATTTGGACAAAAGGAATATTACTCTCTGCATTTAGAATTCTACTCACCCTGATTGACAACTCATCATCTAGTTTCCCTAACCATACCTTTTTGTCTTTAATATCTCCATTATTTTTGAAAAGACCAAGAAACATTTAAAAAAAGTCTTGGTAATACCTTCCCCTCAAAACTGATGCCTTCCTCTTTATATTCTCCCTTTTTATTGCAAATTCAAGCAAGGTTTTAACAAATTTATAAGTATTCTTTATTTGTTCATCTACAACCTGTTGAGTCTTAACCAAAGAATAAAATAATTTCAACTTATCCTTTTTGGAAACCCACCTATCCAAAATTGGGTCCATAGTGGCAATTTCTTTTTTAAAAGAATTCAAAATTTTAATTAGTTCTTCTCCAGTCCTATAAATTCCTTTTGGTTCAACACCCTTAGAAAACTACAAAATAGTGTCTCTTACCTTTTCCTCATACTTCATAGACACTTCTAATTTTCCCTCATCAAACAATTGCCTTTCACTTTTAAATTTCTTTGCCTTTTCCATAAGGGCCCACCTTTCATTTTCCAATATTTCTCTCTGTGTCAACCAATCTTCATGAGTAGATGGAGGAAGAGGGGAAAGAGGGAATTCAATTATAGGATGGGATGAATGAGGTATAGAAGGGGAGGAAGCAAGCTATAATTGTTGAGGTATTTGAAATGGACTTTGGTCTCCCAACCTCCTCAATTCTGCTATTATTTTGTCCCTCTCACTGACTTCTTTCTTCATCTCACCATATGCTTTCAACATTGTCTCAAGTTTTAATGTGATTTCCTCCTTCTCTTTGGCTTCCCTCTCTACCACCTTCACTCTAGGTTTGGTTATTTTCAAGGCCATGCCTAATGCCTCAACAATTGAAGTTTCACTAACTCTTTGCACTAGCAGGCTGCCTAAGAGGTCACTCCTAACAATTTGTTTCCCTTTATTTGTTTCATTTTTCCTTTAGGGACCACATGACCAAGGATTGATGGTCATCACTTAAAGTGAAACCTTTGATTTATTTCTCTGCCTCTTCTTTGGTTTTGTGGATTGGTGTGATCTATTTTCTAAAAGCATCTAGGACTACTGCATCAACAATATCCCATTCAAGGATAATGAGCACCCCTACATTTCTTGATGGAGTTGATGAAAAATAACCCACAACTCCCAAGAACACCTACATGCAAAGATTTGTCATAGAAAGAGAGAGAAGCAAACAGTTATGGAGGCCTGAACGCATTGATCCACGAGAGAGGAGAAATCTTTGATGTGCAAAAATAAAAGTTGCAATCAATAATGAAATGTCAAAAAAGGTTATTAAATAAGAGGAGATCAATCCTTATAAAAGGAGATCAGAAACCCTAAAAAGGTGAAACCCTAGGTTGCATGATAATAATTAATAAAGATAATTAATTATTTTATGCCTAAAGTTTAGCTTAAGTCGAAAGAGGTAATAAGTGACTGAATAATTAAATCAATATGATTCAATTAACCAGTAAACACTTTATTACTCTAACACCCCCCCTTAAGATAAACTTTGGGAGAAGCTAAAAACCTAGAAAGAACTACTGAAAGCAAATGGGTCCCGGCAACAAAGGCCTAATCAGGTACCCAAGTACAAAAGAGAGTCTCTACAAAGCGGAGAAATAGAGAAAACCACATGGGAAAAACTCTACTCCAAAAAGAGACAAAGCCTAGTCTGAAGGACTAAAGAAGCCTCCACAACTAGGAATGTTCTAAAAAATAGGAACAAAGATGAACATGTACAACATCACTGAAGCATGAAACTGCAAACTCTGTCAAGAAGAAACTGATGATCTAAAGATCCTCCAATGAAATATGACCAGGTAGAGAAGATTGTAATCTGCATGAGTTCCCTCAAATAACACTACTCAAATCAAGAGGAAAACAAAGGCAAACGCCTGAACTTGAAGATACAGATGGCATAAACACCAAAAGCCTAAAGAGCTAATCAATCAAAGCTGGAAGAGTGCATCCAAAAAATAGGAAAGAAAAGAGTGTCGATATGGTAAATGATCCATCTCACTGGAATGCATAGGTACCCAGCCACTGCAACCACTTAGTACATAGGATCAAATATTGAATACATAGCTCACACAATTGAACCAAGGAAGTAGTAGAACCAATAGTAGAAACCTCCCCATACTGCTGACAAGGGATTAATGATAGGTACACTGAAAAGATCATCCAATATGAACTACATGATGAAGATGAATCTGAAACATCGAATGTGCAGAGAGAGTACAAACACAAATAGAGATACCTGAGGCTAATGTCATTGGAGGAACACTCACATGACAAAAGAAGATGGAAAACAAAGGAAAACATTAAACCCCCCCAACACTTCATAATGGAGTGTGAGTACAAATAGCACGAACATGTGCAAGATCCCATCAAAGCAATAGAATGGCACTTTATCTCAGTGCGTGTGCATAAAAGAATGCTACAAAAAATGAAGTATAAACTGCTCAAAGAAGATCAAAGGCTACTGAAATAAAAGAACAACCTAAGATGAGCCATCCCTCAAAGGGAAGAGATCCTAGAACCTGAAACAACCAAGATATCCACCAGAATGAAAAAAAGAAAGAATCTAAATAAAATGAACCTAGAGCAGAATCTGGAAAAATGACTCATAGCACTGAAAAGCTCACTGAACAAGCTTTCCAATGATATATCATTTTCTGAAAATGGAGTTCGGATGTGCAAGATAGAGCTCCCGAAGTGCAAAACTGAAGATCTAGCTTTGACAAAGAAAAACACCATAAGAAAAATAAAACCAAAAAATATAACCTCCAGATCTAGAAAGAGCTCAGATTCATCTTTCCAACAATATCTTGTTTGCCAAATTTCAACATCGTATGCTCAAGATATGAGCAAAAAACCAACAGTTGCGCTAGAGGGCCCAAAGAAGGTGTCTGCAAGGATCTGAGGATGGGTGACATCAGCAAAAGGACAAGAAACCACATGAAACCATTAGATCTAATAAAATATCAAAAAGAGCTTTCTAAAAATATCTCATTTTCTAAAAATGAAGCCCGAATGCAAGAGAAACGGATCCTGGAAGGTAGGAGGTCTGAAACACCACGATCATATAAAAACATCTAACTTTAACAAGAAAAAAGGAGCATAAAAATGGAAAAATCACAAAACCATACTAGAAAATTTGGATCGGGCTCGGAACCAGCTTTCCTATGATATATTGTATGCCCAATTACAATCCCATATGCCCGAGATATTGCAAAAAAGGCCCAGGTACCCTTAAAATGCTCAAAAAATGATGAGAAAGGGTTGACGTCAGCAATCTTCGTGCTTAAGAATGATGGCCAAATGGTCGTCATAGGTGTAAACCCCCAGGGGCTAAAACTTCAAACCCTGGTCACATGGGTGACCAGGGGGCTAAGGATTCAGTGCTGGGGCTGGCTCATGGTCCCCCACGTGACTGCAAGGCAGGGGCGTGGGCGGCGGGAGGCAGCGGCGCTGAGTGGAGGGAGGTGGTGGCAGCTTTGCAAGTGGCATGGGTGGCATGGTGGCGGGCTCCGGCGGTTGCGGGCGTGGTGAGTGGCGCAATGGGCAATGCGGTGAGCCCGCTATGACCACGATGCGGTGGGCAGTGCTGCTGGTGGGCGGTGGCCGCTGGGCCACGCCCCCAAAAAAAATTTAAAATTTTTTTTTGCAAAAAAAAAAATCATACGCAGTACCTACCTTGGTTCACGTGCCAGGGTCGTACGACCCTGGTATGCAAAAAAAAAATTGCCTCAAAGGCCAACTTGTCAAAATTTGACAAGTTTTATATGGATTTTCAGTATCTCAGGCCTTCTAGACGCAACCGTGAGGTCCGTTTGGGCCAGAAGTGCTCCAAAAAATACTGATCACCTCGGGATCCATGTTGGGGCTAATTGCAAAAAAAATTTCTCACAAATCCAGCTTTGTCCAAATTGGACAAATTTTATATGGATCTTGGGGTTCTTGGACGCTCTAAATGCAATCGTGAGGTCTGTTTGAAGCCAAGATGACTAGAAAAATAGGTCCCCCCACCAGATTTGATAGGAAACCCTCTATAAATGCAAATCTGATGAACACGACCGAATCTCTCAGAAGGAGGACAGGGGCAAGAAGATCTGAAGCTCTGATACCATGATGGAGTTGATGAAAAACAACCCACAGCTCCCAAGAACACCTGCACGCAAACACCTATCACAGAAAGAGAGAGAAGCAAATAGCTATGGAGGCCTGAACGCATTGATCCATGAGAGAGGAGAAATCTTTGATGTGCAAAAACAAAAGTTGCAATCAATAATGAAATGTCAGAAAAGGTTACAAAACAAGAGGAGATCAATCCTTATAAAAGGAGATCAGAAACCCTAGGTTGCATGATAATAATTAATAAAGATATTAATTATTATATGCCTAAAGTTTAGCTTAAGTTGAAAGAGGTAATAAGTGACTGAATAATTAAATCAATATGATTCAATTAATCAGTAAACACTTTATTACTCTAACATTTCTTACCAGTTATCTCCCCTGCTCTAGAGTAATCTTTTCAAATATTTCCATCATTTCTTTCCTTAGTTCATCTTCAATGATTGTAAGTTCCTTTTGTGGATCCTCCTCCCATCTATTTTTACAAGTTTCTTTGAATTGACTTATATGCATCTTCCACAAAAATTGCATGAAGGCCCAAGCCTTAACAAAGGCATCATCTACTAGAAAATCATCACAAGCCTCCTTGGTGATGGGATATAGTTCCTTCTCTACCATCTCCCCTTCAGTCAAATCTAGTTTTGCCTCCTTGGGAGCCTTAGGTGCCCCTTCATTGATTTCTTCATAGGTCATGAAAATTTAACCTAGGCTACCCATTTTTTACAACTGTTCAGCCACTTCTTGTTTATCAAAAAGATTAAGTGGTGATTGGGTAGGGGATTAAACCTCATCGACATGTGATGGTCTCTCTTCTATTCTCTGTTTCTTCTGTGAAGGTGGGGAATTAGAATCAATGTCAATTGGTTTATTTTTTGGTGACCTAGGAGATTCCCCTACTTTCTCTTACATCTCTACTCTCCTGGAAGTGGAAGGGATATCTTATGCCCTCACATTCTTCTATTGTACACTTGCACTTGGTACCACCACATTGTATCCTACCCTTTTTTGTACCATATACTTACTTGGGGGCACCATTTTGGAAAATGCAGGCTTACTTACAACAAATTTATCTCTCTTTGTCTCTGTCTACATCACTGTATTCTTATTTGCATTTAGGGTTTTCATAATACCCTTAAAATGGC
Organism: Chamaecyparis obtusa; assembly: GCA_027943335.1. NCBI lineage: Eukaryota > Viridiplantae > Streptophyta > Pinopsida > Cupressales > Cupressaceae > Chamaecyparis > Chamaecyparis obtusa. The sequence continues at coordinate 1,250,473 of BSBK01000182.1, read as the reverse complement.
TCATAAGATCTTCTATCTTCTTCTAAAAAGGCTTAAAGTCCCTTAAAGAATCATAGTCCCTAACAAAATGCTGAACAAAATCTAGTGTCTTCTTATACACTAGCCATTTCTCCTTCCTAATATCCTACTCTTGTAAATCAAAAATATTTCTGATAATATTTTTCAGGAAAGTTGAAAATACGATCCATGGAAACACATCTTGTTCTCTTCTTGAACATATCATTGTAAAATCCTTTTGAATTTGTAGGTCTAGCAATTGTAGTAGCCATGTGATTTGACTCCAAAACCTTACCCATATGTGACCAACCACCTTTTGTAATCACAAATTGGTGGGCAATTGTAACACTAGGAAAAATTGTTCCTCTACCCCTCCCTATGAGGGAAGTGTGCTGCAATCCTCCAAACTATCTTAGAATATCATCTATCCCATTCTTGACAGGGACTTGATAAGGCAAGATGAAAGGAGACCCCCTAAAACCATACACCCTAAATATAGTAGATACTGGGTATAGAATGATATCACCCCAATTGTGCACAATTTTAATATCAGTGGCATATTTTTTAGGCCTAAGAAAATCAAATAAGACCCTTGGGACTCTTGGGTTCTCTAAAAATAACAAAGCCCTAAGCCTTGATGCAAAACACCTGTCAAAAGCAACAAAACTAGCCTCATTCCTATGCCAAGTCATATTCAGATTCCATAACTAGACTGGCATTTCTTCACCATTCTTCTGCTTCATTAAGTTCATTTCTTTCTCAAAATAATCTACACCCTTATACAAAAACATGTACATCATTAGGGAATACCAACAAAAGGGTCTATCAACTTTGTCTCTCTAGATCTCTATTAATCCATTATGAATTAACTCAACTAGGTATGGAGAAAAGTTAAAAGTGACTACTAAGTAAGGGTGTAAAATCTGTGCCATCATAAAAATGTAATGAACTGGCATCTCTTCTTGAGCATCTTCCCCAAAGATCTGACATAGTGACCATTATACACCCTTTTCTTTCAAATTGAAGTAATCCATTTTTAAAGGCTCTTGTGTGTGAGGTCCTACCACAATTAAACCACCAACCTTGTTGAAAAATTACCTCAGTTGACCTTTCGTGAGATAAACCCTTTGGGCATTATAGACCTGTATTAACTCATCAAAGTTTATCCCTTCTAGGTCAATAGTTGGTTCACTTAGTCTGAACACTTCTCTTATTTCTTCAGTTGTGATACTAATGAAAGGGTTTCCATTGATATCCCTAACAACCCTAGCTACATGATCATAATTTTGTGCCACTTGAATCAAGATATCGACATCCATGAAGACATTAGGTACACCAAGCTTTCCTAAGTCAAATTGCCACACATTGTTACTAGGATAAAAAGCATGTCTCTGCCCAAAACCAACTCTAAACAATACCAGACCAGATACCTCAATATTAGCATCTCTCATATATTTTCCCTTGTCATATAGAGCCTTTGCAACCTCAATTCTAGGGTTCTTGGGAACTAATTCCTTTACTTTGGATGGATCGTTGGTCAAGTGATCGAGTTGTTCTAAGAGATCATCATGCACACCCCTCTCAAATATTCAACCTTCCATTTTAGCTCTCTTCTTGGTGCCATTATCAAAACTAGGGTTTTAACAATAATCCAAGAATAAGAACATACACAAAAAACTTCAACCAAACCCTTTCAACAAAATTTGCAGATAAATAATATCAGAGAGACAATTATTCACGAAGCACTCACCAGTTTTAATAACTTCTTAGAGAATAACAATTTGTTCTGCAAATTTTCTCTTCGCCAAATATCTTACAAACTTTGTAGCTTTAATTTTTAGAAATGAAGTGCTCAAAAGATATATTATGTATCAAAAAACATTAATTATTGACAGTCAATCCACACAATCCAGCCATAGCTTCTCTAAGAATTTGAAAGATTTCAATTCAAAGGGAAAATTAGCTTTCGCACCAAAATAGATCAAGTTTAAAACAGAGTCATCGATCTTTACTCAAGACACATCTGACGGTTGGCGTGATGATGTAATCAGTAATCCTCAATCATCTCTTCATTGTAGCTTCACACCCTTCATTTGATCAAAACAAATCTGATGGTGACCGAAACTAAAACCCTTCGGACCCAGTTAACACTTAGACTTCACCATCGCCATTAGATTAAGAGCATCCAATGGTCATCCTCATTTTACTTTGATTTGACCCCACCATCCTTCTTTATATCTTCATGGATGATTAGATGATAGGTGTGATGTCACGGTCTTTAAACTTCCTTCAACTTCTCATCAAGGCATTGCAACAACTATCTGATGAAGAGAAACATGTTAGAACCTTTATGAAACTTTATCTCTCGGCCCTAATAATGTCATACCCTATTGACTGGCAGATCCAATGGCTAGCGCAATGTAGTGATCAATAGACCTCAATATTAGCATCTCTCATATAATTTCCCTTGTCATATAGAGCCTCTACAACCTTAATTATAGGGTTCTTGGGAACTAATTCCTTTACTTTGGGTGAGTCATTGGTCGAGTGATCGAGTTGTTCTAAGAGATCATCATGCACACCCCTTTCATGATATTGAACCTTCTCTTTTAGCTCTCTTCTTAGTGCCATTATCATAACTAGGGTTTTAACAATAATCTAAGAACAAGAACATACACAAAAAACTTCACCCAAACCCTTTCAACAAAATTTGCAGACAAATAATATCAAAGAGACAATATTCACGAAGCACTCACTAGTTTTAATAACTTCTCAAAGAATAACAATTCGTTCTACAAATTTTCATTTCGCCAAATATCCTACAAACTCTGTAGCTTTGATTTTTAGAAATGAAGTGCTCAAAAGATATATTGCATATAAAAAAACCTTAATTCTTGACAACCACTCCACACGATCCAGCCATAACTTCTCTAAGAATCTGAAAGATTTCAGTTCAACGGGAAAATTAGCTTTTGCACCAAAATAGATCAAGTTTAAAATAGAGTCGTCGATCTTCACTCAAAACATATTTGACGGTTGGTGTGATGCCGCAATCACTAATCCTCTATCATCTCTTCATTGTGGCTTCACACCCTTTGTTTCATCAAAACAAATCTGACGGTGACCCAAACTACAACCCTTCAGACCCACTTAACACTTAGACTTCACCATCACCATTAGATTAAGAGCATCCAATGGTCGTCCTTATTTTACTATGATTTGACCCCACCATCCTGCTTTTTGTCTTCATGGATGATCAGACGCCAGGTGTCATGCCACAGTCTTTAAACTTCCCTCAACTTCTCATCAAGGCATTGCGACAACCATCCAATGAAAAGAAATATGTCAGAACCTTTATGAAACTTTATCTCTCAGCCCCACTGACATCATACCCTACTGACTGGTAGATCCAATAGCTAGTGCAATGCAGCGATCAATAATCTTTGGTCATCTTTTCATTGCGGGATTATGCCAACTGTTAGATCAAAATACATTTGACAGTACTTTAAATTCTTTTCTAATTGGGCCTAGTTTAACAATCATCGTTAGATCATCAGGATTGGACAATAGATATAAATCCTAATAGACTAGTCCCTCCTACCTTGTCTCTTTCTTTACTAAAGCATCCAATGGCTAGCGTGATCCCGCACTCACTAATCTTCGACCACTTCTTCATTAAGGCATTGCACCGACTATTGGATCAACCCTGACTTGCAATACCTTTACTGCTTCAACAAACCCTTAACCCTTCATATTTGGAGATCATGAGACAAAAGAATCCTCATGATCTTTGAACTATTGTCTTAACTGGAGTTACATCAAGAGAATAAGAGACTAACATAAATCTCATAGTCTCTAAAAATTTGACTTAACCTAGGGTCCATTATGAGATTCAAAGACTACCATATATGTTAAGTCCTTCACCTTATCATTAAATCTTCGGGTGTTAATAGACTTTGCCGCTATGTCATGAGATCGGAAGATGATGCTGGAGCATCTCGGGTCCTTGGCAATCCTATGTCACCAAAAACATGTTTTGTATTTTTCTATGTTTTTCAGTTCCTTCTTTGACCGATTTAGTTCGGTGTTGCTCGATTTCCTTTGTTCACCAGTGTTGGTTGGTTATCTCTCTAGTGCTCAGTGTATTTCCCTGGCGCTCAGTTATCCTTTCTTACCAAGTTGTTTATTTTTTATTTCTGTTGAGGCCGACTCTTACCTTTAATTATGGTTGTAGATTTAATGATCATATCTATCATTGGGAAGTGTGTGGAGCTAGATCTAGTTGTTCCTTCCATTCATGGTGGATCTGAAGGTTGACTTGTTTGGTAGCCTCTTGTATAAATGTATTTGTTTGGTTAGAGTTTAGGGGGAGGTAGTTATAGAAGATAGAAGTGAGAAGATTAGAGATTATTTGTAGATCCTCACATGTTAGAGGACTTCTGTACTTGATTGTAATATTTTTCCTAAACTGAGAAGGCCTTATAGGTTGGCATGTATGAATCAATTGAAGTTAATATATGAAAGTTTTCACATTCTCTCTCTCACTTTTGTGTGTTGTTGCTTTGGTGTGTGATCTCTGCAAAGTGGATCTGGTTAGGGTGTGCCTTTGGCCCCTCTCCCCTTCCTCCCTTGCGTCAGGTGGTATCAGAGTGAGGTGAGATCTGGATCTAGGTTTGTGAACCTAGGTTTGAGGATTCCTTCTTGTCAAACCCTAGTGGATTTTTTGTGGGGTAGAAAATTAAAATCAGACCTACAATTACAGAGTGTTTTAAGATGGTTCATGGGAGGTGAGATGCAGATCCAGGATTGGCATACATGTTGAGACAACTTGCTGGTAGATTATAAGTTGTTGAAACAACCTAGAGAAGAGGAAGATATCTTGAAGATGTTAGTGATGATGAAATTGAGGAAGAAAAAGGTTATGTAGAACCTGCACCTATGATGGATCAAGGTGAGGAAAGATTGTTGAAGTATTTGACAAATTTGAAGTCTACACCACACTTTAATCCTCCTGAGTATAGTGAAAAATTGGATTCTGATGAATTGGTGGACTGGATCACCGAGATGGAGAAGTACTTTGAGTATGAAAATGTCCCTAAGGAAAAGAAGGTGAAAATTGCAAGCACAAAGTTGAAAAGTCATGCATCCTTGTGGTGGGAACATCTACAGTTAGACAGAAAAAGGAAAGGCAAAGAAAAAATCAAGGTATGGAATAAAATGGTGAATAAATTGAAAGGAAAGTTCTTACCTTGTGATTATCAAATTAAGCTAGTTAGGCGAATGCAAGGTTTGAGATAGAAAGATAGCTCGATAAAGGAATATACTGAGGAATTCTATAGATTAGATATTAGATCTGGACATGATGAAGGTGATGTCAAAAGAATTGCTAGATACCCGAATGGTTTGAGAGTTTCCATCCAAGAAGAAATCAATTTGGTCAAATTGGAGAACATCGAAGAGGCTTATCATTTTGCATTGAAAGCTGAGGAGAAATTGAACAAGAGACATGAGCAAAGACAAAGAGGTAGAGGTGGTAAATTCTCTAGAGGAAGAGATAGATCTCATGGTGAAAATAGTAGATCTAAACCTGAAAAGACAACTCTGGATAAAGGAAAGATCGAGTGGAAAGGTGAAAGTTCATCTAGAGGTAGAGGTAGTAACTACCGAGGTGGTTATAACATAGGTGGTTTCTGAGGAACTTGTTACAATTGTGGAGAAGAAGGACATAGATCATTTGAGTGTACACATGCAAGTAAGAAGGCCAGTAGCAGTAGAAATTATTTGGTGCAAGAAGAGTCACTTAATGAACCTGAGAAGGAAAATAACTTGATGGTAAGGAGAGCACTTTGGAGTGAAAGTAATAAGGAAGATTCGGTAAGGAAAAGTTTGTTCAAGACCAGATGTAGAGTTTTTGATGAAGTTTGGAAGGTAATCATTGATAGTGGTAGCTTAGAGAATCTGGTATATGAGGAAATGATTATGAAGTTGCAGTTGAAAAGGTTGGAACATTCGAAGCCCTATTAGATTTCATGGATCAAAGATGAGCATGCATTCTTGGCAAGTGAACAATGTTATGTGAATTTGAAAATTGGAAAGTACTATGATAAGGTGTTATGTGACATCATGCCTATGGATTGTTGTCATATTTTTTTGGGTAGACCTTGGCAATATGAGAGATATGCTATATATGATGGGAGATTGCATAAATATACTATTTGGGCTGATGGAAAAAGACAAGTCTTGTTACCTTTGATTGAAGAACCTGCTAGTAATGTTTGCAAATTTGTGAAAGTTTACTTGATGGAAGGAAGAAAGTTTGTTAAGTATTTGAAGAAGAATGATGTATGTTTTGTTGTGATTCCTAACAAACCAAGTAAGAAAACAAAGGATAATATACCTGAGGAGATTGACAAGTTACTCACTAAGTACAGTGAGATGATTTTTGATAATGTACCTGATGGTTTTCCACCAAAGAGAAGCATTGATCATTGCATGGATCTAATCCCTGGAGATAGTTTATCGAATAAGGCACCACATCAGTTGACACCTATAGAGAATTAGGAATTGAATCGACAGATTCAAGAATTTTTGCAGAAAGGTTTGATCTAAGAAATTTTGAGTCCTTGTGCAGTACTTGCTGTATTGGCACCTAAGAATATTGGAGAATGGAAAATGTGTACCGATTCTAGAGAAATCAACAAGATAATAGTGAAATATATGTTTCCTATACCAAGAATGGATGACATAATGGACAGTTTGACTAGAGCAAAGTATTTTACCAAAATTGATTTGAAAAGTGGATATCATCAGATAAGAATCAGAGAAGGTGATGAGTGGAAGACTCCTTTCAAGACAAAAGAAGGTTTGTATGAGTGGTTGGTTATGCCTTTTGGTTTAACTAATGCACCAAGTACTTTTATGAGGTTGATGAATGAAGTTTTGAAGAAATTATTGGGTAAATTTGTGATTGTATATCTTGATGATATTCTGATATTCAGTAAGACCAGAGAAGAACATTTTTTGCATGTTAAACAACTATTGTAGGGGTTGAAAGGAGAAAAGTTGGTGATAAATCTAAAAAAGTGTTCATTCATGAAAAAGGAGATTATGTATTTGGGATTTTTGATTTTAGTTGATGGTTTGAAGATGGATCCTAAAAAGGTTGAAGCTAGTTTGAATTAGCCTACACTTGAGAATTCTAGTGAGGTAAGATCATTTTATGGTTTGGAAAGTTTTTACCGAAAGTTCATTAGGAATTTCAGTTCAATTTGTAAAACTATGACTGAGACTATGAGAGGAGATAAAAGAGAATTCAAGTGGACACATCGAGCAGATAAATTTTTGAGACTCTGAAGCAAAAGGTTGCTAAATTGCCTATTATGGCATTGCCTAATTTCAATAAGATATTTCAAGTAGAATTTGATGCAAGTGGAAGTGTAATAGGAGCTGTATTGAGTCAAGAAGGTAAACCTGTTACTTTATTTAGTGAAAAGTTGAATGATGCAAAAAGAATATACTCTGTGTATGATCAAGAATTCTATGCTATTGTTCAAGCACTGAAGAAATGGAGACATTATTTGATACCGAGTGAATTTGTATTGTATACCAATCATAAGGCTTTACAGTATTTGGGTAGTCAAAATAAGTTGAATTAGAGACATATGAAATGGGTTTGAGTATTTGTAGAGTTATACATTTGTGGTAAAGCATAAGAGTGGAGTCACTAATTGAGTTGATGATGCATTGAGTAGAAGAATATCTTTGATGACCAAGATGAAAATTGAAGTTCTTGGATTTGATGACATGAGAGATTCTTATGAGTTTGATCCTAATTTTTCTGAGCTATGGAGAAAGTGTAGAGAACCTATTCAAGATCAACCGAGTACTAAATAGGAAGAATATTTTATTCAAGGAGGTATGTTGTTTAAAGGTATTTAGTTGTGTATACCGAGAGGAGCAATGAGAACTAATTTGATAAAGGAGAAACATAGTAGTGGTTTGGCTGGACATTTTGGTATTGACAAAACATTGAATTTTCTTAAGGAGAAATACTTTTGGCCACAGTTGTATAAAGATGTTCAGAAATTTGTGAAAAGTTGTGGAATTTGTCAAGTTGCAAAAGGAGTTAGAATAATGGATTGTATACATTGATTTATGTTCTTGAGAAACCTTGGATTGACATCAGTATGGATTTTGTTCTTGGCTTACCGAAGACAGTAAGAGGTAATGATTCTATATTTGTTGTTGTGGATAGATTTTCTAAAATGGCACATTTTATACCTTGTAGAAAGACATCAAATGTAGTACATATAGCAGATCTTTTCTTTAAGGAAATTATCAGATTGCATGGATTACCAAGGAGTATTATTCTTGACCAAGACAGTAAATTTGTTGGATACTTTTGGAAGACCCTTTGGAGAAAGTTTGGCACTGAGTTGAAATATAGTTCTACATTTCACCCATAGACCGATGGACAGACATAAATTTTGAATAAAAGCTTGGAAAATATTTTGAGATGTTTAGTTGGAGACACATTGAGTAATTGGAATTCTTTGTTGGCACAAGAAGAGTTTTCATACAATAATTCAGTTAATAGGAGTACTGGAAAAACACCTTTTGAGATTGTAAATGGCATACAACTGAGAGGTATATCAAATTTGAGGGATATTGTTGATGAAAGAAAGAGAAGTGTTGAAGGAGTAAAGTTTGTTGAGTACATGAAGACATTGCATGAAGATGTGAAACATAAGTTAGAAATAAGTAAGCAGAAATACAAAGAAAGAGCTGATAGATCAAGAAGACAAGAATTTTGCAGTCAGTGATGAAGTAATGGTTCATTTGAAGAAAGGAAGATTTCCTGTTGGAACATATGGAAATTTGAAAATGAAGAAGTTTGGCCCTTGAAAGATATTGAAGAAATTTGATAGTGGAAATGCTTATGAGATTGAGTTACCTGATGACATGGATATATCACCTATATTCAACATTGTTGATTTATATGAGTACCATGAACTTGATGATGACATGATAGTACTGATGGATTATCCTAAGAAATAGATAGAAGAAGTTGAGAAGATTTTGGAACAAAGAATTGGTAGAAGTACAAGAGGAAAATAGTATATGGAATATCTGGTAAAGTGGAAGAATAGACAGATTGAAGATAGTTCATGGATTTCACAATCTAAGTTGGGTGTAGCTTGGATCATACCTATTTCATGATTCAGATAATCATTTTCAAATAACCCTAGGTGTCTGATGTAGGAGCATCTTGGGTTCTTGGCAATCCTGTGTCACCAAAAAAATGTTTTATGTTTTCCTGTGTTGCTCGGTTCCTTCTTTGACCAATCTAGTTCGGCGTTGCTTAGTTTCCTTTGTTCACCGGTGTTGGTCAGTTATCTCTCTAGTGCTCGGTGTATTTCCCTGGCGCTCGGTGATGCTTGTTTGGTGCTCGATTATCCTTTCTTACCAAGTTGTTTATTTTGGATTTCTGTTCAGGCTGACTCTTGCCTTTAATTATGGTCATAGATTTAATGATGGTATCTATCATTGGGAAGTGTGTGGAACTAGATATTTTCTTTCCTTTTGTTGATGGTGGATTTGAAGGCTGACTTGTTCGGTAGCCTCTTGTGTAAATGTATTTGTTTGGTTAGAGTTTAGGGGGAGGTAGTTGTAGAAGATAGAAGAGTGAATATTAGAGATTATTTGTAGATCCTCACATGTTGGAGGACTTATGTACTTGATTGTAATATCTAGCCTAAACTAGGAAGGCCTTACAACCTGACATGTATGAATCAATTGAAGTTAATATATGAAAGTTTCTGCATTCTCTCTCTCACTTTTGTGTGTTGTTTCTTCCATATGTGATCTCTGCAAGGTGGATCTGGTTAGGGTGTTCCTTTGGCCCCTCTCCCCATCTACCCTTGTGTTAGGAGAAAACCATTTCTTAACCACTTGTCAGATCGCTGGACATTAAGAACAAACCATTAGACAATGGGATACTTGGAGATAGCTTGAATCACCAAGTCATTGAATGAAGAAAACAAACTGCTCGACACTTGGAGATTAAGAGTCAAGCCAAAATAGTTAAGCCTTTTACATCACACCTAAATCAACAAATGGCCTTTGGGTTTTGCACAGTTCACTTCACTAACAAGGCTTGAAAGACCTAACATAGTTGTCGAATTTCTCATTTCTGGCACATGTGTCAGACTTAGCACTATTCAACGACTAGGCTAGAAATACATAACATTTTAAAATTTTCAACTTGGGACAAAGGCATCATCGAGTAATTTAAATTTTGAAGACTTTGGCCCCACCCAATGATAACTTAAGACATGTGCTAAAAGGAAGCACTTAAGTGACCAAAAAGGTAATGAAGAAATAGACTCGGGTAGAGATTTATGAATTTAGACAAATTTTGAAACCCTTGTGACATGGATAAACCTTATTTCCTCATAAACTTTCAAGAATTGGCCATTTTCAAAGAAATTTGTAAGGATAAGACCATTTTCTTTGGATTTTTCGCATTAAATGGAAAATGGGCTACCAATTCCTACTGGGGTTTTTCCCTTAACAGGGTTTTCCTCGACAACAAATACTTGTGTTATCGTGGTATTCTTAAAGTGTTTAGATTTTGATTAAGTAAGTTGTTTAAAAGTTTAAAATTTAAAGATTTGGCACAGAACTGATTCACCCCCCCTCAATTGTGTTATTCCTAACAATTTTTATTAGAGATTAAGGCTCTTGAAGAGAAATCCAAACAGATCCTGATGGATTCAAGAAGCTTGAAAGAAAATTTTGAGGCAACACTTGAGGACTTAGACAATATGAAGAATTGGAGAAATAAAATATCATCATTAAGGGAGAACTTGTTAAGGAAAATAATCACATTAAGAAAAAGAATACGAGTAGTAACAAGATTAATGAGAAGCTTGGAAAACAAAATCCTAAAGGTGACAAGACTGGAGTTGGTTTTGATAAAGTTGAATGTTCTAAATCTCAAGAAAAAAAATTGAAGGTAGAACATACGAGTCACCTAATTAGCAAGAAGAACCTAATCAAGATAAGAAATCTAGAGAGTAGATCAAATATCTCAAAGGTATATGTTTTGAGTGCAAAAAATTTGGTCACATGAAGAAGGATTGTAGAGGTAAGAATATTTCCAAACCTTTTTCTGGTTATTGCTTTAATTTTTGGGGATATGGACATAGAAGAAATGAAGGATGAGTTTAAAATGTCTATGATTGGTGAAATGAAGTTTTTCCTTTCTTTTCAAATTACTCAAAATGAACATGTCATGTTTATCTCTCAAACCAATTAGCTTAAGGAATTGTTGAAGAATTTTGGAATGGAAGATTGTAAACCTATTGGGAAACCTATGGTAATTGGATGTAAGGTTACTACTACTGATGAATCTAAAAGTATTTTTGAGGAAAAGTACAAATCCATGATTGGAGGTTTACAATATCTAACTTACACTAGACCATACATTGCTAATGCAATTCGAATTGTTGTGAGATTCCAAGAAGATCCTAAGGAGACTCATTTTGTTATAGTTAAGAGGACATTTAGATATCTAAAAGGAAAATTAGAATATAGTTTATGGTATGAAAAGTCTGGTAATTTTATATTGCATGCTTATATTGATGCCTATTGGGTAGGAAGTTTTGATGATAGAAAGAGCATGAGTGGTGGTGCATTTTTCCTTGGTAATAGGTTGGTTTCATGGTTAAGTTATAAAGAAAGATTGTATAAGTCAATCTACTACTAAATCAAAATATGTAGTTGCTACTATAAGTTGTACATAGATTTTTTGGATGAAGTAGATGCTAAAGGACATTGGGATAAAATTTGAAGAGAAAGTGGTTATAAATTGTAATAATACAAGCATAGTGAACATATCAAATAATCCTATTTGAGATTCAAAGTCTAAGAATATTTTAATAAAGTATCACTTTTTGAGAGACAAGGTTACAAAAAAGGAGTCAGAATGGAGAACATCAGTACAAGGGAGTATGATGAACTACAACTGATTGAATATCTAAATGAACTAAAGAAACAATGATTAGAGATCACCGAGTACTGAAATGATATGTAAGATGATTAAATCAGTCAATATGTTGTCATTGATGTCAACTAGTCTTGACAATACTTATCATGTTAGTTACAAACATCTGAACATCTATTGAAGGAAGAAAAGATGAAGAATTGCGATATCTACATAAGAAAAAGATGGATATGACAAATAAGGATAAGGTAAACATTGGGTAACTTATTAATGAGTATATGTCTTTATATTGTTGACTTGAGCATGTTACATTAACCTATTATGAAGAAGAAATTTGAAATTGAACAGGTCAATGTGGTCGGTAATTGAAGATTTTTGTATACACCGAACTAGTGCAGTGTATACCGAATGATAGTATTAACTAAGCTAGTTTAACTAGTTATCACCGATGTGTTTCTATATTAACCAAGTATGGATGAAAACATTAAATTCAAAGAACAACCGACTGAATTTGATGAGCTGGAAATTGTTATGATTTCAAGGTTAAGGATGAAGTTTGTTATGAGATCCACGGCTGACAAAATTAAGAGAAGATCTAAAGGATGAGATTGAAACACGTTGATGACACATCTGTTGAGGAAGGTTTAAGAGGCAAAATGGATGAAGGAGATTAAGTGGCAAAAATCTAATGGCTAATATGAAAATGGTTTACTTGTCTATATAAGAGATATGAGTTTTATTATTGAAACATGCTAGAAGTTCAAGTAGACTGTAGAGATTTCACGTGAAGATTATTCATGCATGCCTGATCATACTGGTTATTGAAAGAACTAAGTTGTAGAGTTTACTGAGCATTAGAGAACCATTTATCGAGTTAAAGTAAGTTGAAGAATATTGAGGAAGTGAATTTTATTAATGATCAGAGGATTTGTATGGGCTTAGCATAGATTTGAATATTTGCAATTGAGTTTTATTTGAATCAGATCATTACTGTATTATTTTAACCAATTCAGAAAATCTCTTAACAGAGTGGACTTAACAGTCTTATGTTCTACCCTATGACATTCATTAAATGTCAAGTGTTATCTGTAATGTCCCCGCTAGGGAACCCATAAGGAATCAGGTCTTATGACCAAAAATTGCAATTAACAATTTTTTTAAACATTACATCATTAATACATCTCAGTTACATTCCTTAAGGTTCCCTTAATGAATTCATTTACTAACATATTTACATTACTTATCCAAATTGAATTTCATTTCCTTTCTTTACTTTCACATTTCAGAACTTAAGAGATAGGGTAAGAAAATAACATTTCATTTACAATTATATTCCTTACTTTATATACTAATTTCATTTCTCCTTCCTACACATTGAATAACTATTCTTTACAAATTACATTTTAACCTTAGCATAATAAACATTTTCTTTCATTGCAACATAGGAGAGATAGAAAAGATAATTCAACATTACATTATATATTTCCAACTTTGATCTTTCGAATAACAACCCTTGAACAAACCCTAGAACTATCCCTCCCAATTACATTGCTTTGCCTCTTCAATTACATCTTTCTGATAATAGATCTCATTACAATAACAAGTACATGAATGGCCCGAAGGTATTATAACATATCTTTTCAATAATACATAATACAAAATAGAAAGATCTGCATCAATGCATAAATTTGAATGCATCCAAGTCACAAACCATGAATAGGACCTCAAAAGATTTTTGCCACCCAACCATGTGAAACTGGCGAAGTTCCACCCCCCATGCTAGGAGATAGAACCAAGGTACCCTCAAGGCCTAAATAAATCTAAGGCTAAAAAAATATATAAAATATCATCATACTATAACACAGAGGTCAAGGTTCTAGGATACCACCTAAGTGAGTGTCATCACACAACCTGTGAATTGGGATACACCCTGGAAACCATGTAACCCTGGTCCCCCCTTTATGAATAGGGATCCACCCTGGTAGTTACCCATGGTCCTGATACTCCAATACGACTATGTCACAATTAATATGTTTTCTTTCATTATCTTTTGTTTCTCCCCCTTTCCAAATTCATTATTAGGTTATCACTTTGTTACTAACCCACCCATAGGATCATCTGGTAACCACTTTACGGTTCCAACACCTATGGTGAGCCACTCACCTAGGGTACCTAGTCCCCTACCCACACACACACAAGCCATGAAAACATCAAGTACTTTCAAAAGATCCATCTCGCAGGTCTAGGGAGCCCTCCAGTGCACTCAGGCCACTCGAATGAGTCCTAGCCTCATATTATGGACTCTATCATAAGACAAGTATGAATAAAATATTATAATTGCAACAAAACCATGTATAGACATTCGTAAGATACAACATAAAACTTTCCACATGCATTTACACAATGTTCCATAGCTTATTTCAAAAGTCCAGGGAATTCTCATGTGCCTGAAATTTGGCTAAGTCTGAAATTTTCAAAAAAACCAAAAATCTAAATTTTGCATCTTAAATCCTATGAAGCTAAAACCTATCTCAAACATCTTGGAATGTATTTATACAAATATAACTTAAAGTATCAGACTTATACTTAAATGTTATATTTGTATAAATCCTGCCCCAAATTTAGCAAAATTGAGCCCCTGAACCCCTCAAAACTCCAAATGACTTTGTATTTGACCCCATACGATAATGTATGCATTCCCATATGACATTTGACCAAGTGTCGTACGAGCATGACTACAATTTCGTACGACACTGCAAGACACTTTCATGAAATCAAATTTTAAACCCGAAAACACCAAAAATGATTTTTTTTTTTACCCATATGACAATGTATACATTCCCATATAGCATTTGACCAAGTGTCATATGAGTATGACTACAATGTTGTATGACACAACATGACACTTTTATGAAATTAAATTTTAAACTTCCCGAAAATGCTAAAAACTAATTTTTTTAGGCATGGAGAGTGTCTGGGAAAGGTTCCCTGAGGTCAACTTGATGCAGGGACCTCAGTACCACATCCATAGCACATCCTTGATGTTACCTAAGCCTCAGCTAAGAATAATTAATGGAAAAACAATAATCCACAGAGAAGCCTGCAAGAGTAGGAAAAATGACTGCATCTAATTCCTAAACCTTCCTGACCCTTCCTATTTCTCCCTAAACTTCCCTATTTCATTTAATAATAGAAAAACACATCCTCCCACATGACCACACGTATTCCTAACTTTCTAGGAAGATTTCATAATACAAAGTAAATAAATAAAAACTATATAAACATAAATAATTTACTTCCTGGAAACACAGTAGAAATACACAAAGGATAAGATATTTACATATCATTTTTGATACATAGTAAAATAATCATATTATAATGTAATATCATATCATATACAAACACATTCATACACACAGAGGAAGAATGGAGATTCTTCCTAGTTTAGACCCTACCTGGGGTCCTATGGCAAATCCTCTTCCCTTGGTTGGAGAATCTCTGCAAAACTTCAATCCTTGAGTAGATAGCCTTCTGGAAATATTCCTTTGGCAATCAACTCCCAACAATCCTCACACACTTGACTTCACCAACTAGAGACTCTCAAACTCACATAAACTTTCAATTAAATTTTTTAGAAAAATCAATTGCAGGCCACTCCAAAACAAATCTTCCAATAATTCTCATCCTCCCCTCACACAAAAAAAACTTCAATTATTTATCCTCCAACTATGTGGTTGGAGGAGTTGCTTTATGGGAAGCAAGTTCTCCAACTTCCATAGTTGGTTGGAGGAACAACCAAATAGTTTCTCGTAAAAGACTTAATCAAGGTTTTAATAAATTTAATTAAAATATCTTTCAAATAAAACCATAACAAGAATAATAGACAAATAGCTTCCAAGGAAAACACATAGCACAATAGAAAGACAAGTAGCCTAACTTCTAGGAGGTATCGAGTTCAACTCCCTCCTAGATAGCTAGTTTTAATACAAAGAGCATTTTCCTTTTATTATTATTATTTTTACTTTTTAATGAATACATTCATTAAATATAATTTATTTAACTCACTTTATTTAATTATTATAAATAACATACCATTTACACAACTAATAAAAACATACAATTATTATTATTATTTATATAAGCATGGATATATGCGTGTGCACCCACATATACACATACCTATATAACATACAAACAATTATAACATAATTATAACATAATTATTATACATATAAAACAAGTTAATTCTAACTCATAACCTAAACTCAGACCAACATCAAATCAAGTCCACAAAATATAATGCATTCTACTTTCCCAACTAGGATAACTTCCTAAATAGAATTATAAGTCCATGGGTAACCTCGAGAGTAACTTGGTTAAATCTCCACACATCAACAGTTTGAGGATTTTGAAGGCATGCTTGGACCTGTGTAGCCAGGTGGAGATGATGCCTGGTACCTGCATCCTGCATTACCAACTAATATGCATATACATATATATATAAACAGGTAGTGACAAACAAGGAGGGAGAGTGCGACATCGTGTGGACCTCCTGTAGGAGTAACTACGACTACCCCTCCTCATCCTACACTCACATCAACCAGTAAACATCAAACCATAATAGGGTTAGAAGGGTTAGATCATAATATAAACATCATAACATAAATCAATGTAAAACATTTTACTAATAGTTCATTTCTAGCCATTCATCATTAAATTCTAACTCATTTAATATTTCCAAATGAACTGCAGTAACCAAATATATATGCTCAAATGTCTCATACAATGCTAACTAAATAATGATCATAGTCCATCATAAAATCCAAAGTGTTAAATCAAGTCTTTTCAGTCTAACATAGGAAGATGCTAGGGTGGGCATTACATCCGCTCCCCCTAGGATTAGGCTTACTCCTAGAAACCTACAAATAAGTACAGATATGCAGATCTGATTCTGCTAGCATCCTCCCAAGTAGTAGAGGTATCATCACTGGAATCCCATTGGACCCTTACCTGCTCTATGCTGTGACTCCTGAGGGTCAAGATCCGCTGCTGGAGTATACGTACTGGCTCCAAAGCCAGCTGCCCGTCCTCTACCTGTAAAGTGTTCTAATCCAAAACATGAGTTAAATCAAGAATATACTGTCTAAGTAAGGATACATGAAACACATCATGCACATGTGCAAGGCTGGGTGGTAGGGTGAGTCGGTAAGCAACCGGTCTTGTCCTCTCAAGGATCTCAAATGGACCTACAAAACTTGGTGCCAACTTAGAACCTTTTCCATAATAGATAGGGCTCTTATGTGGGCAGACTCTCAAAAACACCTTGTCTCCAATAGAGAACTGTCTATCAATCATGTGAGCGTCAGATTTAAGAATTAAAGGGTGTTTGTGGTTTCAGGTTTCTCTGAGGGTTCGAATTCTGCCACTACTTGGGTTGAGAGCTCGGTTGTCTCTCTACAAATCTAGGAGAGGGACTCCTAGTCTGCTCTCTAACTGGGGACCTATGTTCTTCTACACTTTGGTGCACATCATGCAGTGAAAATCGAGGTATTCTAACTGGAAGGATGTTGATAATATTTTGTATTGCTAAAGAAATTTTAGCATCATGATCCTGAGGTGGCTTGGGAAGAGGATTCTAGTTTCCTCTGACAACTTTTGCCTCTAGTCGATCATCCTTGTGAACCCAGGGGGTATGACTGCGACCTGGTCTTCGAGCGTGAGCTTTCTGTGTTATCAGAGGAATCCTACACAAAAATAATTTAAGGGTATAAGTCTTGAATGAAATGTTGTAGTTTTTATAAAAATAAAGTGTTTAAAGTTGTTGCGATTTATTTACTAAATTTTGAAGCAAGTAGCTTATGTAGTTAAGAAACATAGTAGGTTTAAGGTTCCAATGTTGAAAACCTAGCTCTAATACCAAAATGTCATGCCCAAAATTTACACCATAAAAATGCAACAACTTTTTTTTTAAAGAAAGAATAAGGTTAAATTAAACTTCAAAGAACACAGTGAAGAGGTTAACCACGTTTTATTAAGTTCAAACTGTGAATACCAGGTGAGGGTTTCAATATTACTAACGTGTCAGAATTCTTCTGTAGGGTTAAGGTGAATCATGACCACCTACCAACATCTCATAACCCATGTGATGCACACCTAGATTAAGCTTGTCAAATATCCACGTTAGGTTCTCTGACCTAACCATAACATCATTAGGTTCACTGACCTAATCATAACATGAGAAAGATTATAAATTGAGAAAGATTTATTGTGAATTCTCTATACTAAGGTTTTTCTTAATGAGATAGACGTCTTAAAATGACAATAAACAAACCACGAAAGATTGGTGTACTATATTTAATAGAGTTAAAAAAAGGTGAATAAGGTATATATATTTCTTTATCAAAATCTTAAACTAATAAGACATTCCAATGTTTATTTAAATAGTTCATTACTTTCCAAGAGTACTAATGTTTTTTACTTTAATTAGGATTAAACTGTAACACTATTTTTACAAAGACCAGTATATTGGCCACATATATTGGCTCCATAAAAATAACATTAACAAGTCTAAATCATTAACCAATGTTTTAACTAAAAATTTAATTAAACTTTATCCATCTTAATCTTAACTCATTTAAACCTAATCTTCCCTAATTACCCAAGGAGAGTTTTATATGCTAGATCAACTTTAATAATAGTTAAGTTAAACCTTTGGTCCATTAATTTATTAAGAAGATCAAAATCTATTAGAGAGGAATAACTTAGTTAAAACATATTTTAATACTAATGTTTTATCATTAACTCTAGAGGAATAAATTAGATAAATATAGACACCATAAAACTAAATAAGAACTTGCTTAAAATCTTCTACGTAAATTACGTCTAACTTATCTAGTTAAAAATCAAAAGTTAAAGGCTTCATCTGATATTTTTATTGAAATAACATATTAACATTTCTAATGATTTTATTTATTTTAAAGTCCTTGTGGTGCCTCCGTCCTTGGAGGGAAAATTGGCATGGAAGGACAGGAGTGTGCCGGATGAGGATTTTCTTTTCCCGTAAATGAGTCAGCACCATGACCATTTTGTTTGCCAGATATCTTATTGTCTTCCAATTTTTGAAGAGCTTCCTCCATAAGTCATTGAGTGTCATTAATTTGTGCCTGATTCCTCGAAATGTCCCTCGATAGTGCCATGAAATCAGCAGGAGTGGGTTCTTGATATGCCATTCTATCAGCTGAGTGGGATCTCCTTTATTTCTGGCTATAAACTTTCATTCATTGTCCACAGGCTAGCAGGATCTCAAGCTCTGATACCATTGTAATGTTTCAAACCTGGATGGACTTAGTTGTGCGACAAGGGGGGGTAGAGGGTGGCCGTACTGGTTGCCATATAGAGTGGAGGAGCCAAAGAATTGAGGTTGTACGGTGTAATGACCATACGATGGCTGTTTGCAGGCTGTATGATGACTATTTACAAGCCGTACGGTGGGGGTTTTGAGGGCCATACATTGAAAGAATGCAGGAGGTACAGAATGAGTTGGGAGTACGCTGAGGGATGGAGGTGGTACATAATGATGTTGAGAGTATGTTGAGGGATGGAGGCGATACAGAATGATGTCAGAAGTATGCCAAGGGATGGAGGCATTATAGAATGATGAGGGATGGATGCGGTACATAATGATGTTGGGAGTACGCTGAGGGATGGAGGTGGTACAAAATGATGTTGGTAGTATGCCGAGGGATGGAGGTAGTATGAAATGATGTTGGGAGTTCACCGAGGGATGGAGGCAATACATAATGATGAGGGATGGAGGTGGTACAAACTAATGTTGGGAGCACGCTAAGGGATGGAGGTGCTACTGAATGATGTTGGTAGTATGCCAAGGGATGGAGGTGGTACATAATGATGTTGGGAGTACGCAAAGGGATGAAGGTAGTATAGAATGATGTTGGTAGTATGCCGAGGGATGGAGGCAGTACAAAATGATGAGGGATAGAGGCGGTATGGAATGATGTTGGGAGTACCCAAAGGGATGGAGGTGGTACAGAATGATGTTGGTAGTACACCGAGGGATGGATGGCGGTATGGAATGTTGTTGGGAGTACACCAAGGGATGAGAGTTATTCCAGTCTTTAATGCCACCACACAAATCAAACTTAAACACTTGCAAGATGAAATATGAATAATAGATATTGATTGCCAAATCTGGAACCAGAGAAACAAGAAGAATAGGGTGAGGGTTGAATCCCACCGAAATTGTTAAATACCAAATAGGGAGGATATTTCACCTCTGAAATGGAGGACAACAAAATCCCAACAGGAATTCACAAAATACAAATAAGTATCAAATCTCAACATGACAAATACATCCTACACGCTGGTCATAAATATCCCTTCAGAGAAACTCCTGAGGGTTTACAAAAGAAGCCAACATGGAAAATACCTACGGAAAAGAAAAATAAAAGGGACCGAGATAAGCTAAATCAATCGATCCACATACAATAGGAAAATAATTTATTTTATGATGGGGATATTACAAAGTCAAATAGAATTTTTATATTTTTGGGTGAATGAAAAACACTTTCTTTTTACATTGCCATTTTTTATACCCCTTTGATCCTACACTCACCCATATGCCTAGAGAAAACTACTTCTCACATTGCATTGTAAGGTATAAATATCATTTCTACCTTTTGTTTTGCACATCTCTACCATTTGATTGACCATAGCTTGCATACCTTTCTTTACAACTTCCTAGACTACACCAAATATGGAAAGTCTATCACAGAGATAAGTTGGATGGTCAAAAACCCCTCTTCACTATGACCAAGTCTTTGATTTATTCAAGGAAAAAGTCCTTCATTCATTCTTTCTTTCTACACCATCTTTATAAGAATGAATTTTTTTATTTCTTTTGGTAAAAGAGTTTTGTGCTAGTGAAACACAAGTCGAACTGCATAAGAACAATTCTTTGTAGAGATGTTTTCATGGCTTTGATTAGGCTTTCATGACAGATTTGATTATCATGCTTAAACAAAGGATCACACAAAGGATGAGATAACTTGTACCATCCTCCTTTACTACCAAACTGCAAAAGAGTAAGATAATTTTCTTCAAATATTTTGTGTTTGTGTCTAGCCAAACAATTGCTCAATTATAGAAATATATTCTAATAATCTGATTAATATTATATTAGTTTCATTTTGAACTTTATATTCTTTACAAATATTGATAATTATTTTAATTCATGTTGTGAATTTGCCAACAATGGCATGTTGTGATGGTTAAGTTGTTGTGTTGTTGTTCTTTCCATCAAGGTTCAATTCCCATTAGGGACGAGGCCCCCTATTTGTGGCCTCACCAGTTCATAGCTCCTGGTCAAAGCATTTACCCTTCTTCAAAATAAAAATAAAAATTTATGTTGTCAAATTATGACCATAGGTTTAAAATACTAGTTTTAGGGTATTCCTTCTATTTATCCATTTCATATTACTATATTAATCATGATACACACATAGAATACTGCAAGAGGTTTTGTGCACAAGGTTTTCCATATCTCTACACTCAAGTTAAACACCACACTCTTCAACACTCAAATAGTAATAAGCAATTTAACACTTCATCCCTACCAAAAAGTGGTGATTAATGATTTTTTATTTTTTTTTTGGAAATATTGAATGAACTTTAATTCACCAAATAAACTCAAATTTCTAAACAATGTAAAAGGGTAAGTTCATTCTCTAGAGCTTGGAGTGTATGCACATCATAAAGCATTTTTCCTAAGGAATAATAGATACCTTAATGCAAATTTTAGATAGATTGGTATTCAAAGTTAGAATCTGCTTACATCTAGTATGAGATTTTTAACCATTGAGGCACCCGTCCTTTCATGATGGAAACTTCTATATTCTATCATGAAGTGTATTTTAATCTCAACATAACCTCTAAAATACATTCATGTGAGATTAGCTATGATATCCAAAATTTAAATTTTCAAACATAATATAATTTAATTGCAACAAGTCTCAAATATAATAATTTTCAACTATGATAGAGAATTTTAAAATTTAATTATTTTATACTTTTTAATAAATTAAATAATTTTAAAGATAATTTTAAATTTGAATATGGAAGGATTATCATTTTAATGCAATAAAAAGAATTCTAGCTTTGCATTTGAATAAAAAAGGGTCCAATTGCCATTTCAACTTTTTGCGGTTCGTTGAGACAGCCATGGAGGATAAAAGCATCCTTATTGTGGGGTATGGCTAGTGTTTGCCAGTACTATCGATAACAGAAGCCTTATCTGTTTATTACCAAATGTGGTTCTTGATATGGCGTGGGCAGCAATAGCAGCAGCTTCTTTCCGTCCACTTGCTCTGTCATTTCCGCATTGTAATCTTAGAAAGAATTGTAGAGTAAGAAATGTGCAACCGCTAAGGTCCAGGGTTAGGGTTGTTGCTGCACAACGATCTGATGTTGTTAAAGGTACGCCTCTTTTAACTTTCGTTGCCAGCAATTAAGTGATTGATATTGAAATGCACCATAATTTGATAACTTCTATCTCTTCTCACCAAAGTTGGTTCCATTTATCAACTGCTCTTGTTTTCATCATTCTTATATACATGCATTATTTTCAATTCTATGGATCAGCGCTTCAGAAAAGAAAGACTATGCCGCAATAATCAGATATTTATCGTTGAATTTCATATTCATACTTCAAATCCGTAAGCGATTATAGAATTCTGCATGGGAAGCATTGGATAAAGGTCCATGGTTTTTTATTTTTGAGTTATCTAGATTTATCTCTCCTTTTCAATTTTAAAACAGTTCTCTGGCATATGGATTTGACATAATGGAAATATACAGAGGAACAGATT
The DNA here is from genome assembly GCA_027943335.1 of Chamaecyparis obtusa. NCBI lineage: Eukaryota > Viridiplantae > Streptophyta > Pinopsida > Cupressales > Cupressaceae > Chamaecyparis > Chamaecyparis obtusa. The sequence continues at coordinate 1,227,586 of BSBK01000182.1, read as the reverse complement.
CCAGTTCAACTCATCAAAGTGGGGTAGCAAATTAAAGGGACTTGATTGAGTGAAACATCATAAAGGATTCGGTTATCAACTATTGTTGTTTTCACTATACTAATTGTTATTTTCATCATTCTCATATATAGATACATTATTCTCAATTCTATCCATCATCGCGTCAGGAAAGAAAGACAAAGCCACACTAATCAGATTCTTTTTTCTTCGAGTTTAGTTTATAATGCTTCTAATCCATAAACAATTATAAAATCCTGCACGGGAAGCATTGGATAAAGGTCCCTGGTCTTGTCGTTGTGAGTTATCTATATTTTCTCTCCTTACAATTAAAAATAAAGCTCTCTGGCCACATTGGCTGGCATAAAGGAGCTCTACAGAGAAACAGACCCCTGTTCAACTCATCATAATAGAGTAGCAAGCTCAGAGGACTTGATTGAGGGAAACTCCATGTTTAAATGTGATATAGCCAAAATGGCAGGGGAAGATGGATGGTTTGTTGGAAGTCCTGTGTTCTAGGCATAATTCCTAATCATGTTGATTGATGTTATCCCATGGCTCATGATGCTAAGCCGAATCTCCTGCATCAACCTTGTTAGCATTACCTAGACATGATGAGTACCAAGTGGACCATCAAAGTTCATGAGAAATGTGTCCTTGTTAGCTATTAATGAAAGATGGGTCATGAAAATTTTACATAGATGCAACAAGTGCCAAGTGGATCATTTAGTTTTTTTAATGTCTTATGAATGTTGGATCAAGGAGATTGAATCGATATTAATAGCAAACACTTCAAAAATACACATTGCTAATGTAGAAACATGAATTGTGTACAAATAACATCAAGTTGCTATCTCCATACTTTTAACTTACGTCTTGTTAGCTTTATGATAATTTAAAAGTGAGAGCTTGTAACTTACCAATAGGCTATTTTTTAAATGTATTGAAGCAGTTCAATTATTATGACTATTTTTAATTGACAATGAAGATTTTATAGTAAGAATATATCTGGTTCAGAAACATCTGGAGAATATAATTCAATGTTGTAAGATGTTAAGATACATTGCTCTTTTGGAAGATGGCAATGAATATCACTTCAGTGCTCATGAGATCACTATGCAGACAAACTAAAGAAAATCTCAAGCTATGCAATAAATGGATTGTATACAGGGGTATAATGATAAACCCATTATATGTTTGAAGTTAATAACAATGGTTGGAAAACTTTGGTGATATTGCGTACCTTTGTTTTCCCATAGAATTCTTAAGATAGCGATCCAGGTTACTGAACCAGAATGTGAACTGGAGATCTAAGGAAGAAACATATAGTGTGATGATTGTCACATGTGGAACCTAATCTAGTTTGGATTTGTTCAAAGGCCTTCTCATATAAAGTTAGAACCAAATATCAAGACCTCTTAAAAGCTTACATCTAGAAGCCTTCCGAACATCACGTGCCTACTAATGGTATCAAAAGCATTGTTGAAGTATAGAAAGACAGCATACCTGGTTACTGCTTTATGTTCTACATGATATGCTGAAGAAGTAAAACAGGTTTCATCACAGTGATTCAACTTAAAGCATTTTTGTAGAACCTCTGTAATATGTATAATATTGGTTCTAGATAGCATATATATGTCGTACAAGACATTGTATCCAACCATAGGGTCAACTTCATTTGCTCTGCCCCTGCCAGAAAACATTTTCCCACCATCCTTGAGCAAGGAGAAAACAAAATTAATCAATGAATTCAGATATATTTATGTTCAGAAAATTGTCTTTTTAATAAGATTTCACAATTTTCATTAAGGTTGAAGTCAACAGATACACAAAGGACTTAATCATTCCATGATATTCTTTCCCTTCGGACAAAAGGATTTTTCATATGATTGACAACTTGTTGAGCATAAGGATGTTAATCTTAAAAGAATCATAAACCAGCGGATGTTAATCTGAAAACAAATTATAACAAGCTTTAATCACATTGGTTCCAGGCAAGCCACGCTTTATGAAGCGACAACAATTAATTTAGAAGAGACACCTCTTTATTTTTTATTTTTTAAAATAAGTGCGCGGTAAACTTTTTAATGTGACAGATGATGCTGACATGACACGTCCTCTGGGCCCACGTGAAACACTTTTGACCTGAAGCTATGAACTAGTTAGACCACAAATGGGGGACCTCATCCCCATATAACAAAGTTGAGGCCCAAACTCGTGGGCACATTGGATCAGTGAAGGCACAAGCCTGTGATCACAATGGCCCAGCAAGGGTTTGAACTGGGTGGGGACAAAAATGACACTGCTACACACTAAGTGTTGAACGCCAAGAGACACCTCTTTACCAAGAAGGATGTCTTTTGCAAAATTTGTGACCCTATGCCTCCTCTTGAATGCTATATAAGGCAGATTCTCATTTGGAGGGAGGAGGGGGAAAGGATGGAAATCATAAGGTAGAAACATCAGTTAATTTAGAAAGGACAGCTCTTAATGAAGAGAGAGATTCTTAGTAAAGGTTGTAACTTTTCTTTTTCCTTGAGGGTTATAAACGAGCTGCTCTGTGAAGAAAGGATGAGGAAGGAAGAAAGAAGGAATCATATGAATTGAGGAGAAGTAGAAAGGAGTGGGGAGAAAATAAGAAAGTGACTCTTTCAAAGGGCAGAAACATAGAAACGAGACTCGGACTGGATGCAAACGCAACAAGGCTGACCCGACTCGAGACTCGGCAAAAACTTGGCAAAATAGCAATTTCTAGTGAGTCTCACCTAGAGTGAGTGGAGAGTCTTGGAACTATGGGTAGAAATGATGAAGGGTTGTGACTCTTTTGAAAGGTGACAACTGTGAAAGCTTTTGACCATTGCAAAGGGCAGACATGATGAAAAGGTGCGTCTCTCCCTCACATTAGAAGATATAAAGGGGAGAACGTTTCATTTGAGGAGGCCATCCAAGGGAGATCAATTTGGGGAGTAATATATTATTCTCAAAGGCAACAATGAAAAGTGGTAAGTCTATTCTTATGAAAGGTGGTGACCCTTTCACCAATAAAGGAGAAATCATTCCAAGCATTCAATGATCACTTATCCATCATCACTCACCAATGCATCAAATCAACACTCATTCAATCATCTCTCATTACTCTGTGAATTCTACATTCATTCAATCATCTCTCATTACTCTATGAATTCTACATTCATTCAATCATCATTCACTAATATATCAAATCATCAAATCAAAGGAAATAATTCAATCATCCATCAAACATCAATTGGGAATCAAACAAACAGACCAGCAATCAATTCTTCCATCAATTCAATAAGTCTATATTAATCATTCAAACATTGAATCTAGCAAGAGAACAGATCAGATATGCGGATCTACCATCAGTAATCTGCAGACTGGTAATCTAGCAAGAACACACACACACATATAGGTCCTTGATCAAGATACTTATTAATTTGCTAATCTATTTATATTTCTAACAATCATATATGGATCAATAAATAAACACTATAAGGAGTGTAGCAGACTGGTTTCCACAGTGTAAGCACACCACCCTAAGTTAGATGGAATTGTCTTGGTTGGATGTTCCTGCCCCTCGTGAGGCCAAGGGGTCGAATTGTCTTGGTTGGATGTTCCGTGTAATTGGGCTTAGTTATTGGAATACTAATCCTTATGAAAATAATTGACCTTATGCATTAAATTCCAATTAACAATTGCCTTTCCAACATAAACTTTAATTGGTAAGTTTGTATGTTAATGAGATATATCTCTTATTTTAATTGAAGTTGTGATTCTAGCTTAAGATTTAAGTATATCCCAAAAGGGGACATTACATATGATCTCAAAGAGCATCATATGGATCCGGCACAACTTTAAATCTAGAAAATTACTGTTAATTTGACCAGGGAGTGAAAACTCAAAGTATAAGATAAACTTTTACTCTTTCAAAACTTAACAACCATCACACAAGATCTAAGAATTATGTAACACGAAGAATACACAATTTACATGGAAATCCTTATGGGAGGAAACCCCAACAAAATATTGCTTATATACAATTCTCTTTACAAGCTTTGTAGGCACCAACCCATATCATACGTCAATTCCCTCTTAAATTTGTAGGCACCAACCCACTAGAGACACCAATCCCAACCTATAGAATTTGTAGGCACCAGCCTACTAGAGACACCGATCACCACAAATGAGCACCAACTCAGCAAGAGACACTGACCTCTTCTTTTTGGGAAGCACCAACTTCCAAATGAGGAAGTATTCTTCTCCTCAAAATATTTTTTCTTCAATACATGACAAAAGCCTTCATATAATCTTTATTGTACATAATCTTTTTTTTGCAAATCTGTGCTTGGATGATACAACTGCTTTAATAAACTTTCCTTCTCAAATCTGCATGCATTCCCCTTCACAAATCTGTCATAAATCACCTTGAAGATCTGCTATAAATTTGCTATAAATCACCTTGAAGGTCTGCTATAAATTTACTCTAGATCACCTTTAAGGTCTTCTATAAATCTGCTCCAGAACTGCTCTTAGATCTGCTTTTATGAGGAAGATATTTTGTTAATTGCATTCTTCTTTCACCACTAACTTATCTTCTTTTATACCTCACACATACACCCCTTCACCCAAGAGGGATGACTCTCCCAAAGAGGTCTGCCATATCTTGGAATACAACTTATTTTATTTTAATTTTCAAACTTTGCAAATACATAGCAAGGCTAACCAGCAAGACAAGGTCCGCCTTTTAACATATAAGCTCAACTTTTTCTATTTTTCCTAAAGATGGCAACAAAACTAGAAGGGTTTGCCTTTAAGTCAGTGTTGTCCTGATGGGTTTGGCCCCATAAAATAATCATTATTTAATTTCTTCTGAGCGCCTTGATGGGGTCAACCTTACCAAGTGATCATTATTTAATTTCCCATTGATAATTAACAGCACAGTATGTTTAACCCTTCTTTGCCACAAATTGGATTGTTATTAGAGCGCTGCCATAAATGAAGTCGGCCATCTTTGCTATCCTTTGATGATCTTGGTGAAGTGATTTGTGGTCTTTGGCCTTTGACAATTTTCTTTTCCTTTCTTGACACCCATAACTTTCCTTTGGCATCAATGATTCCTTTGACTTCAATTGTGAGGATAGTCTTCCTTTGTCATCAATGACAACAATATTTCCAACATATGCATTACATGATTTGTTATCTTCTATTATTTAGGATACATAACATATCTTTTAGCACCAGCAACCTCTATTCTATGTTGGTGTTAAAAATATCCAACAACTAAAGTTTAATGGGTTTAAACTTTAAATTATTATGTGGTCTGCATTGTAATTTGCATGTTTCAATGCAACAAAAAACATATAGATGTGTGGTAGAACCACTCTTCCAATAAGGGGAAGCTCCCTGTAAAACATAAGCTAACATACTATGAACAATATGTACTTGCTATTCACAATTCTTAGAGTTGTTCATGTTCATCCCGAATAAAGTAAACACACTTCTTTTTGGATTTACCTAAGGCAAAAGGTTGAACAACATTTTAACATTAGGCAAAAGGCTTTTTAATCTTTTTAACTAAAAGAAAACCTTACAACCTACACACTTACATTTTTTAGCTAAAAGTACAGATTGAACAATGCAAAGTCCACATAAAGATTGTGTTGGCACCCCATTTGATTGTGTCCATATTTTTTTGACTCCTTACCTCTTTATGCATCCGTTCTTGTTTAGTCCAATAGTTATAATTGATATGAGAAACTTTTAAATGGCCCCCCTTGATGAAAATCACCTAGATATTGTTTCTCATCATTCTCCAATTTCATACTATTTGAGAGAAGTTGCAAAATTTTGAGAGAATCCTAAGTTTTGGAGTGTGTTGGTCATATTTTGTTGTTTCCCCAATGTTGCAAACTTTTGGAGTGTAACTGGATATTTTTCACGCTCAAACAAATACCTAGATCTGTTGATGTTTTGTAGCTTTAGTCAGATAAACACTATGAGTCAATACTAGTAAAGATAAGTACATATATATATATATATATATATATATATATATATATATAATCATAATTGTCATTATATTAATTACATAATAATGAATAGACATGTCTCATGAAGGGACATGTCTCTTCTTGGCTCATTTTCAATATAAATGCAAGAGATTGTTGCATTTGGAAAGAACATACGATCAGATAGTGCTATTACATATGCAACGATCCTAAAAACCTTAACATGGTATCAGAACCAAGTTGCAAATGTAAGAGAGTAGTTTGTTGATGGTGAATGTGCGACTGTCTCAGAAAATATAGTCTTAGTACGGGGACCATATCTCACAAATACACCGTTGAATTTTGCTGAATTTTGGATATGTTGGTGATAAACAAATTTAGAAGAATCTCGCCGGAGCGATTGACAAGAAAGTGTTAGGTTCAAAAGTTATGACCAACTGTGTACAGATCTTTGCAAAATCTGATTTGTTAAGAAGGGTGTCTCTTTCTAGAAAGCAAGCATAATTATAGTGTCACCTCTCTTGGAGAAATCAAGTAATTTCACAAGAAGACACAAGTATTGTTAAACAATATAAGAGCGTGAATTTTACATTGTGGGAAGAATAATAACCAATGTTACATTCCCATTTGAACCATCCTTAGTAGGGAGATGATTCAAAGGGGAGATGTCTTTCAAATAATTTGAGAAGGTGTTTTCTAATTTGGTTGGACAGTAAAAGAGCGAGGTTCCTTCTTTAAAAGCCTAACCACTTGAAGGGAGATCCAATCATATTGAAAGTTGTCATAGTGTATAGAACCTTTGGATATTCAAGACAAGTCATGTGAAGAATTCTGGTAATGTTCAAGAACGGTGACATCATTCTGTGAATTTGCATGATATTTTCTATATGGGCTCACCTTACAAAATGAAATACTTGAAATTTATAAAAGATAAGTATTCCATGTTTTATTAATGCACGTAATTTTTAAGTTTGTAATTCATGCTATACTATTGGTTAGTAAAATCTTGTATGCTTCTATCATTGGCATTTCCGGTTGAGATAGTTTAGTGAGCTATTTGTAATCTCTCTCTAACATACCTTCAGGACATAAGCGCAAGAAAATTGCATTCAAGGGAGAAAGAACTTAATGCTTGCAAACTAATTGATGATTGAGACTAGATGCAAAGGGAGTTTGACATTTCAAAAGAAGACAAGAGGTTGATACAAGAACTTGAGCTTCAGAGGGAGTAGATAGAGGATATGGTTAAATCAACTTTTGATAATCTTGGTCGTATTGTTTCAGAGGGAGTAGTCCATACTAAGATGGATTCTCCAATGATCAAGAAACTATAACAATCAGAGGACTAGGAATCATGAATGCCTTTTGGGTCCTGTGTAAATCATGAGGAAGTGACGACTTCCAAATGATTATCACTTGTATTTGTTAAATTTATTGGAAGGTGACGATCTTACAATAACTATCATGATAGACATCTTATGATGGCTGAAATAGATCATGATAGATGATATCTTACATAGTGGATTGAGTTCCTTAAACAGGCCATGATATTCTATTGTGATAGACATCTTATGATGGCTGAAACAGATCATGATAGATGACAAGTATTATTGAGGGTACATGTGCACATTACCTATAAAACATTTTTTGAGTTATGGTGAATATCATGAGACTTGATATTCTTGGTCAGACCATATCTCTGATATTATATTGAGGTGATATCTAAAACATTTTTTGAGTTATGGTGAATATCATGAGACTTGATGTTCTTGGTCAGACCATATCTCTGATATCATATTGAGGTGATATCTAAAACATTTTTTGAGTTATGGTGAATATCATGAGGGTTGATATTCTTGGTCAAACCATATCTCTAATATCATATTAAGGTGATATCTAAAACATTTTTTTGAGTTATGGTGAATATTATGAGACTTGATATTCTTGGTCAGATCATATCTCTGGTATCATATTGAGGTGATATCTAAAATATTTTTTGAGTTATGGTGAATATCATGAGACTTGATATTCTTGGTCAGACCATATCTCTGATATCATATTGAGGTGATATCTAAAATATTTGTTGAGTACTTGGTGGACATCATGAGACTTGATGTTGGTAGGCTAGTACTCTGAGTACATGGTGAATATCATGCGACTTGATATTCTGTGGCCAATACTCTCAATATCATGAGATGATATTCTTATGAATCTATGAGTTATGGTGAATAACATGCGACTTGATATTCCTAATTAGACCATATCTCTGATATCATGGTAAATGATATCTTCTTATCCTAATCATGTGTTTAATCTTCTTTGGCTAAGAGGGAGTGTTGATGTTTTGTAGCTTCAATCAAATAAACACTATGAGTCAATACTAGTAAAGATATGTATATACATATATTTTAATTTAGTATATATGAGATGTATATTTACTAATATATATATATATAAATATTATTATTATGTAAATATTAGAGAAATTAATATAATACTCAAGAGATATTATATATATATAATCATAATTGTCATTATATTAATTACATAATAATGAATAGACATGTCCCATGGCTCATTCTCAATATAAATGCAAGAGATTGTTGCATTTGGAAAACACATACAATCAGATAGTGCTATTGCATTTGCAACGATTCTAAAAACCTTAACAAGATTTAGTGTAATGTCCCCTTTTTGGCCAAGGCAAAAAAATTAATAAATTAGATAAAGTTGCTGAAGTTAATATTTTTTAGACAAATTGTATTTAATTAATTATGTTTTTAAGCTGAATATTTCATTTTTTTATAAGTGACTTTATCTGGAGCCAAAAGAAGTAAAATATTTTAAGTTCACTTATAAGGAGTTAAAAGGTTTAATATTTAAAAAGTGATTCTATAATACAAAATTCTGGAAAGTTTTGAAAGGGGTTTTAATTGTAGGTTGAGAAAACTCATGGGATCCATTTGGAAGATTGATTTTTTTTTTCTTGAGATCCATGCATATGGCCAACCTTCTATCGGTGGAAAGAAAAGCCCAAGCGTTTTCTTACGGATGAAAATCCAAAAAGTAGAGCAGTTTCATCCAAGGATCAACAGTGAGCTGAAGAATTGGAATTTGGGGACGAAAACCATCAAATTTTGTTGTAGCAATTTCTTAGAGAAAGATTTGGGAATCAATAATAGATTTTTTATTTTGGTGTGTAAATGGGGAAAAAGCAAAAATTATAAGTGTCATCTTTGCTAGTAAGATATCCATCAAAATTGTTGTGTAGTGTGTGCAAAGTGAGATTGGTAGAGGTTTTTGTGTTGTGAATGCTGTGAAAAACAAAAGAAACATATTTATCGTGCTAGCATTTTGCCCATCCATACCACTTTTCCCATCAAGGGGGCCGTTCTTCTAAAGCAAATAAGGAGCTTCAAAGCTTTTGTGTTAAGGCTTAAAAACTTTTTGGAATTCCAACATGGCATTTGGGAGTTTTTCTCATGGAATTCCACCAAGGAGAGGAATATAGCATGTCATAGAGTTGGAGGAGAGTGCTAAACCAATGGTTACTACACCTTATAGACATCCTAAGAGGCATAAAGATGAGATTGAGAAAGCCATTAAGGAGTTACTGGAGATGGGGCACATTAGACCCAACAAAAGCTCATTTTCATTAGTAGTGGTTTTAGTGAAGAAAAAGGATGGGACCATAGATGGAAAACTCGGACTCAGCAAAAACTCACCAAGCCCTGAAAAAAAAACTTCGGGAAAAATCGACCAGTTTTTGGATAAACTCGGGAACTTAAAAATAGTTTAAATTTAATTAGAAATGCATTTTTTTGCAAAATTCTATGAGAAGATGCATCTAATAAGTTAATTAATGAGACAACAAAAGAAACAAGCTAAGTTTAGATATATATAAATGCTGATGGCTGAAGCAAAATAGTAAACAATTTCTACAAAACTAGAAGGAAATACATCATTACAAATTACAATTACATCTTCCTCTTCCCAACTCTACGAGCAAATAAGGGAGAGGAACTAGAAGTAGAGGGCCTAGTCCTAGAAGTAGAACACTACACTAAGCGTGAGTGTGACTGTGCCTCCTTGCTCGGTATCTCTGCTAATGTGTGTGGCTCGCTCTCCATCCTGGATGTATCTTCTCCTAGCACTGCCAATGACTCCTCGTCCGACTCCTCATCCTCCTCAATGTCATCCAATGTGAAACCAAATCCACCCCCCTCCTCCATAGAATGCCTCTCCAAATCGGCGATGTCATCCTCTGTAAACAATGGTGGCTGCTCCTGTACCGTCCAATCAGAGTAAGGGTCTATATCGTCCAAATCAATTGGACTAGTTGTTGCTTGTGCCCTTTTCAAGCGCAACTTAAGATTGTATTGCACACAAACAAGGTCATTGAGGCATTTTTGGGCTAACTTGTTTCTCTTCTTTGTGTGGATGGACTCAAATAAGCTCCAATTGTGCTCACAATGGGATGAGCTACAAGGTTGGCATAAGATTCTGAGAGAAAATTTCTTTAGATGTGGGGTATTTCCACCCCAACTTTGCCACCAAGCATCCGCAACATAAAATATTGAGAAGTTAGAAAGAAAAGAGACAAGTGAAACATAATTTATCAAATGGCAAAATTGCAAATGTTTTACTTTTACCTGGGGTTTGAGTGCCTCTTGCTCTCTTTGCCAACTCTGAAGAGAATAATTTACCTTTTGATTCCACATAGATTTCTTGTTCGGTTACAACAAGGTCTCTCTCTGCAACATCGGGTACCATCCTTCGAATGCATATAGAGAGGCCCTCCATGACCTCTCCATTAGGATCTGAAAGTGAATCATCATATTTCAAACAAAAACAAAGTGAAACCAAGTCTTAGTGCAGAACCTACAAAAACAAAGTGATATCAAGTCTTAGTAAAATCTGAATAAAAATCACTGTACCTGAAACAAGGGTTGATGAAGTACCCTACGGCATGAATGGGTTGGTGCAGCTAATTGTTCCACCTCCTATCAACAATTTCCCAAATGGGATCATATTTGAGTCTATCCTTGTTGTAGTAATTTTTTATACTCTTTGGCCCTATCCATGGCCTCATAAAGACACCCCATTGGGGTTTGATCCCCATCAACCAAGTGCAGAACTCTAACCAGGGGCTTGACACTTGCAATTGAAATTTGAAAAATACAAATTAGTTTACAAAAAGATTAATTAATGAAGTTAGTAACAGTAAGTTACAAATTAATGAGAGACTTGAATCAAGAATAATTAAAAATTAAAGTTTTGATTCTTGAAGTTACCTTCACAATCTCAGAAGCCTTGTCCATAAAATTTTGATCAAAGACTATGCGCGCGACAGCTTCTCCTTCAGGCTTCTTTGAATAAGCTGAGTCAAGCCATGGTTGACTCACAAACATTTGTTTCAAAGAAGTCAATGTACCAATAATACTTTGCAACGTTAAGAAAACTGTTGCAAACCTTGTGACTGCGGGTCTCACCAAATTTTTCCCTTTAGTGAATTGTCTCATCAAATTTAGAACCCAAGGGTGATTGTAGATATACTTTGTGACCCACCTTGCATCTTCCACAATTGGAGTCACCCAATCAGGTTTTCCTATGTCCTCCAAAAGAAGGTCAAGGACATGTGCTATGCAAGGTGTCCAAAAAAGAGTGGGGTGCTTGTCTTGGAGGATTCTATCTGGCATATTAGTAAAAAATCAATAATTAGTTTCCAATTTCCATGTTTTACCTAAAAATTAAATTAAATCACTTATTAATATTTAACGATAATCATGTGCAACATAAATATTAAAATTACCTGCTGCCACATATGCTGCCGCATTACATATGATGATTTGCACCACATTCTCTACTCCCACCTCCATGACAACATTCTCCAACATTAATGCCAATGTTTGTGCATTTTTCACTTTGTTAGAGGCATCAACCGATTTCCAAATCACCACATCATCCTTGCAAGCAACCAAGAAATTAATAATGGTTCGGTTTTTTCCATTTGTCCACCCATTAGAAAGAATGGTGCAGCCATATTTACTCCACTCTTTTTTTTGCTCCTCCACCACTAGTCTTGCCCTTTAAACTGCATTTACAAGCAACCTACAAAATCAAAGTGAAATCAAGTCTTAGTACACAATTTTGATTTAATAAACAAGAAATAACAATTAAAATTTTAAAATGAAACCAAGTGGATTCCAATTATTTACTTACCTCCCACTCAAATCCTTGCAAGAAGGGGCCTTGTACCCTTTTCCCGAAATTGTCATTGCGGTCACCAAATTTAGCCAATAGGGACTCTCAGCCATACACAATGGGAGATTGTTGAAATACCAAAAATCAGCACATGCAATATCAGTTTTCTCATGTGCCTCCTTGTTCCATCCAGTGGCCTCTAATGATGGTTGTGCTGCAGGTGTGTTCCTGGGCACAAAGTAATTGCCTATCCTTGATGTTGATGGTGGTGAAGAACTAGGCACTCTACTAGAGGAAGCAGAAGCAATAAAAGAGAGGCACTCTGTTTGTGGATGCGTGGGCCACGAAGAGAGCCCACTATGCTCTCAAGTGCTTCTTCTTCTTCTTGAATGTCAATAGGAGCACCTTGAGTTTCAGCTATGGCTGCCCTCACAGCTAATCTTTCCCTCTCCCTTTGCAATTTTTTTCTTCCCTGGCTGCAAGTAGGGCATTAACAAATCTTTTTATCTCTTCTGTATTTTTTTCACATGGATTTGTATCATGCTTCCTAATACTTGCAAGGTGGTATTTGAGGCGGTTTATGCCTCCTGAAACTACTCTTTCATAGTTTATGCAAATCACTTTCCCAAGCTCATCTGGTGCTTCATAGGCATACCTCCATGTTTTATCTCTAGCATTTAAGGCCGGGTGCCTATAAATCCAAAAGGGCATGGTGTTAGTGGCCACACTTCCTCTGAATTTGCCATGCTGATTTAGTGGTTAATTGCTGCCCTACACATAGAAATTAAAAACATAAAATAAATATTTTAGAAAAAGAATTAAATAAAGTTAGAAATCATCTAAATTAGTTACAATATTTTTAGACATCATTCAAAGTTAGGAAAAAAAACTAAACAAACTGGTAGGGTTTGATATTTAAAAAAAAACTAGATATTCTTAAAAAAAATATTGATAGATTCATCATTCAACAAACCTTGTCAAAAATAGTGTTGAATCTTGTTCTAATGATTCAAAATCATTTCTAACTACTTAGAAACGATTTTGTATTCATTTAGATTCAACCAAGACAAAATAAAATGTTTTTTTAAAAATAAAAACAAACTTAGCAAACCTACCTGTGAATGTGTTTTTTCTTGAAAAAACGGTTGAAATCCGCCTTCAATCCACTCGAATCTGCCTCCAATAGCAAAGCAATCACCTAAGAATGGCTTGGAAGCCCACTTTCCTCCTCCCATATTCACTCAAGTTGCTGCAAACACAAATCGAAATGAGCAAAGACATTTTTTCTTTTAAGCGTTGGTCTTTTTTGTGCACGGGCGAGTTTTTATTAAAAACTCACTGAGTTTTTCATGCGAGTTTTACAGCCAAAAACTCGGTGAGTAATCGCCACTCGGCGAGTATGCCTACTATGGATGGGACAATGCAAATGTGCATTATTACATGATACGTAATAAGAAGACAATAAAAACATGTATCTCATTCCTAGAATTGATGAGTTGCATGGAGCTTGCTACTTTTCGAAGAAAGATTTGAGGTTAGGCTACCATCAGATTTGTATAAGGAGAGAGGACATAGAGAAGACAACATTCAAATGTCACTTTGGACATTTTGAGTTTTTGGTTATTCCCTTTGGTTTGACAAATTTGCTAGCTACTATCTAGAGTTGCATGAATCAGAGACGTTTTGAGGTCCTGAGCATTTTGGAGAGTGAGTCTCTATATGCCGAGGAGTCCAAATGTGATTTTGGTATGGCAAAGTTTCTCTACCTTGGTCACATCATTAGTGTAGAGGGGGTGAGAATTGATCCTAGATCAAGGCTATTGTTGAGTGGCCTACACCTATGAGTCTCACTTTGCTTTAGAGATTCTTTGTTTTGTATGGTTTTTATAGGAGGTCTATTAAGGGGTTCTCACAAAATTGCTGCTCCACTTATAGACTTGACAAAGAAGGGAGCTTTTGAGTGGTCTAATTCAACACAAAAGTGTTTTGATGTCTACATGTCCATTGTGTGCAATAGCAGATTTCTTGAAAGCTTTGAGTTGGAGTGTGATGATTTAGGAGAGGGAATTGGAGCTGTTTCGGTGTAGGATAAGCACCACATAGCATTCAAGAGTAGAAAATTGAGACGTATGGAGAAGAGTTACTCTACCTATGATAGGGAGATGTTGGCCATTATGCATGCCTTAGCCAAACTCATACCATATCTAGTAGGGGTAAATTCATCATCAAACGAACCATCAAATATTTCATAAACTAGAAGGATGCCCCATTTAAGTTCACAGGTTGAGATCACTATCTATGCTCCACGGAGTTTTGGGGATGGGGACATTTTAGGGGACGAGGACAGGATGGGGATGTGTTTCTAGCACGGATACAGTTGAGGGCCAATTTTTAGGGGATGACTATTGAAAAATTAGGAGAATTTTTATATATAGAGAGAGATTTCAAATATGCATATCATAACATTGATAAACCATTCACCATAGACATTTTAGAAGCTCAATATATAATAAATTAACAAAACTTAAATACTTTCATTGTAAAAATATGGTGTACATATAGAAAAATGCCTAAAGGCTCCAAGTTTCATGCATGAAATGACGTAAAATATTGAAATGTAAACAATAGACATACTATTATAAGTCTATAACTAAAATACTAAACAATAAACTATAACATAGAAGTCCAACTCCATAATCAGCTGTCCATAATAATCAAAATCAATAATGTATTTGCAAATATATGGCTGTCCATAAACAATACATGGCAGGTCTAGGAATCTAAATCCAAATCATTATTAGAGTCAGCCTCTGAGTCATTGGTAGGATGAGGGTCTTCCTCATACAATGGAACCCCAAGCGATTCTGGAGGTGTGTCATCCTCCTCCACTTGCATAACATCCTCATGATTGACATCCCAACACAAGGCTGGAGTTTGACGATACTCAATACTCTGCTGATCCTATAGCCGCAATGCACTGTGAACAACCACTAACTTCTCTGATCGTGTAGAGGTAAGATTGTTCTTCTTGACTGATTGGATGAAGCTATATGTGGACCAATTCCTCTTTGCAATAGAGGAACTGAACCTGTGAAAGAAGATGAATGACAAGTATTGTTAGTTGAGGTGCATCCCTACCATGCCATGTCCACCATCCAATAGGGTCAATTTGAGCTAATGTAGCTCTATCCATCCTTGCCTTTGGTCTACCAAAGGTTGGACCACGAAGATTGACAAATGCAATCCACTAACCCCGAAGTTTAGTTGCATCATTGCCATTGTACCTTTTAGCAAGGGCCTTAAAGAAGCCCTCCTTCACCTGAGTTGAACACAAAAAAAATAACATATTAAATAATGTTAAATCAAAATGAAGAGATAATCATGAGAGATCTACTTTGCTATTTGAAATTTAAATTGAAAACTTGAGATTTCAGATTTGAGACTTGCCTCCTCATCAGCAGATGGAGCCACTCTCCTAGGTCTTGGTGCATACCATTTGGGATTGAGAGCATAGGCTGCCATGTGAAGCGGGGTGTTCATAATGTTCCACCGTCGCACGACAATAGGCCTAAGATGCTCCTCATAAAACTCCAAAGTAAGGTCCCTGCTATGAATAGTTTGCTTGATTTGCCCAAACATGCTATCAAAAGTCTCATAAATCTCTCCGTGGTTAGGAGAGTTAGTATTTGTTAGTATTTGTGGCCTTTTCGGTAAGATCAAAATACTAAGATAAATAATCTTAACATACATCTCATAAAGTATAATATTAAACTCTGAATAAAAGATAATAAATGTCATTGCATTGTCCTAGAGGGACAACCTAGAGGGATGCCTTTGTGTTATATCATATGGGACGACTTGCAAACCATCTTGCATATTAATGTTTATTTTGCAAGAAAGGACTACTTGCTCATATTTATGATAATTGCAAGGAGGGACGACTTGGAGCTGGAATAAACAACACTTGTTGAAGGCCGACTTGCTTATGCAAGTCGGCTACCTTGTATGATTAAGTTGTTCCACCCTTTAACACATATAAATGAGTAGTATAGATGTGAATTAAGGCAAGCATCGAAGACATAACATGCAAGCCTAAATTCACTCTACAACAGCAGTCTATTAGACCTTTTAATCTGATCCATAGCTTCTTAAATTAGCCCTAAAATAGCAGCAATATCTAGAGGGAATATAGCAGTCCTAAGGAGCGAAACATAGCAGACCTGGAGTGAATTATAGCAGACTTGAGGAGTGAAACATAGTAGGCTTAGAAGCACAATTCATAGCAGATTTGGAGGACAAACTGGAGCAGACTTAAAGGTTGAATTATATCAGCTTGAAGACATCATCAAGAAGAAAACCGGGTACTATCCCTTCATATCTCAACTGTTTTGTGTTTTGGTTTTGAAAGTAACATCTATAGATTATATTAACAGTATTAGCATATCTAGGTAGAAATCTGAATATATTAACAGTATTAGCATATCTAATGACCCGCACAATAAGCTCAATGAAGGAGAAAATGTATCTGCAAGTGCAAGCAAGTTACAAGTTAGAAACATCTTAAAGTTTAAAATTCTTAATTCTTAAATAATAAAATCAGAAAATGCCAAAATGAGAAATAATTTTATTAAATCAACAATAACAATTTTCTTACCTCATTGTGGACCATCAGTCATCATCAAGGACTCTTTGCTTCGCACTTCTTCCCTCCAGTGTGTTGGAATCATGCCATCTACTCCACTCTACATTGACCACCATGGATTGTAGGCTCACCTAAACCTCAAGCATCCTCTCCAACAAAATAAAGTAGCTAGCATATCTAGTTTCCATGGGCTTGAGAAATTCCTTCCTGGAACTTGAACAATGCAAGAGATATGTGATGGTTGCAAATAAACATTTGCACATCTCTAGCCTCAGACACCATTGCCTTTATCTAATCAATTTTCCCAATGTCCTTCAAGGTGTTGTTCAATGCATTGAAATGTCCCTAGCCGGACATTTACTAAATCCGTACAATAAAACTTAAACCGATTTGCAATAAACAAGATCATGCAAAGAACCAATAGACAAACTCGAATAATCCAGTAGATGTATTAATAAACCAGCAAGTACAATCATGTAATATAGCTCAGAATTTGGCATGTATTTTATAACAGCAATACAAACCTGTTGTGAGGTTTTCACACCATCGCCCCAAATAATTTTGGGGACCCCCGTTTTCGAACTAGACTTGGCCTTTTCTTCTAGACCCTGGTCTCTTGGTGCCTTGATGAGCCTTTTTGATTTTGATGAATGATGTGAAAGTAAAATTGGAGGCTTATTGTTTTCGATTTTGATTTTGGTTTTGGTTTTTTAAAGAAAATGGTGAAGCGTGATCGAGCCTTTTCCTTTATCAATTTTGAAAACATTGCTAAGTAATAAAATATGAGCTTTGAAAATAAAAATCTAACCATTTATTTAAAATCTGGGCACTTGAAAATAAGTTTTGGGCAATTAGTCATAAAAGTCTGGGCTATTTAATTCAATATTGGGCCTTAAGAAATTAAAATCTGGGTTTGTCACCTTTGTAGAATTGAAATCGGGCCCCTATCATTTTCGAATTTGGCAAAATAAAAATAAAAATCTGAGATCAAATTTTAAAGGATTGGGCTATAAACATAAAAATCTAGGTAATTGCTTCTTTTATTTTTTAAAATTTTGGGCTTTAGTTTGGATTTTGGTATTAATTGTGCATTAATTGTGGGTTTTCGAAAATTGCTATTGCATTATTTTGGGCCTTGCTAAATCAAATTCAACCTTGTTAAGATAAATTAGGCCCAGCCCTATTAGATTTTCGAATTTTTTGAGGGCTCTTTGTGTTGATTTTCGGAAATTTTAATTATATGGCCAAGGTCGGCCCTAAAATGCATGACATTTAATTAATTTTTATATTTTTGTGGGGCAGGTCGGCCCTAGTAATGGAGGCTAGGTGGCAAGGTATAAAGGCAAGGGCATTAGCCCTTCATTTCACATCTCACTCAAGCAATCTGCTCTGCTACAAAGGCAGCGAACTTCCTCCACTAAGGCAGTATACAGCGAATTTTCAAGGCATTGGGCAGCAGTTTCTAATCCATTTGGTAGCGATTTTGCAATAAGGGAGCAGCGACTGAAATACATATGAGAGGCCTGTGACATTGACAGAAGGTCAGATCCGAAATGGAGGACAGCGAATTGGACATTGGGAGCAGGCCCGAATTTGTCTTAGGGCAGATTCAAGGGGTCTTCAAAGCAGCAAGCTAAAATCAGACTTGAAGGCAGCCTTATCCACATTCGACCTGGGCATGATTTTGTGTAGTTTGAGGCAGTTCGAAGGCTAATTTGGAGCCTAAGTCCACCATTTACAGTCTAGAAGGAAGCAGAGATTTATTTGATATAGTTGGGGCCCTCTTTTCAAGCATCTTGACATCCGAAAATTGAAATTTTGAAGGCTCTTTCCCAGCATTTTTACACAAGTCCGAAAATTTGAAGATGTAATATGTTAGTTTCAGAATTTGGGATGAGAGAGTAAGAGAGATTGTTAATTTGAGTTGAAGTCCGGAATTGTGAGAGGGTGGATTTAATTGTTTAAGGCCTCATTTCAAGATTTTTTGAGAGGCAATTGAAAGGAAGAATTTGATTTCTTGGAGGCCATATTATCAGAATTGTGGAGATAGAGAAATTTTTATGTGAAGTACGATATCAAGCTAAGGCAAATACATCAAGGTAGAATCCAGAACTTCATTACCGGTGGGTGGCCTATCTTTTCCTCTCTCTTTAATTGCTTTCATTTCATTGGTGCTAGTCTAGGTGTTGAAAACTAATTTCAAGAGTAGAGTTAGGTGTTTGGATATTAAGTTGATTACTCGATTGTCTTGATTGACTTTTTTCCCTCTAGTTCTTGCTTGCATTTCATCATTGCATTTCATCTTAGGAGGAAGATTTGGAGTGATAAGTGTAGCCCATCTTAAGGCAACGGCGGGGAGTGATAAGTGTAGTATTCCACCCCTAGGCGAAGATTGGAGTGATAAGTGCAGTCCATCTTAAGGCAAAGGCGGGGAGTGATAAGTGTAGTTTGCATCTTTGCATTTCATCTTAGGAAGAAGTTTGGAGTGATAAGTGTAGCAAATCTTAAGGTAATGGCGGGGAGTGATAAGTGTAGTATTCCACCCCTAGGCGAAGTTTGGAGTGATAAGTGTAGTTCCACATTCATTGTAGAAAAGGCGGGGAGTGATAAGTGTTTAGGATGGCTGATGTTAATGCAAGCAAGCGACCCAAAGGAATTAATGCTGAAATAGGAGGCAAGGAAGTCATGATACCCAATTCCAACTTCCGCTCAAAATTGAAATACGTTGGAGACACCAACATTGGTACCTTTGATATGATTCAATTAAGAGAGAGGTTGAGAGACAGCTAGTCCCCTGTGGCAAAGAAGATCAATCGATATGGATTTGTGCAAGGAAGTGTTCAGTCTACCCTAGCTGCAAACAGGATACAGCAAATCAGAGTGCAACGACTTCATCGTGCTGCTCAGTCGGATCCCAAGCTATGCTAAAGGTACACAGTTTGATCCTTGGATGTTTTATTTTATTGAAGAGATTGAGAATGGTTAAGGAAAATTGATTGGATTAGGATCACTAGCATGAATTTAGAGTTGCAACTTAGGATAGTACAAAATCGGGGGCAAATCTGCATGGGGTCCTACTTCTTCAGTTCGGGTGCAAGACTACTAGTGATGCTTTGCCAGTTGAACCAAATCCAATTGGGGAGATGCACTGCACCACTATGGTTGAGGCAAGTACTTATGCCAAAAGGGCAAGGTTGTGGCAGTTCGAATGGTTGAAGGCAGTCAAGGGTTAACCAAGGAGGAAAGCATTGATGAAAGCCAGTTGATGAACTCAGTGATGGTTGGATTGTGGAACAATCAAGGAGATATGGTGAGGGCAGGTGCCCCAAAACCCAAGGTTATTGAAACAAAGATGCATGCATGCAGATCAAATCCAAATAGGAAGGTTAAAAATGGCAAAGTATTGAAGTAAGGAGGAAAGTGATTGAAAGGTTGAGGGAGGTCAAGTTTGATTTCAAGGCGGTGGCTAAGAGCAAGGCTCTTAAATTGCACAAGGTTCACATCCAGGCAAGCCACCAAGGTCAAGGCAAGATTACCCCAAGTGCATGGAGACCTCACCCTTTCGAGGTCAGGACATCAAGTACAAGCAAGTTCAAGTGGTGGTGAGAAAATTTCTAAGGACAAGCTCAAGCATCCAAGGCTTCATCTCATCTCAAGGAATAAAGAACTTTATAAGACAAGGTTGATGAGGTGGTGATTTCATGTGCATGCAATCAAATCATGCCAAGTGTCCTATGTTCTCATTGGTTGACAAATTATTGTAATTTTCTCATTGGCCCACAAAGTTGGTGCCCTCATGTAATTGGTTGAAATATGGTAACCCTAATTAGGGTTTGTAGGGTTTAATCTTGGCCCTTGATTTTGCCTCTTAATCTTGGCCACTTGTTGTAATTTTGAGCCTCTATATAAGGCCATTTGTACTCATTTGTAAAGAGAGTTATGTTGGAGAATTGTTGCCAAAATACTATCAAAATTGTTCTCTATTCATTGTTGTGGTTTGCATGGTGGATATACATGATCATTTTGGTGTGTTGCATGTTTCTTCTCATCTCTCAAATTAAAGTAGAATTTCATTTCATGTTGTTAGAATAGAAGTAAATGATTAGTTGTAATGGTGATGTTGGTGAATGTTTGATGAGGATCTTATACTAGGCCACTAGCATCTTGGCGGCTTGTCAAGGAGCCTTGTGTGGTAATCTAGTCAATTGCTCCCAAGTTCTACTTGCATTTCATCTTTCCGCTTGTACTTCAAGTTGGGTTGGAAGATAGGTGTTAGTGTGAAAATCCTAAGAGTTTCCCTTAGAATCATTGCACCGATGGAAGTAGCGCCGCTGGTAAGCTTTCATTCGGTTTGATCTTCGTCCATTTGCCAATCTTTCCATTCAGCAGTAGTGGTAGAAGTAATCAGTAACTCCGTAGTTGAAGTTGAGTAATTGAAGTTGAGAAATTGAAGTTTGATAATGTTTAAAGAGCAAAGCTGGAAGTGATATAAATTAAGAGATCCTTTAAGTATACATCACTCCCATTATCATCATAGTAAGAATTCAACATCTTTGAATGAACAACGTAAGCCCGCCGAAGTGATTACCAGCAAATCACATCATTATAACTGAGTTAGTATCCACAGGTGTAAGGAACCTTGGAGTATTCTTATATACTTTTCAAGAGAGGGTTGAGTGTTTGGTACGCTGTATCAAGTATTTCAATTGCTATATGTTATGTAGTGGTACAAAACTCACATCAACAAAACCATACATAAGATATCCAAAAAATCCAATCTTATAAACAACAATAACAGTCAGATTGGCAATGTAGATAAAACCTGTAAGAAGGCTAGGTCTGCATCCAACCTCCAAATATTTCTTCAAGGGTTTGCATCCTCAAAGAGATAACCAGTCACTGTTTCCAGCTCCTAGATTAATATTTGTTTTTAAATATTATATTCTTCATATCTTCCCCTGTGGAGCCTGTCGTACCTTTATCACTTTTCCCAATGCAATGCACGCCCTTTTAGGCAATGTGGGATAAAACACCTTTTTTGTCCTTTAGTCACTTAAGTGAACATAGTATCTTTTTAAAATAAAGTGACAAGTTAAATGAACTTTAATAGTCACTTAGTCAGTAAACCATATAATCATCAGGCATTAAAATAACTGACCAAATGAACTCGGATAAGCACGTGCAATAGCTCGTTGGAAAGCTCTCGGCGAGACGCTTCCAAACCAACACTGAGATACCAAGAATACTGAGCTCTGTTTACTTACTAAAAATAGTAAGCATCTGGACAACCTGCCAAAACTACTCTGATGGGTCTGAAACTGGAACTGTCTAGGCCAAATCTCGAACTAAACCCCGTAAAGAACCTTTTCGCCCCTGAAACCTAGGCGAAGTGAGCCGACAACACATAATTATAATGTCTCAAAAAAAAAGGGGACATTACATGCATGTACACAACATGGGATCCAAAAAATGTGTTTATAAGCACCCTCCACCATCAATCCAACTAACTTACACACTTGGGCTGAATCACTGACTACTTGCACAACATTAGTGGGTCCAACCTCTTTTATAGCATATTTTAAAGTTGGATATTGGAAGGTTGCATCCTTCCTTTTCCTTGAATAATCTATAGCTCTAAGAAAATAAGAGCACGCTGTGCTAGTGACAATAAGATTGATGAGTGGTCGATGTTTGATGTTGGTCCACCCATCCATGATGATGGAGCATCCATTCCTCAACTATGTCTGTCTCATATTCCCCATCAAAATGCTCACTTTTGAGTACTCTCTATCAAGAAGGGTGGTGTGTAGTTTTGTTTCTCCAAGTGGTACCAATGAGGGACCAACAACATAGATATCTTTGCACATTTGTTTAAAATATGAGGAACGTGACACATGGAATGGTATAGCATGAGCAAAAAAAAATTCGGCAATAGATGATTTAGCTACCTCTTTTGCTTGCAAATTAAACAAATCAGCAATATTGGTATCTCTTTTAGTCTTCTCCCTTTCTTTTAGTAAAAGTGGGAGTGGGTGTGCTACTTTCTTCCCCATGAGAAGGATGAGTCAAAGACAAACTAGCTTGCACATTCTCTATTGAAGTCCCTGATTTGAATGCCTCCCCCTCTATGTGGAATCTAGTTGCCTCAAGTTGTGTTCTTGTGTTATTTTTTTGCAACCTTTGACCCCTTGACCACCTATCCACAAAAGATGGTAATAGGCTCTAGCATAGCTCTCAAAATAATGTTTGTGGCTCAAATGACACTCCCATTACCTACTACCCCTAGAATTTTTTTTTCTTATCCTTGTCTACTCTGTGGCAAATTGTAAGAGAGGTTTTTTGGGGTTGAGTGAGCCTTTTGCAAACTTTTTGAGCGCTTGGGAAGGACACTCAAATGGGTTAGAGGTTGCTGCCTCTGCTACATCTACATCAGTTGAAGACCCCTCTATGGCTGCCCTAGTACTAGGTCTTTTTCTTTGAGATGGTTGAGTTTCTTGCATTACAACATCCATGCTACCACTACTCCCTCACTCTCATTGCTGCTCATGATTATGCAATGTAATATAGTGCTGCAAGTTTTTTGTTTTTTTAAATTCACTCAAAATGCCCTCCCTATGTGTTGCAAAAAAAAATGACCACAAAGTTGAAATACACAAATGAAAAATGAAAAACATACTTGGAATGAAGAAGATTTGATGGCAAAACCTCCTCTTGCAACTCTAAAATGAAAAATTTCTTCATTGCTGCTACTTCTCTAAGTTTTTCTTGGCAATTATGGTTAAAAGGAACAAGTGTTTACCTTTTTTGATGTTTTAGTGGCTTAAATAGGGTTTCATATTTTTTAATGTCTTTTTCAACCCATGTGGCCAACCAAAAATTTAAAAAAGATCTTTTTTATTTAATGTTTAGACGTTAGCTTTTTTGTTGGGCCTTTAGGGACGACAATCCGTCCCGAGGACGGATGACAAAGTCATCTCTAGTACAGATTGCCATCCCCAAGTTTCCTCCTACTTTCAAAAGGCCGTTTCGGGGATAGTACCCGATTTGGCAAAAATGGGACGCCTTTGGGGACAACAAATTCCAGTCCCCGTACTGTCCCCAGGACAAGTGCAGGTGCAATTTTATAAGGGATGTGTCCCCGTGGAGCACATATCACTATAGAGTGGAAAGAGTGGATTTAAGTAGAGTATGCTAAGGTTTCTTGGGCAGCAGAATCGTAGAAGACACTATCCATGATGACAGGTACACAATGATCAATTAGTTGATCATTTATAAGATGTGTGATGTACCGAACAACATCTCTCATTTGTACATAACACTTCCACCGTACCAATTAGCACACTGCCACCGTACTAATAGCACTCTGCACATTGTACACTGCACACACAATTGCACATCGCATGCTGTACGCCACACACCGCACACTGCATGCTGCACACCGCACACTGCACGACTACACACCCCGAACTCCACACGTCCGCACACCGCATGCCACACGCTCGCACACAACACATCGCACGACTGCAGACTGCACACTGCACATTGCATACTGCACATTGCATGTCGCATGCCACAATTCAACACTCGACATTTGACACCCTTCGACACCCGACACCTTCGACACTTTATACCTGACGACTGAATATTATACTCGATCTAATATGAATGACTATTATTATAATCCACAAGGTAACACAATAGATTGTAGATCAGAGCATATGCGAACCGCATAAATGAATTGCTTTCAATTGGAGACTTATATTCTCAAATTATATCTAGATGCAAAAATTTGTCTTCGCAAGAAGACTTCATAAATTTGACAATGAAGTACATTGTGAAATATTTGAAGCAATATCTCCAACGACAAACTAAGGTGGTTGCTAACCACCGAAACTTCAGTTACAGACTAGGGAAGGTCTTGCACCTTTGAAATTGGAAACAAGAACTCAATTCCAATTGGAATTGCCAATACACAAGAAAATATAACCTCACCATGATTTCCTAAAATGCCAAACACGGCCTTATAAGGGGCTCTAGGAAGTTTCACAAAGGGTTACAAGCAGGCCAACAACATTTTATTTATTATTTTGGCCCCTTCATTTAATAATTTAATTAATTAATTAAATTAGTCCTTATGATATGATTTAAATTTTAGGACCAGTTAACTTCATTAAGTCATTTTATTAAAAATTGGGGACATTATAGTCCTCCCGACCCAAAGATTGCTTGTCCTCAAGCAATCCGCAAACTCCAAAATATCAAACCATGCATGGATGTTGGTAGCCAAATCCGTTGAAATCTCCATGTTGCATCATGATCACATGCACACACTTAGATGTAGGTGAGAAGAGTAAATCTCCATCAAGCTTCCGTTGCTCCACTCTGATATAAACGTTGCCATGTCCGGAGTCATCAAGATCCCACTGAAGCCAATCATCAAACACATGGATGCTTAGATCCCAAGCTTTCATGCTATCATGCCAATCAATCTTTTTCAAAAAATGATGGTCTAGAATCTCAAAGCTCAGGTGCAACTTGTTCTTCCCATGAGGAAACCACTCACATGAAGAGATTTCAATCATGCATGCCTCATGACCAACCCAAGGGTAAACTCCATATTCAACCAACTGTAGAGATTACTCTTGCAAGAGGTCATTAGTAGAGTCTACATCTCCATGAGGCCGATCAACCACTAGTAGAGCCTGAAATTCTATCAAGTTGATCGACGAGTGTTGGCTTGACAAAATTTGTGCACGCATCTTCTTCACCTTTTTGGTTGCCTTGAAGATTTGGATGTTCTACATTTAAAGGGACAATTGTTGATTCTTGCTTGTCCATATCCTCTTGTGGCTGCAGTGAAGTTGTAGACATGACTTTATCCTTCAGAGGGCTCATGGTGTTAAGTACCTCATTGTCGATCTCCCATCTGAGATTATTGTTGTAGGTTTTATTACCTTCAAAGCATGGATACCTCATCCTTAGGTCTATGCAATCCTTGAGAGATATGTCCATTTGCCATCCACCATTAACCCAATCCTTCTTGAATTGCTTCAACAACTCAACCAAAGTGGGTGTTTGCATTTCTTGTTGCTCGATCTTTGGAAGGAAGGTCGGCATCGTCATCCTTGTGTTGAACCGTTGAGAAGCTCCCTTCATACTTGCTTCTGTCAAGTGATTGAACGTCTCCTCCATCCACTGGTACCTTCTTGCGAGGGTCTTACTAAGCTGTTGTTGGCTTCTTATCAACTCCCTCAACATGGTTGTCATATCCAAATGTGCATTTCTCATTCAATCACTGGGTGCCATGATTCTCCCAACAGGCTGGTAGGATCACTAGCTTTGATACCACTGTGATGTACCAAACGACACTCTCAACCGTACAGAACACTTCCACCATACTAGACACACACTTCCACCGTACCAGTCAACACACTGCTACTGTACCAGTGGCACTCTGCACGTTGCACATGCACAATTGCACTCCATACGTTGCACACCGCACACTGCACACCGCATGTTGCACGCTGCACGCTGCACGCCGCACGCTGCACACCACACGCCCGCACACCGCATGCCGCAAGTTGCATGAATGCACACTGCACACCGCACTTTGCACAACTACACACCACATGCCCGCACGTCGCACACGCACTCTGCACACCGCATGCTCCACACTATACTCCGCACGCTCACACATGACACATCGCATGATTGCACACTGAACGTTGCACGCCGTAATTCAAAACTCGACACGCTTCGACACCCTTTGGCACCCGACACCTTCGGCACTCAACCTTTGACACTTTATACATGACTATTATACTCGCTCTAATATGAATGGCTAGTATTATAATCCAAGGTAACACAATAGATCATAGATCAAAGCATATGTAAACCACATAAATGAATTGCTTTCAATTGGAGATTTATATTCTCAGATGCACAAATTTGTCTTTGCAAGAAGACTTCACAAATTTGACAATGAAGTACATAGTGAAATATTTGATGCGATATCTCCAATGACAGACTAGGGTGGTTGCTAACCACCGAAACTGCAATTACAGACTAGGGAGGGTCTTGCACCTCTGAAACTGCAAACAAGAACTCAATTCCAATTAGAATCGCCAATACACAAGAAAAGATAACTTCACCATGATATCCTACAATGTCAAATTGCCTTATAAAGGGCTCTAGGAAGTTTCCCGAAGGGTTACAACCAGGCCGACAACATTTTATTTATTATTTTATTATTTTGGCCCCTTTGTTAAGGTTTTAGAATCATTGCAAATGTAATAGCACTATCTTATTGTATGTGTTTTCCAAATGCTGTATCTCTTGCATTTATATTGAGAATGAGCCAAGAAGAGACATGTCCCTTCATGGGAAATGTCTATTCATTATTATGTAATTAATATAATGACAATTATGATTATATATATACATATATATAATATCTCTTGAGTATTATATTAATTTCTCTAATATTTACATAATATATATATATATATATATATATCTTCACTAGTGTTGACTCAATGTTTATCCGACTGAAGCTACAAAACATCAACACTCCCTCTTAGCTAGGGAGGATAAATCAATCCAATGTCAACACTTAAGACACTTGACAACATCGATCATATGATGTAAGCAATAAAGGCATCATCCTCAAGATGTAATCAATAGAAACATAGTCTCAATATGTGGATTGTCTCCATCAACAATTCTATCCACAAGTTCTTAGGTGGATTGCCTCCATCGGCGATTCTATCCACAAGTTCTCAGGTGGACTGCCTCCATTGGCGATTCTATCCATTTGATATCTTGAGTATTGGCCTATTAGAATGTCAACACGTGACATTCACCAAATACTCTTGAGTATTGGCCTATCAGAACATCAACATATGATATTCACCAAGTACTCAATAAGGTACTGGCCTGCAGAATATCAACACATGATATTCACCTTATACCTATCATATATCTATACACAACTCATAGACCGTCAATTTAATGACATCTAACACTTAGTTGTTGATTTACAAGATATATCTATACAAACAACTCATAGACCGTCAATTTAATGACATCTAACACTTAGTTGTTGATTTAATCCATCATGATCTGTTTCAACATTATAAATAATGTATATCACAATTTAAGTTATTGTAAGATCATCACCTTCCAATAACTTCTACAAATACAAGTGATAATCATTTGGAAGTCGTCACTTCCTCATGATTTACATAGGGCCCAAAAGGCATTCATGATTCCTAGTCCTCTAACTATTATAGATTCTTGATCACTGGAGAATCCATCTCAGTATAGATTACTCCCTTTGAATTAATACAACCAAGATTATCAAAAGTTGATTTAACCATATCCTCTATCTGCTCCCTCTGAAGCTCAATTTCTTATATCAACCTCTTGTCTTCTTTTGAAATGTCAGAGTCCCTCTGCATTTGGTCTCAATCATCAATTCATTTGCAAGCATTAAGTTCTTTCTCCCTTGAATGCAATTTTCTTGTGCTTCCATCTTGAAGGTATGTCAGAGAGAGATTACAAATAGCTCACTAAACTATCTCGACCAAAAATATCAATGATAGAAGCATACAAGATTTTACTAACCAATAGTATAGCATGAATTTCAAACTTAAAAAATTATGTGCATTAATAAAACATGGAATACTTATCTTTTATAAATTTCAAGTATTTCATTCTGTAAGGTGAGCCCATATAGAAAATATCATGCAAATTCACAAAATGATGTTGCCATTTTTGAACATTACCATAATTCTTCACATGACCTATTTTGAATATCCAAAGGTTCTATACACTATGAAAACCTTCAATATGATCGGATCTCCCTTCAAGCGGTTAGGCTTTTAAAGAAGGAACCTTGCTCTTTTACAAATTTTGCATAGACCCGTACACAGTCGGTCATAACTTTTGAATCTGACACTTTTTTGCCAATCACTCCGGTGAGATTCTTCTAAATTTGTTTATCACCAACATATCCAAAATTCTAAAAAATCCAACGGTGTATTTGTGAGGTATGGTCCTCGTACTGAGACTGTATTTTATGAGACAGTCACACATTCACCGTCAACAAACAACTCTCTTACATTTTGCAACCTGGCTTTGGTACCATGTTAAGGTTTTAGGATCATTGCAAATGTAATAGCACTATCTTATTGTATGTGTTTTCCAAAAGCAACAATCTCTTGCATTTATATTGAGAATGAGCCAAGAAGAGACATGTCCTTTCATGAGACATGTCTTTTCATTATTATGTAATTAATATAATGACAATTATGATTATATATATATATATATATATATATATATATATATATATATATAATAAATCTCTTGAGTATTATATTAATTTCTTTAATATTTACATAATAGTAATATTTATATATATATATCTATTTAAGTTAATATTTATATATATATATATATATATATTTAAGTATATATATACATCTCATATATACTAAATATATATATACATATCTTCACTAGTATTGACTCATAATGTTAATCCGACTGAAGCTGCAAAACATCAACATCCTTTATTTAATAATTAACTTAATTAATTAAATAAGTCCTTATGATATGATTTAAATTTTAGGACCACTTAATTAATTAACTTAATTAAGTCATTTTATAAAAAATTGGGGACATTACAAGATGATTTTATTTGGTGCCTACTTCACAACTTAGGTAAAGATATTTCAAAATATCATTATCAACAACTTATTGCCAAGGGCAACAAAAAATATCAGCAAAACATCGGAGATAAATCGACAACTTATTGACAAAATATCAGAAACTTAAAAAATTGCTTAAATTGAATTATAAATGCATTTTTTTGTTTGCAAAATTCAATGAGGAGATGTATCTAATGAGTCAGTAAAAGAGTAAACAAAACAGACAACTGAGTTTAGATATATTTAAATGCAAATAGGGTACAAAATGACATCCTCATGTGGAATGCTGATGGCTGGTAGCCATAGCCTAATAGTTTGAACTTTGAAGGAAACTAAAAATAGCAAACTGTCTTTGTAAAACTATAAGTAAATACAAGTACAACATCAAAATGGTGTACATCTTCCTCTTCCTCTTCCCAACAGCTCTAGTAAAAACAACATCATCCGCACCTCTCCAAAAGAAAAAGTTGTCTTCTAGACGACATGTATACATCAAGTAATATCCAAGAAGACTAAGGACAAGAGTCTTCTAGACGACATGTATACATCAAGTAATATCCAAGAAGACTAAGGACAAGAGTCTTCTAGACGACATGTATACATCAAGTAATATCCAAGAAGACTAAGGACAAGAGTGTAGATAATGATTTGTACTGCACAAACTCAAAGTTGTAGTGTACTCCAAAAATAAAATGGGGTTATGGGGGCAACACCCTAGTGGGGTCAAGGGGCAGCACCCGTAGTGGGGTCGAGGGGCAACCACAATTAGCTCCTTGAGAACCGCATAGAACTCCATGGCGCACACAATTTTCTTGATTTTTTTAAGATGTTCTAGATCTCTGCAAATCTCCTTTCTTTTCCTTGAAACCCTTTTTTTCTCCCCCAAACAGCACTTGGCAACTCCAAAAAAGTGAAATGAGTTTCATTTGGGTCGGCAGTCCCTATTAGTGGTATGCGGCTGATATTTTGGCAACTTAACGCCAATATTTTGGTGATAAGTTTTGTTTTTTTCTGCGATAAAGTTGACAAAATATCGGCAATATTTTCTTGCGATAAAGTTACCTATATTGTCGCCAACTCTAACTTATCGCGATAAGTTGTCTTATTGATAATATTTCAGCGATATTTTGATCTATGGTCAGCACATGATGGAATAATGGTATGACAAGAAGGAAATTCCATGTGAAGACACATAATGAGCATGTTAGTATGGGAAAACATTGATAGGTGAACAGATGCAGGAAGATAACTGCATCTTAGATATGTTAGTTCATAATAATAAGACAAATTTCTTTTTTGCAATGGACATTGCAATTTTATATGTACATCCTTACAATTTGAAAAGGAAGGAGTCCCCACCTTCCTTATGAGGTCACAGATGATCAGGTATATGGGATTTGTGTACGTAGACATTCCACAAAATCTTATGGGTATATCTTGCTTAGATGGGATGGTGACACTCCACAAGAAGGTCAGATTAGATTTGTGGAGTTGGCAGAAGAGAAACATATTGCAAGTACACATACTTCTCTAGATGGCTAGAAGCTTGAAGGCGTGGATGAAATTTGAGGACTATAAATCTATGTTGCATGGTATTTCGGGGACAGGGACGGTAGGGCATGCATTTCCGGGATGTTTCCTTGAGGGCCAGAAATAGGGGATGGCAGGGGACAGCAGTATATATATATATATATATATATATATATGAATTTTTCAAAATATATTAATATATTATATGATTTTTAATGTTTTATATAACTTTTAATGACAACATTTATGGTGAAATCAGAAAATGTCTTGTCTGAGACAAAATAAGCCTGCAATCCCAACACTTTGAGGCATGAATGAAAACATAGATTCAACTTAGTGCAAGCTTAGAACCATTAGTTGATGTCAAAGCCTACTTGGATTTGTAACTTTGCTGTCTTAAGAAAAACATTGACTTGTGTTGGTTTTTAAAATGTTCCACAGCATTTTGAGGATGGATACGGGGGGGGGATGGTAGGGGATGCATTTCCGGGATGTTTCCTAGAGGTCCAAAAATGGGGAACACATCCCCGTGTAACATAGCTATAAATAAGAGATGCAGTAAATGCAACCCTACTGCAAAGGAAACTAAGAGACTAGCAGCACCAATGTGGCATCCGATAAGTTCCTCTTGACTAAAAGTTTGAAACAACACACTAGGCAGGAGATGGGGAGAATGGAGGAAGGTCATCCAAAGTCCAAAAAAGTTTGAGTGCAAGCAAAGGCTAGTATTTCTACCAGCTTCTATAGTTGCATGAATACATCTGAAGGTGTGAAGAGAATAGTTGAGCATGTAGCAAAACTGCCACATCCTAAGAAATAGAAGGGGGAGGCTGATGTCCAGATAATGCATTAAGAGGCAAAGAGATCCTTGTCTCCTAACATGGATTGGAGGGTTAGTTGAATACTTTGCAAGTGGATCAGAAGAAGAATCAAAGACAACACAGGGAAGTGTGCCTTCAGAAGAAGGGAAGGAAATAATGGAAGGACAACAGAACAATGACAAGGGAGAGGACAGCCCTGAGAAAAAGTATCAAGCGGAAGAAGTAGAAGATGGAAATTATTGGTGCAATGAACTGTATTATCCATTATGTTAGGTGCAGACTAGGTCACAAAATTTATAACATGCAATAGGGGTCAATGTATTTAATAATTTATTTATAATTTTTTAATGCATTGTATTCATTTTTTAAGACTGATTTCTTTTGTTTTTATTTTCTACTTGATTTATTGTACCTTCTTATTATCTTTCTTATGCAGTTGGACTCCCTTCTTAGCAATGCAATTCTCAAATCCATGAGTTAACACATCATTAGTATATTTTTTTGGGTAACCATTAACCATATTTGTTTGCTTTTGACAGCGCTTGAGACTTTTTTGAAAATTAGCAAAGATGTATTGGATACAGGAAGTAAACTTGTTCCTGTAAGTACTAGTTCATGGAGATGTCTTTAATTTTTTATACTTTGGTACATGAATTTCTATATGGACTACATCATACTTTTAATCTATTTGAAATTTTTTACATTTATAATGAATCTTAGATTTAATACATTAATCTCATTGGTACCTTGATTCTTAATACATATGATATATTTATAACTTCTGATGTAGGAATCAGTGCCAAGACCTGTGGCTCGAGTTGGTGTGGCAGTTGGTAGTTTTGTGGTGATTGGATTTGTATTGAAGTCAGTCTTATCAACAGCATTTTTTATTCTGGTATGCCACTGCCTGCTTAATGCATTGTTGTCACAGATCTGTGAAAGTAATAAACTAGCTAATTTTTATGGTTTGTGCTATTAAATGCTTTAAATGTTGTTGATTTTTTATTTTGTAGTATAAACTCTTCTGTTTGTAAAATAAATATACTAGATTGAAATACTATTAACATTAACTTGAACAGAACATTTTCTAACTATAATTTTTATGCAACCTGCCCTACTTAAAGATCAGAAATATGAAAGTAAATAATCATAAAAATACCATTTCTTTTTAAGAAGTACCAAAATACTTTTTCTTGCATGATCAATTTTAACTCTCAGATATATTTCACTTCTAAGTGAAAGTACAGATTAACCTGTTTCCTGTGAGTGGTAATAATTCATACGTAAGAGTAAAAATAATATCTAGGAATCATTACTGGTCAGGTGAGAGCAGTTTCAGATTTAAATCATCTGACTGCAACCATTACCTTTGACTCATCTGTGACCACTCTTATCTCTCTTTGGGGCGAGTTTGCATTAAAAGACACTTGCATGGTTAACCACCAGTTTATCTCTCTATCTGGCTTGTTTTTGCTCAAAT
The DNA here is from genome assembly GCA_027943335.1 of Chamaecyparis obtusa. Taxonomy (NCBI): domain Eukaryota; kingdom Viridiplantae; phylum Streptophyta; class Pinopsida; order Cupressales; family Cupressaceae; genus Chamaecyparis; species Chamaecyparis obtusa. The sequence goes on along the minus strand of BSBK01000182.1, from coordinate 1,194,173 downwards.
CATGTTGTCATGCACTAGTATGAAGATTAAATGGGCTACTTGTGGGCTCATTTGATACGTCAATACAATATTTGCCGCTTTAACACTATATGCAACACCATATGTTAATCAAGCAAGAGGTCATCCTTATGGATTCTTGAGGAAATTGGTTGAGAAATAATATTAATCAATTATTTTATGGAATATTGCTAAAAAATTCTTTTTAGCATTTTGAAGCAACTCATGAAATTCATTTTTCAACAGAACATTGGCAAAGTTCCCACTTAATTGTATTGCATGATTTAAAACTTAATAGTTAATTGGGATAAGCTGTGTTAGTTGAGTGACCTTTTGCTTATGCTATCTGGATAAATTAGGATGTGATCTCTTCTGAATCAACTACTAATAGGGAAAGGTAGAAGGTCTCTATCGGCTAACACTTAAGCAAATTGAGTAGGATATTGAGTAGGTAGCTAAGCTGGGGGTTGTGAGTATCACAATATAAGACACAAAGTGTAAATGTAAGTGGGTGATACACTGATAAGTGTACACATTGGGGCATGCAATAAAGTAAACAAAAGATGATGTGCAAGACAATAAGTATGACCATAGCAGAAAAAATCGTTTGGGGAAAAAATTTAGCAAACGAAAAGTATAAGATGTTTGAATTTTATTAAAAAATAGGAAAAAAATTGGATTTAAAAAAGGTAAAAAACTATAGAAAAAGAGACATACTTCCTTTTTAGGGCATTTATAGCATAGAGATATAGCTAGGTTGTGGAATCAGAATTTGAATCAAGAATTGGGTATGTGGGTACAATATGTCGGTACATGTAATGTCCCCTTTTGCAAATACCTAATTTTTGCCCTAAATCACAAATCCAAGTAGAACAAGAAGTAGAATATAATTAGTAACATCATGTACCTATATGAAATCCTGCAACATTTTAGGAAGTCATTGAAACATAATCCACAAAATGAATGTTCCTTATTAGAGACATTAAAAGCATAGATCTTTCCAACTAGGGTTAGGAAAATTAATTTAATCTTAAGATATATTTAATTTATTGATGGAGTTATACCATAGGAGAGCTAGGATAAGGGGCATATTAGGGTGCCTTAAGACAATCCTCTACCCTAGGCCCAAGAGCAGATATCATCCCTCTTGGCCATCATCTCTCATAAGCATCCTTTCTAACAAAATGAAGTAAATGGCATATCTTGTTTCAATAGGATTGAGGAACTCCTTTGAAAATGTCTTGAAGAGAGCAAGTGAGGTGTGGTAGTTGCAAATGAACATTTGAATGTCTCTAGCTTTTGTGACCACTTGCTTCACTCACTCTATTTCCCTATGTCTTTCAATGCCTTGTTCAATGCATGAACACAACATGGGGTCCAAAAGATGAGCTTGTAAGCATCCTCCACCATCAAACCAGCCAATTTGTACGAGCTGAATTGGTCACTAGATGTACAACATTTGAGGGCCCAACCTCCTCTATGGCATCTCTCAAAAAGCCAAACTGGAAGTCTACATTCTTATGCTTCCCTAAATAATCAATGACTTTGATAAAATAAGAGCCAATAGGGTATGTTATTGATATTGATGAGTGCCCAATGTCTAATATCAGTCCACCCATCCATAACAATAGAACAACCAGCCCTGACTCAAGTTTGCCTCATATACCCCATTAGCAAATTAACCTTGGAATACTATTTGTCTAGGAGGGTAGTGCATAGCTTATGATCTCTAAGGGGTATGAATTAGGGACCCATAGAGGCTACATCTCTGATCATTTGTTTGAAATAAGAGGAATGAGCCACATGAAATGGGATGGCATGATTTGAAAAGAATTTGGCAATGGAAGACTCTTTTGCATCTCATACTTGCACGTTAAACATAGCTTCAACTACCTTTGGCTTTTCACCACCACTAGTCCAAGTCTTTCCTCTTTTGGCAACTTTACTGCCAACTGTGGATTTCATAAGCATAGATGATTGTGCACTTGCAAAAGAATGTGTCGGCATTGTCACACGTTGATTCCTCATTTCTGCTTCCATGTGCAATCTATGGTACTCTATACTCTCATGTTCTTTTATTTCTAGACAAACTTTAACTCCTTGTCTGTAACACCCAAAACATGAGACCGTATCCTTGTGTAACTGCCTCTAAAGTCTTTCTTGCAGATGTGGCAAAGCCACACCCTACTCCCTCCTGAATTTCTCTCTCTATATCTGCAGGTATAACAAATTGGAAAAAAAAGTATTTTTTTTTTTGTTGAAGGGGCCCTTCACATGTTTTTCCAAGGTTTTTGAAGGGCAAATTAAATGGATTTGATTACTGTCCACTATGACCTTCAACACTTGTTTTTTCTTCATTTTCTTCCACTTCATTGTCACTACTCCTGCCATTTTCACTGCTGCTCATGTTTTTTTGAGATTTAATGAAACTTTAAACTGAAAAATAAAAAAATAAAAAAGTCAGACATTTTATGCTTCAAGCTTTGAAAAAAATAAATAAATAAATAAAAGGATAAATGACTTGCCTCGTTGAAGAAATTTCAGACTTGCCCTAGATTGAATCTCTTTTGCAGCTGGCTCCTCCTAACCCTGCTCAAAAGTTCTCCCTTCAAACTCTGCCGCTCTAGTTTTTTTTATTTACAAACAAATCTTTAAATGAAGTTCTATTCCTCCTTTAGGGCAAGCTTGGTCGTGGAGGCCCACTTAGAAAATTTTTAATTTTTTTTTTTGAAGCTGGGAGTGTTTTTTTTTCTAAATGGGGCTTCATGCCGGGATGTCCCCTATGACTGGAGATGTTTCCAGCAGTTTTCCAAACAAAGGGGATGGCCTGGGGACATCCCCAAGGCATCCCCACATCTCTAGGATGTCCCGGAAACGAGGATGGGTCAAATAGGCCCAAGGATGCGTCCCCAGGTAAGCCTGATAAATATTTGTCCACAAGTTTGTGAGTGGCTTCAGACCTTCGGGAGGTATAACAAAGAAGATAGTTCTGGATGACCTCTTAAGTTCAGGCTTCGCCAAATTTTAGGATTCCAACATTTTATGGTTTTAGGGTGACATGATGTTCACAGGTGTCAAAGTGTAAGATGTACAGTTCTAAAGACATCTAAATGATGACAATGGTCACACAGTGGCTCTATTCAAGCCCAACCAAGTACTGTAATAAGTAGTATATCAATAATAGGAGAACCAAAGTGCCAACCAGTCTCATGACAAAAAATGCGTTAGTCCTATATATTTTTAGTTTATGTAGCTTCCGAAAATCTTCCTTACTAGAGTCTCGACACTGTTTCTGTTGTATTAACTATTATGCTTTACTTAAGAAACTGCCCCGTAATATAAATAGGCCCATTTCACAGGGAAGGCTTAAAATTAAGATGTTTGTTTCGTTGAATTCCTATGTAATGTTTGCACCATAGTAAGAAGATAATGAATTGCAAGTAATAAATTGTTATAATACGATTTTTTGTATATTTTGCAATTGAAAAATGGGGCAAGTAATCTTTAATATTTCTTTTTATTCTTGACAAAATGTTTTTAGCCCATATTAAATGCACTTTGTTTGTTGCTTAATACAGGCTGTAATTGGAGTTATCTATTTAGCATTTATATATTTGAATAAGGATGAAGGCCCAAGGCGCACGAATGAAGAGGAAGATGGTACGACTGATGAATCACTAGAGGAGGCAAGGCGAATCATGGATAAATACAAGTAGTCTGTTCTCATGTATTTGGGGAATATATGTTTATGCTGATTAAGTAATCTTGGAAGTACAAAGAGCTGGAGAAGCACCTACAAGATGATCTCAGTATTCTGTTGTAGGATTGTATATAAGTAGAACAACAATCCACCAGATTCCCATGTTTCTATTTATCTATTATTAGCCAAAACTGGAACTTCTGAAGGAGGTCAGTAGCAGTTTAGGAAGCCACTATAGTATTCATTTATTTGTTTACTCAAATTTGGATTAGTTCCATAGTTGAAGGAGACTGCTTATGAAGAAAGGCTCTTTTTTATTTACTTTGTTAACTTCGATGTATTATGTACGCATACAGATAACATGCAGTCTGGCAATTAATCGTATTTACCTTATTAGTACTGCTGTAGATTTCTAAGTTGTTTTTAATGCTTGTAAAGATTTAGCTCCAGAGGCATTGGTATCTCTAAATCCTCCATATAAAGGAATACGGATATGATTGTCTTCACTATAAATATTCATAGAAATTGTGGATTATAAAAGTGAGCCTTTGAATTCAGAAATGATGCTCATAAAATGGAATCAAATTATGGGCAAGTTTTCTTTTCATTGTATTCATTCTATAGAAGTTCAGTTGATCTTAATGTGGATAGATAGGGAGGGCTTCAGGTTTTGCATCTATTTTTTAAGTTGCTATTTAGGTCAAGGTTGTGGAGAAGACTCCAAATTTCTTTGAACTTAGGAAACTACTTCAGAGAACCAAATTAACTCCCCAACTTTCTTGTTGGAAGGAAGCCCCAGGAAATAGAGATTTGTTGGGTGGGCTCAGCTCAATATTGGGTTGGGCTCCTCCTTATATAGTTGGTCAGTTAGTTGATAGGTCAGTTCGTTTAGCAACAAATCACAAGAAATATTTTTGAAGAGGTAAGTTGAATGCAAGAAAATTCCCTTCAAATGTAAGATTGTCATGCATATTAACATCTTAAAATGAGAAAAGCAACACCAATGCAGAACACACCCATACAATAGTTGACATTAGTTTTCTACAGTATTCAAAAGATTGCTTCTGGAATCAGCTGTGTATGTTTTTGAATTAAAAACATACACAGTTGATTAAAGAGCAATATTTTGATTACACCCATACAAACAAAGAACATTGGATCAGAGAATGCAGTGCCAAATCAAGCTCTCCAATCGACAATAGTTTTGCTCAAGCAACTTGTGAGCAAAAAGAAACAGAAAAAACAAGCAGCAATGTAAGACAATGCCTTTGTAAAAAAAAAAGACTGTCCCGTTCAAACCAATTTCAAGTTCTCATTCAGCAAGTACAATAGATGTAATTACGTCTAAAGGGATGGTGAATATAAAACATGAGGAGTAAGTGCACCTGATTGTGATTGACCAACTGTTCACCGTCAGTTTGTGCAGCAACCCGTTGATCGCCAAATTAATTCTTAATTCCATAATGTCTTACAACAGGGTTGAGCCTGAAAGGGAGGTATCATATGATATCCAAGACAGCAAATTGAGGAAACATTAGATGACAAGTAGTCACCAGCACTTAAGCCTGAACACAAGAATGAATGGAAGATAGAACAATGCAATAAACAAGAAGCACTTGATGTGGGGAATTCGGCTATTAAGATAGGAAAATAATTTGTTGAAGTAAGGTTATAGCAATTACAATTTTTTTTCTCTAAAGATAACTGAATCATTTCATTAATGGAACTTTCAATAGCCGCAAGCATCTATAATAAAATATGAGGAATTGCATTTGAAATGAAAGAGGCAATAAAGCTTCGTCAAACTCAAAGCAAATTTCTGTGCATAATCCATAAAATAATGGCAACTCAGATGATTCCAACTAATACATGAAGACTGGGTATCTTGTAAAGTCTGTGCCTTTATGAAACCTGTCTCATCTAATATAATGGGATTTCAAGGCTGCTATGGTAAGCTAATGTTTCAGGTCTCCGTATGCAGAAAAACAAGAAAAAGTTGTGTTATCTTCTGGAATCTAAATAATTTGGATCAGCAAGGCATATGTCACTGAGCGTGCAAAGCAAATTAGTGGCTGTGATGGATTGCATGGAGCGGCTATGTTTATCCCTGCAAAGGTGCAGAATTAGAATACAATTTAAATGGGAAAACAGCTTGCAGTCATTCCTCATTTTTGACAGAGACAGTCTCAAATAAACATGCATCAATTCAAAATATTTTGCCTGCCATTTGTTTTCAACTCCCCCAGTCACGCTTTAACACATGTTATAATCACTTGTCCCATAATATGACTACTTCAGTGAAAGGACTAAATCAGCGTATTGATAAGTTTCCCAAAGTAAAAATCGTGAAGTTCTATGCTTTTTGATTTTGTTCTTTTGATTGTGCATTTTTGTTATTCTATTTACTTATTATTTAACCTTACATAGTGTCATCGTCTTACTCTACACTTTGATATTAATTGCCTGTTTGAATGTATAGTAACAAAGGCCATTTCCGACTAGAACATTAGTGTCCCTACGAGCTTCTCGAAAATTTTGTCCCTAAGAGCTTCCTCTCCAAGTGTTAAGAATTTTGATTAACCCAATATGTATGAATGTCGGAAGGAATTTTAGATTTCCATGCAGTCTAAGGAACCAAAAAGAGATAAAATCAATACATTTTCAAAATTTCTTTCCATGATAGTGTTCTTCTATTATGAATTTTAATCAAAAGTTCTGCTTTATGAAGTGTTGTCTCCTCAAATTGTTCCTTCAATTTGTCCACCTTCAAGTTGTTTTCAAACTAAATACGAATAGCCTTATATACTGCACACTCCTTGATTAATGTCATTCAGTAACAACCACCCCTTTGTTGTAAAAGGTGCAAGATTCTTCCCAATCTTCCTTGGGGACTATCCATCTACTTGTTTCACATCTAAGATGACAAGAACTAGTCCTCAAGTGCTTAGCCTTTTCCTTAATTGTAGCCTCTAAATAAGCTTTTTCATCATGCTTGTATGTGAGTTAAATTATTTGACATAGTGCATTTTTTTCAACCAATCTGTTTTATCCACTTGAGAGTACTAAATTTTTTTTACACCTTTTTTTTTTTTTTTCTCCTCACCACTTTTAGGATATTCATGCAAATTAGTGTCCCATTTGTCCATCTATTTCATATTCTGCGTCCTCCAAGCCTTCTTCCTATGGTCTAATTCCTCAATAATCGGGCTAGCAAGTTTATCCATGTTTTCAGCCTTTTTTAAGTAGCTTAACAAATGACTATCGTTGATGCCTCCACAAGGAACACACAAACCTCAACTAAAAGGCTCTCATTGGGGATTGTTGATTTGACTTTGAGACTACTAGTGATTAAATGTTTTTGAATTCATTCTTGTTGTCTCCACTTGTGGTTTGACATGCTACTCTCCCAAACATCACAAGCCTATAGGACAATTGACATGACCAACAAACCAAAATGGGTTTTCTTGGTCTTTTAATTCCATAGCTTCTCTTTCTTACACTCATTCTAAAGAAGGTAAGAAGCTCTTCATCTTTTTTGAATCCTTTGTGTTCTACATCTTCCAACTGAGTCTATTGTGAAAATCAATTTATAAGTTTATTCCTAAATTAGGGTTTAACCTACATAAACTCCCACCAACCCAACAAATTTCCTGCTTTTTGTGTGTAGGTGATAGGTTGCTAAGTAATGATCTTAGATTCAGACCGAGGGGACAGAGAGCTATAGAACTACACTTTACAGGTTCAAAAAAGGAAGGTCAAGGCTCCTCTGGTTGACGACGTCTTGAGTATTTTTGGCAAAATTCATTGGAACCTTCTATACAACATCATGATCATAGATCTTCCATTTTTGTTTAAATTTGATGCTCACGAGTCAAGGTCACCCCACTTGACCTTGTCCCCCAAATTTTGGATAAATTCTAGCTATAGGGTCCTCTCTACCTTTTATTCCTAGATCTACTTCTATTATTTGCATTTTGGATTTCTGTAATTCTATGAATGTTGAAAATTCTCATTATTCCATATTTAGCTCTATCTTCCACATTAATTTTACATAATTGCAGTATCATTTCCAACTCCCAATGAGGGACTGTTGAATCCACTTTGTGCCCATATCTTGAGCCAAGTGGATCACTCCCCTCTGAATGTAAAAGAGGAAATAGGCCTAAGATTCCTAGTTTGCATGCATAAGCTAGGGAACCCCATTTCCCCACATTATAGATTTGTATTCACAATCCACATTTAATTCACACGTCGACATGCGGAATGATCTTCAATATATACAAAATTCATCAATAAAAACCTCAATTAGATTGGCCAAGATCAAACACACATAATTCAAATAAGTCAACCACCAAGCTTAATTGCAATAAATCCAGTCCAATTTAGGAGATAAAGGGGACATAGCTACATCATAACACATCCTTTTAAGCTTCTTCAAATGGTCTACATTGAACAACACATCCTCTGAAGTTGATATCAAACACAGTGTGTAAATAAACAATGTAACAAATAATCAATCGACCCAAAAATATTGTCTAATGTAAATAATTCCAAGTGGAACCTCACATGCCATGATAAGACCCATAACATCTTAACTCATCCTCCAATGCAAGTCCGGACCAAAGAATACGATCCAAACAAGAAAACCAACTAAGCAGGCCAATGACGAGCACAAACAACATTGTTGAGAAACAAAACATCACAACTCTTCTTGTAGAGCAAACCAACACTTGAAAATTGAACTGAGAGACTGCACAAACATTCTAAACATGTCCTCCAAACCACAAAACTAGAACTAATAGTTTAGAGCAATGTAGAGCACTCTACAAACTAATCTTGCAAAAAGAAAAAACACAATAGAATCCAGAAGCTTGAGGTTATCAAACAACCATATTGTCAACAAACTGCAACTACAACCACATCAACTAAATTGTTGAGGACTTGAAAACATAATAGTGCAGTGTCCACATAACAAAGACATTATATCTATTACTGCAAGTCATCATCATCGAATGTGGAGAAACGCAAAGCATTCTCCCATACAGACTTCAAATTCTCTTTCATGCATATTCTAGCTTCCAATATTGTAACCTTTTGGAAACAACACATAATCGCTCAAGTAACAACATAGATCATAGGAACATCCAAAAACATATTTTTGGACCTCCATCTACATTAGCTCGACATCAACAACAACATAGAACTCATATTGCTAAGAATCTCCCACTTTGTTATTGATGACAACATCAACAACAAACATAATTAGTGCACAACGCCCAGTTAGGATCACTACCATAATATGTTAATCCTAACCGATTACTAAGAGGGGGGGTGAATCAGTAAATTCAATTTCTTGTAATATTTTTCTGTTACTTATTCCTATTTATGCTGAAAATATAAAGAATGCTTAAACAATCATAAACATAAATCACATGCACAGGCTAACACAAGATATATATGTGGAAACCTTCGGTTAGAAGGAAAAAACCACAGTGGGACAGAACCCACGAAACTCCACTACTACAGTGTTAAAGGCTTACAAAGCACTGGTTAGAATGCTACCCGCTAAAGGGATTTGAAAGAGATCGGTTAAGATCTTGACCTTGTAAGTAGTCACCTTGTCAAAGGACTTAAAAACATCAACAAAGATGTCACTCGGTGAAAGGATTTATAGAACAGAACTTGTTAGGGTTCACCCCGATTAAGGGATTTAAATGTGTTTCACACAATAAAAGAAATGATCTTCTTTGACACTTGATCTGTTGATTAGATCATACCTATTCTCTCCTTGCTCTGCTTGGTTGTTGAATCTTTCTCTCTTTCACTCTCTGTGACTTTATCCCTTCTCAGAAGACTCTACTCTTCTGCTCTGCTCTCTCTGCGCTCTTGATTTTCAACAACAACGCTTCTCATGCATGATGACTTGTATTTATAAGAAATTATCTTATTATTATTACACCAAACAGTGCCGCCAAGCTGTAACTCATCCAAAAATCTCGCATGCAGAACTCTTGATAAAAAATCTTGCAAACAGATCTTCAATTTACCTCGAAACGCTCATAGGAAAAAAAACTAATTCCAGTTCTTCTGAAAATGCTCCACAAAATTTGGATCAAATTATAAAGCATTAACTGGTAAATTTGCAATTCTGAAAGCAAATCGGTGTGCAACCTGTTCAGTTATTTGCCTCCTGTGATGTCCTACTAGACCAGTTGGACAAGACCAGACCCGTATTAATGTGACCGATTAATGTACACTGTTTACCTAGTAAGTCTATCAGTTCACCATTGTTGCTCTAAACTTGAGTATCGGTGTGTTTGATGTTTGCCAATGATGACAACTAAGTTTTATGCCAACAATCTTCCCCTTTGGCATTGGTGGCAAAACACATCATAACACATACACTCCCTGTTGAGTATCATCCTATCAACTGATACTTCCCCTGTAGACTTGCTCTATTGTATCCTGTAGTATCCAGTCTCTACTCTTTTGTCATCTGACTAGTCTTCCAACGTCTTCCCCTTTCTCTTCCAACAATCTCCTAAAAGTAATCTTCCCCTTTTTCCTCAAAGGGCTAAAGGGTGTGAACACCTCATAACTAAAGCCTGTTGAAGATATCCTTGTAGATCTTCCTGGCAGAAACTAGGAATGGTTTCCATGCAGTTATGACTTGATCTAAGGTATACTTCATAGCTTGAAAAGAGACAACTAGATTTTCCATATCCTCAATTGTCTTATAGTCTGGCTCATTGAGGAGTATATCAACATCATTTGTTGTTTTTTGCATTAGATCAAAAGTTTGGAGCTATGAATAGCTGAAATCCAATGAGATCTTGGATTCTCTCTATGTTTTCCTCAGATGGCTTTCTCAATGTGAGAGCTAAACTGGTTAGCTCACGACTATACTCTACTTAACATTGAACTATGAAGTTTTGATCTCTTTTAGCTCTTCTATTGTACGTTTGGTTCTTTATGTTATATCCTTCACAAAATCTTCAAAGTTTGAAGTTTTTGTTATTATCCTCTCAGCATCTTGTACCTGCTGCTTCAGTTCCCTGTTGCTGGTAGCCACAGTGGCTTTGAGGTCTTCAACCTTGTCATGAAAAATATTTATTCTCTTTTGTTCATAATGATCAATTGTTACAATTTTGGGATCTGCTATATCTTCTCCAATCGTTTGTGCCAGAATTTCCAGTTGATCAATTATGGCTTCTTCTTCATCTATATCAGCATCAGGTGCAAAATTGTACAAAATATTTTTAATACTTGATAAAACCATGTCCTCTTTCCTCTTGGTTAGTTGCTTCAGCCGTCTTGTTGACATTTTGCTGATGTCAATCAAAGTGTCACCGGTGGGGGGTGTCAATTTTACCCTTCTTGGATTCAGGATCTGCCGCAAAAGATAGCTTTCTCTTTGATGAAGATGCACTTGGTACATGTACTGGTTGTTTCTGTCTGATGTCCTTTTATGGCTCTTCCTCAACTAGCTTCTCTGCTTCCTCCATTACTTCTTGTTGAGGCTCATCTTGTTGTTCCTCTGATTGTTTCTCTTCTTCTGGTTGCTTTTCTTTGTTCTCTTTGGCAACCTGTTGATCAACCTTGACCGTCTCTACTTTTCCAGTATCTTTTTCTTTAGTAATCCCGACTAATGATTCCCTTATTTCTTGTTCCACTAGTCTGAGTGGTGTATCCTGTACACCTGTTGGGATCTTCTCACCGATTTTGTCCTATTAACTGGTTGTGAATTGTTGGGATTTTGTCCTATTCACTGGTGTACACTTGTTGGGATCTTCTCACCGATCTAGTATTGTCCTTCACACCGGTTGTGTCTTGTTCACCGATTGTGAACTGTTCAGGTGGGAACATTTCCTTTTCTTGTTCATCTTGTGAAGTATCCTAAGGACTTGTTGATCGAGGCATCTTTGTAGATACCTGTTCTGATTCAAGTTTTTCCTACTCCTTTGCTAGAGTGTTGAAGTCATAATTTTTCCATAGTTGAACTATTTCTTCATACACTTCTTTTTCTTGACCATTTATAATTTTGGCCACTTTGCCTCTTGTATCCAGGTTCAGTACTTTTGCTTCTAACAAAATCTTGATTGCTTCTTCATCAAGACCTAGTTTAACCTTTTCTAGAACTTCCCTTAAGTTCTTATTATTCTTTGCTAATTTAGCTCTCCATTTTGTCAGCAACCTTTTGTTTAGTTCAACTGGTAAGTGGGGCATGTAGTCCTTTGGTCCCCAGTTGAAATCATGAAAGCTCTCTAACAGGGCTAGTTCTATTTTATCTTTATCATCAATGCCTAAGTCACTGAACCATTTAGCAACATTGCTAACTTTTCCAAAATCTAATATCTCATCAATTATATCATCAACAATAATGGTTTTAGCTTTACCTTTTTTTGGTGATGCAAGGATAGTTGGTGGAGTAAGATCATTGCCGGTGTCTCTAGTGATGTCAACAATGAATGGTTCTGTTGTTGGCTTGGGTTGGATTGGTGAGTCAATGCCCAAAAAGCCTTTCCCTCTATCAGTGTCCTTTTCAGGTTGCACTGAGGTCTTCTGACATTCAGCTTCAACTTGATGTTGCTACTCCAGAATGGTTGTCTAGATTGCAACCCCTTCATCATGAACCACGTCAACTTCTCCTATTAGTACTTGCCCAATCCTCTTCCTGATCTTAAAGCTTTGTTTATATAGTTCTGCTTGATTGGTTGCCTCTTGCAGGCTCAAGTGGCTTTGCACTTCCAATAGTTCCATTATCCTCAGCTCTTTCTCCTTTGATCTTGAAGATTTTCATCTTCCTTCAATAATCTCTTGTAACACTGCATGTACTGAGCCATGAATCTCAGTAGGAGTCCCCTTGAACTTGTGTAAGCTGTATACTACAACATCTTCAATTTTCCTCTTGTCTTCATCACTGCCAAAGTGTATCTCCGGTCAACAGTTCCCATTCTACTTGTTGACATTATGCCTTCATCAATCGTTTGTTTTACAGCCTTTGGTACCTCCTTCTGTACTGGTTTCCTGGTCTTCCTTCTTCTTAGATAGGTGGTGATCTGTTCTGTCTCAACTTCTTCTGAGTCCTCACCTTGAGACTCTTCAGTTGTAATCGACTGCGCCTTCTTCTTTTGAACTTTTGGTTCTTGTACGGTTGCCTTCCTCTTCCTTGGTGTAGGAGACCGTTTGACATATAACTTCTTTGCTGCCTTTGAAGGTGCATTTTTCTTCAGATTTGCACTTATCTCATCATAAGTGTCGAACCAGTTGGTTGAGAGATCTAGGTTACTCTCTTGAAGTGCCTCAGCGTAAGCTTTGGCAGTCTTGGTTGAAATCTCATAACCAAGTTCTGGTGCAAACTCAGTTCTTGGCTCAACAACCTGAGTGATATAATGATCGGTGCTTACAAGGAAGAAGACATCATCCTTGTATTCATCTACAATAGCTGAAGGAATTCTCTCCCTCTAATGCATTTTGAGTTGATAAGCTTTAAAGTAATCAGTCATTACTTTGTTAAACCAATTTCTTAGAGTGTTAACCATTTCACCTATTTGGACCATAACTGGTATGTCTGTTAACTAGGCAACCTTACCCACTCTTGGAAAGAAATTCTAGTAGATGAAGAAGAGACATACCATTAGTGTCCCATACTTCAAGAATTTCTTCTTGACCATACTGAGTTTCTTTAGGTTCTCAAAGATTTGGCTCCTCAACATAGCACATATGTCATACTGAGCGTTGTCGTGCATAATCCTGTTGGCTGCATTAATTGCTCCACTTGGTATGCTATTGAGATTGCTAGACTGATAAATCTTGTAACCGATTACAACAACAAACTGGACACCTTCGTCTTCAATGTCAACCACAGTCATCATATGATTGTCATACTTCGACTTGGTGAGTCGAGTGACTTCAATGTTAGCAATTGTCCTTAGGGTAAGAGCTTCCCCTGATGCATTGAATCCGGTTACTCTTCTTAGGTCTTCCTTTGTTATTGGAGTAACAACGCCTTTTTAACCACATTCTTGGATTGTGTACTCAACTGAGTACGAACTGAATCCAGTCAGGATGAAACATCGTTGGGTATTTGACCCCATTGGCCAATCCAGCTGCCTCTAGTCACACGTATTTCGCCTGCAGTTTTCTATTTTTGCAAAGCCTTAAATATTCGCTCTGTATGTATGTTTCTCCCAATTATTCTTGTTTGTTGTGGATGAACAGTTACGTCTTTAGTCAACAACACCATGTTGAGAATTTATGATAGGGCTCCAGCCATATCATTCGTCCTGTTCTACACTGGCATGATATCATACTCTAGTCGCTCGTGTTGTTTGATGTCGATTAGGCTCACAACAGATGATGATGATGCCATTTCATTAGACAGGTAATACACATAAAGCTCTTGTCAAATTCACGGAATACGTAAAGAAAAGATCGCGAATTACAACAAGAAAGATTACTCAAGCTTTTAAAACACTTATCACAAAACACAAAGTAAAGTGAAATGAGTAATCAACTTTCTCTTTTATACACACAGGTCATAACAGTAATTAGCAAATGGTAACTTTTGTTAATGGTTACTGTATTAATTACCCTCACCTAACCTTACCTTTATCAACCGGTTCATCAATGCTTTACCTATTTACTACACCAACCCCGGTTGAAACATCGACCATCATACATCAGCTTATCCATTTGACCGATTCTTTGGTGTTAGACTGGTGTGTTCTTCTTAGTTCCAACCATGATTGAGTGAGAATAAATCTCATTAGTTGCTCTAGGGACAATAGCATTTCTACGTATTCCCCCTTAAGCCCTTTTGACTTAATTTGCTAAAGAGATATCACCATTGATGGATGATGACTTTGTCTCTGATTTATCTCCTTAAGAGCTCTTTGTCCCCTTTTTGGACCACATCTTTACTTCCTTGTTGGTCTCTTCAGTTGTGTTTCCCTTTTGATTGGAAGTCACATTCCTCTTGACCAATCTAGCTGGGCCTTTTCCTTTGTTCATTGGCTGATTCCTGTAGTCTTTGGCCAAATGCCCAATCTTTTTACAGTTGTAACAAGTCATTCTGATTCCTCTCCATGGATTTACCCTTTTTTCTTTGTCCATGGGTGAGTGACATCCAATGTTCCTATGCCCTGATGGTCCACAAGTAGCACACATAGATGTGTCCTAGTTAGCATTCCTATTATGGAATAACGGTCTTGGTGGAGATTTGAATGCCAAGGTTGTAGACTTGCATTCTTCAGCCTTGTGTCCAAATTTATTGCAGCTATAATAATAACCTTTGAAGCTTCCCCTGCTTCCATTGGACACATTGTTTGATTGTGACCTACATTCAAAGGTCCTGCGACCATACTTATAACAGTTACTGCAATAACTATTAGTGGTGAAAGATTTCACCGGTGCATTCCTGCAGTTATTAGATTTATGACCCAATTTGCCACAATGTTTGCGAGAGGGTTTGGAGATTCTTTTACCTCTGCCTATGGTTGGTTTATTCTTGTCTTACTTGCTCACCTTGACTTTAGAGGACTCACCGGTTTCCTCATTGCCTTGACCGATGTACCCAAGTCCCGTGGGATCCTTGTGCCTTCTTTGACCTTTCAGTTGCTCATCTATCTTCTCAAAACTCTCATTGTATTTTTTGAGTTTCTCATTCCTCTCCTCAAGAGTTTTCAGCCATGCTTTAAGTTTTTCAACTTCACCAGCCATTTCTTTGCATGCCTCATCTTTATCATGGAAGTGTTCATGCATGATTGCATTCTCCTAATTTATACCCTGTATGTCTGCATGCAGTTGCAGTATGAGAGCATCACTCTCTTTTAGAACATCTTCAACAAGGTTTCTTTCTCTCTCAGCAGTCTGTAGTGCTTCTTCGACACTATTTTTCTCATCCTCAGCTTTTTTGCTTGCTTCGATGAGTTCAACCATCCTCAAAGCATGACCTTCCTGTTCTCTTTTCAAATAGGATTTTTGATCAGTTAGGTTCATGTTTCTTCCACAGGGGAAGTATCAATTGAGAGGATGATACTCAATAGGG
Organism: Chamaecyparis obtusa; assembly: GCA_027943335.1. Lineage (NCBI taxonomy): Eukaryota > Viridiplantae > Streptophyta > Pinopsida > Cupressales > Cupressaceae > Chamaecyparis > Chamaecyparis obtusa. The sequence continues at coordinate 1,178,427 of BSBK01000182.1, read as the reverse complement.
AGTATATGTGTTATGATGTATTTTTCCACCAATGCCAAAGGGGAAGATTGTTGGCATAAAGATTAGTTGTCATCATTGGCAAACATCAAACACACCAGTAGTCAAGATTAGAGCAACAATGGTGAACCGATAGACTTACTAGGTAAATAGTGTACCTTAACCGGTCACATTAATATTGGTCCAGTCTTGTCCAACCAGTCTAGGACACCACAGGAGGCAGATGACTCAATAGGTTGCACACCAGTTTGTGTTCAGAATTGCAAATTTACCGGTCAGTGCTTTATAATCTGATCTAGATTTTGCAGAGCATTTTTTAGAAGAACCGGAGTTAGTTTTTTTTTCTGCGAGCGTTTCGAGGTAAACTGAAGATCTGTTTGCAAGATTTTTTATCAAGAGTTTTGCATGCGAGATTTTTGGATGAGTTACAGCTTGGCAACACCATTTGGTGTAATATTAATAAGATAATTTCGTATAAATACAGGTCATCATGCATGAGAGATGTTGTTGTTGAAAATCAAGAGCGTAGAGGGAGAAGAGTCTTCTGAGAAGGGATATAGTCACAGAGTGAAAGAGAGAAAGATTCAACAACCAAGCAGAGCAAGGAGAGAACATGTATGATCTGATCAACAGATAAAGTGTCAAAGAAGATCATTTCTTTTTATTGTGTGAAGCACATTTAAATCCCTTAATCAGGGTGAACCCTATCATGTTCTGTTGTATAAATCACTTTACCAGTGACATCTTTGTTGATATTTTTAAGTCTTTTGACAAGGTGACTCCTTACAAGGTCAAGATCTTAACCGATCTCTTTTCAAATCCCTTTACCGGGTAGCATTCTAACCAATGCTTTGTAAGTCTTTAACCAAGCAACTTTATTACTGCAGTAGTGGAATTTCGTGGGTTTTGTCCCACCGTGGTTTTTTAAAATTTTTTTTTCTAACCGAGGGTTTCCATGTATATATCTTGTGCTGGCCTGTGTATGTGATTTCTATTTATGATTTATATTTTCAGTTTAAACAAGAACAAGTAACATAAAAAGATTACAATAAATTGAATTTGCTGATTCACCCCAGACATGATTCAACTCTTTTTCCATTGTTTCATCCATTCATAATATTTAGTTTCTTTTGCAAAGGTTTTAGTTCCACCATAGATAAGGAACAAAAATTTTCTTCACTTGCCTTGGCGAGTATTCTATGGGTTTGAACTCCTTTATCTTTATTTTGAATAATCTGAACTTCTAAATTATTTTTATGAGTACACTTTACTAGTGTTAGGTTCTTTTTCTAATTTTGCATTTGATTCTTATTTGTCTTTATCTTCTTTCTCTTCTACAATGCATAGGTATCTTCTATCTCACAAATTTTAGATTCCAGAGCAACCTAATTTCATTTTTCACTTACTCTACCATTTGTGCTTTCCATTATCCTTTTGAGTCTATTGTTGTAGAACTTGTATGCCTTTTTATAGAGTATTCAAGAAAAATTCCTTCATCGGTTCTTGAGTCAAACTTACCTATATCTTCTTCATATCTTTGATGTAACACTTGCTTCCAAAGATTCTAAATTACTTGACAGTAGGGGGTCTTCCATGCCATATAACTCATAAGGGGTCTTAAAATATTTAACCCTCACTTGCACCCTATTAAGAATAAAAATAGCAGCATGCACAACTTCTTTCCAATGCATATCAAGCAAGTAAGCATCTTTCAACATTGTCATAAACATCTCTTGAATAGTCCTATTCTTCCTTTCAAAAACTTCATTCTACTGTGGAGTCCTGGGCACAAACACTTGTCTCCTAATACATGCTTTTGACAAAATATTTAAAAAATCATTTGATATAAATTTCCACTTCTATCAGAGCTTAAACATTTGATCTTAGATTTCACTTCATTCTCAACCATGGATTTGAACACCTTAAATCTATCAAGGGGTTCTGATTTTTCTTTAAGAAAGTAACCCATATCATTCTAGAATAATCATCAAGAAGCAATATAAAACATCTTTCACCATTTAGTCCTTTTTTCCTTGTAGGTTAAATACATAAGTTTGTATGTATCAACTCTAGAGGTTTTTTAGTAGAAAACTCCTTGTTCTTGGATCTAGTTCTTGTCTTCTTCCCCATTTGACATTCCCTTCACACAACATTAGAAGGTTTGATAATCTTCAGTAAATATCTCATTACTTGAGTAGAACTAATCCTTAGCATGTTGTCAAAATTGATATGGCCCATCCTTTTGTGTCATAACCAACATTCATTGCTTTGCGCAACCAGACAACTTTTCCCTCTATTTTGTTTTAAGTAATAGACATTACGATTCGTCCTTATTCCTTCTTCAACTAGTCTCTCGAAAATCTCTTTTTCTAATTTCACATTCGAACCCATGAAATGTGACCTTGTAGCCTTTATTGCACATTTGACTAACACTACAAATATTATGCCTTAACTCCTTAACACAATAAACATCTTTTGTTTTGTTCTTACCATAAATGGAAATGGTTCCCTTACTACATATAGGAGCAACCTCTTCACCACCAAAATTAACAGATTCACTATCATACTTTTCAAAATCTAAAAACTTTTTTCTATCACTGATCATATGATTTGAGTAGCTATTGTCAATCACCCAAGCTTTTGGTTCTTTTGTATGTAGAGTAGTCTACACAATGATGTTTCACTATTTTCTTCATTACAAATATCAAACTTTTCACTACTATTGTCCAATATGACTAAAAAGAATGTCTCATCATTTCAATCATCATAATATTCATCTTTGGATGAGTGACTCTTCGTTAAGTAAAAACTCTTCTTAAGCTTTTTTTGTCATCTTCTCTTTTGTCTCTGTAATCTATTCTATACTTACCCTTTCTTTTGTTATCATCATTAGCCCTTTTGTAGTTATCTTCTTTGAAAGTACATCTACAAGTAAAATAACCAATTCTTCCACAATTCATTGTATTTTCCAGACCCTTTCCTTAGTCTTCTCACAAATTTTGCTTTTGTATCATCCAAATCATTGCTTGTTTTGGGTTCTTCTTCAATCATCTTACTGGCTTTGAATGCAACTTCCTTCTTGACATTATCAAATTCAAATTTCCACATCTCAAAGACTGAGATCACTTCGTAGAGCTGGTCCATAGTGTACGTGTCCATGTTATGACATTCCTCAATAGCATATAACTTAGGTCTATAGGATTTTGGAAGTGTTATCATCACTTTTCTAACAACTTTATTTTCCTCCACAATTCTGCTAATACCTCTAATTGCATTCACTACCTCAATTACCTGGTGAAAGTAATTATTAATGTTCTCTTCTTCAAACATCCTTATATTATCAAACTTGTACTTTAGGTTCTACATCTTGACTTGCTTGATCTTTACATTTCCTTCATAAATAGTGTCGAGTTTATTTCAAACTTCTTTTGTAGATTTGCAGTGCACGACCTTAAAAAAATGAGTTACTCAAACCACTTATAATTCTATTTCTTTCCTTGCCATTGTTCTTATGTAACTTGATCTCTTTCGGAGTTGAAGGAGTAGCAGTAAGAGCAATCTAACCTTTCACAACATATTATCATATTTCAAATGGAACGGAGTTCAAATAAGATTCCATCTGCATCTTCCTAAATGAATAGTTTGTGCCATCTGAGACCTGCCTCAAATGGTTAAGCTTCTTCCAGAAGAACCTTGCTCTAATATTAATTGTTGATCACACCAAAAGACTGAGAGGAGGGGTTGAATCGGTCTTGAGGAAATACTTGAACTTTTTCAATCACAAACTCATATCAATTATCTTTAAACCAACTTGACATCAAAGAAAGACAAAGCAATGAACAACACACACCTGAACTCCAAATTTTTACGCAGAAAATCTAATGTGGGAAAAACTACAGTGTGAACAAATCCCTATATGGAGAACTGAATACAATAATGTTTAAGGCTAAGGGCCAAGGTTTCTTATTGCTCCTAATTTTACTTGTAGGCTAAGGCGCACAACCTTAGGGAAAGATATATAGGACTTGTAAGCTGAGATGCACAATCTAAGGGAAAGATACAAAGGACTTATGGGATGAAGCTCATTACTTTAGAGCAAGACCCAAATTTGCACAATTCTACCAAAAGGACATACTGTCTTTCAATAGGCACATAAATGGTATGAATTAAAATGAACAAGTCTTTAAAACTTCAAAATTTCCTCGAATTGCTATCTCAGCGATCAACTTCATGACAAACACCACACACACATATGTTGTCACAAACTCTAATCTCAAAATCTGATATATTGAATGCTATGATCATGAAAGTGCATCACCAAATTGATCTTCACACTTCACTTCAATGCACTTGATCCATATTCACAACTCAAATTCAGTTCATACATCAACACATTGAATGATCTTCAATCTATAGAAACTTCATCAATAAAACCTTCAATTAGGTTAGCCAAGATAGAGCACACATAATTCAAATAAGTTAGCCACCAAGCTCAATTGAGGTTTATGCAGTCCACTTTAGGAGATAAAGTGGACCTTACTACATTACGACACATCCTTCTAAGGTTCTTCAAATGTTACAGTCACAACAACACATCCTCCAAAGTTGAGATCAGATCTAATGCGTAAATAAACAATGTAGTTGATGAAAATGCTTCAATGTGGATCTTCACATGCAATGGTAAGTCCCATAACATCATCTTAGCTCATCCTCCAATGCAACTCTAGACCAAAGAATATGATCCAAACAACAACACCAACTGAGTTAGCTAGAGACCAACACAAATGACATTGCCAAGAAATAAATCATCACAACTCTTCTTGCACAAAAAACTAACACCCAAAAACTAAATTGAGACACTGCAAAAAGATTATGAACATATCCTCCAAACCACAAAACTATGAATAATATTGCGGAGCAATGTGGAGCATTCTTCAAACTAATCCTAACAAACAACCACACTATCAATAAACTGCAAGTGCCAACCACATCAACAGAATTGGCGAGGACTTGAAAACATAATAGTGTAACATCCACAAATAAAGACATTATATTGAGAACCACAAGCCATTATGACCAGATGTGGAGCATTCTCCTATATAGTCTTCACATACTTTTTCATGCATATTGCAGCTTCTAATACCGTGACCTTCCAAAGAAAAAAAACATACTCAATCAAGATCAACCTAGAGATCACATAAACATCTAAACACTTATTTTTTGACCTACATCTGCATCAGGTTGACATTAATGACAACACTAACTCATATTGCTAACATGGAGGGGATGCACTATTCACAATAAATTGTTGTATAGAAGAAAACAAATAAAATGGAATATTGACTTTTTTGTTTCCTCCAACCACCCATAGTCTCCACTCGAGTGTTTCCTCCAACCACCCATAGTACCCACTCGAGTGTTTCCTCCAACCACCCATAGTCTCCACTCTATAATTAACAAAGTTTATCTCCATAAAATTACTAGAAACCCTTTTGTAATTCTTTAGTAAAAAGAAAAAATCGCTATCACAATTCTTGTGAAGAAAAGGAAAGATATTTAAGATCCATGACAAGCATTTGGCTCAACTTATAATGATGAAAACAATATGAATTTTTTAGTTCTCTTGGCTTTTGAGATCTGTCGTATCGACATTTCCTTTATCCCCTTTAAAATCATTAAGGAGAATGTTCTTTATCCCCTTTAATTTTATTTAAATATCCTATGTGTCTGTGTCTTAAATAAAATTAATGTATTCCACATTATTTTCACTAGAAATAATGTTCTTAATATTTGGCAGTGTACTGTCCTAAAAAATTAGTACCCATAATTGGATGCTCTATTAAGCCCCATTTTGTTGATTTTGAGATCTAATGTCTGTTAAGCTTGATCCTAGCAACTTGATTCCTCTTTTCCCACATCTTTTCCACCATCCCAACACTCAGTTTGAATTTGGGTTAATTTTCCTAGGTATATAATGTTTTAAACGTTCTGTACCCATACTTTTTGGCCCAAATTTGTCCTACAACCCTATGTCAGGTTTTAGTGGGAAATTAGATCTCGTGATTAGCCTAATTCATTTTTTAATTTCAAAATGATGGATGAAGTATATAAACACCCTATCTCTCCTCATTTTGCATATTACAACTACATTCAAGCTATCAAGAAGCATTCAAGCAATCATGAGCACTTGAGCAATTGGATTCAAGATTTGAAGGCAAACATCTAAGATCTAGTTTCTCCAATTCATTCAAGTCAATTCCAAGGCAGTCTTCTCCATTGAATAAAATTTCTCTCCCATTATGGCCAACTAGAGGAATTATCAATCAGGTGAGAAGATCCTTCCTTCCATCTACACTCATATATCCTTCACTGCAAGTGATGATCACACATATCTACATTGAAGATCTAGGGGTGACATTCATAGATCCATACATTTGTGAGGGCATCCTTGATTTCTATTCTACATCTCAAGGTCAACGCCTTGATTCCAAGCACATTTGAACATCTTCATGGGTATGAGAAATTTCTACATCTATCCATGAGGGTTTATGCAAGGTGAATCAAATATTTACCTTTTTACATACTTTCCTTTATGTCATTTCCTTTCATTTTCAAGGTTGATTCCTAAATAGGGGTTTGACTAGGACAAACACCTTTTACCCAACCTTTTCCCATTTTTTTGTTTGCAAGAGCATGTTATGGAGCTATATGATATTTTTTGGGTTGATGAGAAAAAGTCAAAGGACTCCCAGGAGTTTCAATAAAAACTACAACGTACAAAACTCCTAAAATATTTAGTACGTTGTTATTTCAGTCCAAACTAAAATCATAGGTCAATTCAATAATCTGGACTCTAATTTAGCTCAAACATGATTTTTTGGCAGTTAGTTATTAGTCTGTTATTTCCAATTTTGTCTCTATAAATCTATTTTGTCATCTACATTGTATCTTTCCTCATTTGCATTTTCAAATTACATATTTAGCAAAGGATCATTACCCCATTTAGCACTTAGGTCCTCACTTGAGCCTATTGGGACATCTTCCTTCCAAGTGTGCAATTTAGAAAATGAGGAGTAATATAACCCTTTGCATTGCTTCCCTTTTCCCCTTGTACACCTTTGGTGAACTCGACTTATTACATTTTCATTATGCTTTGGTGTCTAGATCTCCTTTGTATGCATATATTTACTACATCATATGCATTAGATCTTCATGTTTGATTTGATGGTTAGATGTGTTTTTCATCAAGTGTGCAATTGTGTTTAGGTTATTTGTATATCTGTTTCAAAATTTATATTTACATTAGATCTATCTATCTTTCATCTCCTTGTGCATAAGTGTTATTACAAAGTCCTACCTATAGCATTCTAATTAGGAGAAGCTGTAGATTTATGGATTCCTTTGATCTTGAGTCCTCTTTGTTTCCTAAAAATCTTACTAAGATAATTATGCCTACTAATGACATTCCTCCTATTGTTGAGAACAAATCTTCCCACTCTTCTCATGATGAATAAGAGGCCTTGAGAGTTCCTACTATGCAAGTCCAAAAGCTTTCCCATGACTGAGAAAAATTTGAGCAATGGTTAGGGCAAGAAAATCTCAATCTCGAGGTCATCTATGTAGTATAGGGTTTGAGGAAGATAATTCATAATGATGAACATGGTGTTAAAATATTGTGTACTATCTCTCATCTCATTGCTAAAAATGTCAAGTCTATTAGAGATTGTGCTCAAGAATTAGGTTTCACTCCACCTAGCACTAGTGTTGAGACCTTCATTCATATTCCTATCTCAAAATCTAGTGTGTCTACTTATGCTCCACTTCTCATAACCACATCCATTCAAAACACCAATCCTACACATGTTAGCTTTCCTAATCCTATTATTTTTTCTTCTTCAAGTGTCCCATATGTTTTCTTACCTTCGTCCAGTCCCACTTACATTAGTGTTCCTTTTTCATATTCTACCATTCCTTCCATTTACCATAATGGTCTAAACCTTTCACACATATCTCCTACCACTCTTTCTACTGAATCTACTATCAATAGCTTGGCTCAAACCATTTCATCTTTACACTAAAAAATTGGGTCCATGACTCAATCTAAGTTTAAAAATCATACTTGTGACATTACTAGTCCTTTTTCCTTAAACATCATTCATGTCATTATTCCTCAATACATGTAAATTCCTTATTTAGATACTTAGAATGGTAAGGGTGATCCTTTGGCTCATGTTAAAACCTTTCAAACATTGTGTAGTGATTTCTCTCATGATCATAGGTTCATGGCTAAGATGTTTACTAGAACTTTTTGAGATAAATCATTGCAATGGTATTGTTCTTTGTATCGTTATTTTATTGATTCCTTTCAAAAATTTGCTAATGCTTTCATTTAGTAGTTTCAAAACATTATTGGTCCTAAGATTTCTTTGACTGATTTGATGCATTGTAAATAAGGTGTTAAAAAAAGTGTCTAATTTCATTGGTAGATTTAAGCATTTGCATGCTCAATTTTTTTTATCATGTGCCTAATGTTGATATTCAATTTATTTTCATTTGGATTTACAAAAAGACATTTGAGATAAGATATTAGTTTTTAAATTTTATTCTTTTACTCAATTATGTGCAATGCTTCATAATTATTAGGTTCAAGTGAGTCAATTTGAGAGCATTCCTCCAATGACTCCGATTGATAAGAGTGATGTCGCATTTTAGTCATTTCCAAAGTTTTAGAAACCGAAGAGCTTCATCAAAATCAATAATTCATCAAACCATGTTGATGAGTGAGTGGTAGTAACATCCAAAGGTGTGGCTCCTTTGTCATATATTTTTAGACCTTGTAATTTTACATATCTTTCTGAATCTTTTCATAATGTGACGTTGAAGTTGATTAATGCTAGTATTCTACTACTTCTTCCCATGAAACCAATTTACACATTCAAACCTTTACCTAAATCTTTTGATCATAGAGATTTTTGTTAATACCATTGTCAACCCGACCATGATACTGAGAAGTGTTTCCACTTGAAATATGTTATTCAAGACCTCATTGATTTCAATGCTATATCTGTTGAGGGTGTTAATGATCAAGGAAACAAGTGCATAGATCCTTCCAACCAAAACGTGAAAATTTATACTAATCCTTTGGCTTCTCATTCAACCAATACCCTTGAATTTACTCAATCTTTACCTTCTTCCACCCATGTTGTTGACTATGATGTTGAGTGTAGTAAAGTCAATAATGTTGTCAACCTCATTGATCAATCTGAACCTAAACCCAAACCTGAACCTCATCCTTGCATTGCATTTGATCATAAAGAGACAATTAAAGCACATGATGGTCCTCTTTACATTGTAGAAAAGGTTAATGGTCTTCTTTCTCATGGTGTCCTCATATATCTTACTTTCATGGTGAATGTTATATAATTGTAGAACATCTTTTCACTAGACAATTGTAGCGAGATTTGTATGATAAATATGATGTGATGATCTAAACTTTTAATGGTTTCACTTATCCTACCCATGGTTCCATTACTTTTCTCATAGAATTTTGTGGTAAAACACTAGATGCCACCTTTGTTGTCCTCCCAACTCCAAATCATTTTCAAGTTAGACTTGGTCTTGTTTGGCTCACCTCTATGAGAGTCATAGTCTCTCCTTTTCATAAGTTTTTGAAATCTCCTTGTGATGGAGAAATAATCATGATTATTTAGTCTATATCAGCCTTTACATCCTCGAGGGAACTTTGACCAAAACTTCTTTTGGCCTTCCATTCTTCAACCAATTGAACCTCGCAAAGATAAATTTTTCGATGCTACCAAAAATTCAAAATCCAAAAGATTTGTGAGTTTAGCAATCCTAAGGATGTTCCATCTCCTTGCCCTAGACCTGGACTTCTTCCTACACCTTCCACACCTCCTCTATATGCTTTTGTTCTAGCTCCTATAGCCTATACACGTTTTGTTGATGTTATCTCTCAACCTAGTGTGGTGCCTTTTGTTCCCCCCCCTAAAGAAGAAAAGGACAGGTGATGTTGATTGATTCTAAACCAAACCAAATCTCAAACAAAACTAAACGTAACCGTTGTAATCATGATCATCGATGTAAACGATGTGCTAGAGCTTGTGAGCATGCTTTCCAAAAGCTTTCCTCCCCTAAGAAACCTACTAATGGTTTGATTCCCTTTGACAAAACTATGCATAGCCCAGGGAAGAATTTAATTTGAAAAAGATTAAATTGAACAAACATGAGAATTATATTCATATCTTAGATTCTATTAAAATAAATTTGGATGGAGAAGATAGTTTGCATGATGATGATTTCAATGTGTCTAATGCAAATTAAGACATTAATACTAGTGATTTTGATAACATGTATGAGCTTATTGATGTTAATCTTGATTTATCAGCTAGATTTGCACAACAATTATCTCTTAGTCCTAGAGAGGAACAAAGCGACTCATTACTGAGGAACAAAGTGACTCATCTTCACAACATAGTCCTTGTTTGGAATTGGATATTGTTCTCTCTATCATGCTTAATGTTTCTCATCTTGCATGTTTCTCACCTTCCCTAAATACTACAGACTGAGATGGGGGGAGGCATGGAATATGCTTGACTAGCTCCTTTTGTATGGTGGATTATTTGTGTTTGCTTGTCATAATGCACTTCCCCCATGATGTTCTTCTTGTTATATGTTTTGTTTAGATTTTTTTAGATGACCCTTGTTGCTTCATTGGCACAAGGTGATGAAGAAATATATCTATTGTGGCATTCCTCTATTTGGATCTCATTTCTTCTATATGTTGTGCATGTGCCACTATTTGTAAATGTGTTGTCTAAATGGAGATGATGCAAAATGGTGGCTAAATATTCTTTTTGGTCTCTATGATGGCGATCCAAAAAAAATCTTCTTCATAACTCTTACATGACATTCATACATTGTGCTTGTAGTTCTACTACCTTTGGTGAATAATGACAATTTTTTTGATATAATTCTGATATGAATGAGTTATCATATGAACATATTCACCCTTGAGTTAGTAGATCCCTTTTGTGCTCTCTTTTGTCACATATTCATTTCCCTTGATTTGTCCTTTCTTGGGGGCATATCATAGTGGAAACATCTTTTTTGGGTGCATGTATTCCTTATTAAAGCTATTGCTCCTGTTAAGGCATTTGCAATCATTTTAATGTGGGGGCATACACTTTGCTCCTTATTTCACATATTGCACACACACAACGATTCAATGAAATCTCTCTTATTCATATGGCTAAGGAGACAATTCTTTGCTTAAGTTCATCTTTTCATTATCATGCCCCTATGCATTATTCAACAGATCCCTTAATGGAGACAATGCTTTCCTTAAGGATTGATCCCTTTGTTTTGATGGGTTGCATAGCATAACACAACTTGCTAGACTATCAATGACATCTTTTGCAACAACACTTTCTCTTTGCATTATCCATATTAAGGCAATACCTTACTAGGGTAGTGGTCCTCTCTCTCTCTCTCTCTTTCTCTCTCTCTCTCTCTCTCTCTCTCTCTCTCTCTCTCTCTCTCTGCCTCTTTTATCTTGGTTTTGGATTTGGTGAGGACTTAAATCACTTGGGGGCTTGATGTTTCTTTGTCTCCTCGACCTTGATAAGATTGTTCTTATGCATTGTTCTACTGTACCACAAACATGAGTTTTTATCATACTCCCAGTAAAGTGGGGGATAAATGTACCTTCTAGAAAAGTTAGCACCCATAATTGGATTCTCTAGTAGGCCCCATTTTGGTGATTTTGAGATATGATGTATGTTATGTTTGATCCTAGCAACATAATTCCTATTTTTATGCATCTTTTCCACCATCTTGACACCTAGTTTGAATTTGGGTTGATTTTCCTTGGTATAAAATTTTCATACATTTTTTACCCAAGTATAGAACATTTCGAACATTCTGTACCCGCATTTTTTGCCCCAAATTTGGCCGGGAGCCCTATGTCAAGGTGTTAGTGGGAAATTAGATCTCGTGGTTGGCCTAGCTCATTTTTTAATCTTAAAATGATGGATAAAGTAGATATACATCCTATCTCTCCTCATTTTGCATATCACAACTACAATCAAGCTATCAAAAATCATTCAAGCAATCAAGAGAAATTGAGCAATTGGATTTAAGATTTGAAGGAAAGCATCCAAGATCTAATTTCTCCAATTTATTTAAGTCAATTCTAAAGCAATCTTATCTATTGAAGAAGGTTTATCTCTCATGATGGCCAAGTAGAGGATCTATCAATCAAGCAAGAAGATCCTTCATTCCATCTACATTCATCTTTCCTTCATTGCAATTGATTATCAAGCATATCTACATTGAAGATATAGGAGTGGACTTCATAGATCAATGCATTTATGAGGAGAGCCTTGATTCCAAGCACGTTCAAACATCTTTATCAGTATGACCAATTTCTACATCTGTCCATGAGGGTTTATGCAAGGTGAATCAAACATTACCTTTTTACATACTTCCCTTTATGCAATTTCCTTTCATTTTCAATATTGATTCCTAAATAAGGGTTTGACCAAGGAAAAACCCTTTTACCCAACCTTTTCCTAATTATTCTATGTATCTTTTTCGAACAGATAAAAAAAAGACGGAGGACTCTTGGGAGTTTTAGCCAAAAGTGACAAGTGCAAAATGCCTAAAATGTTTTGTACCCTACTATTTCAGTCCAAATTGAAATCATAGGTCCATACAATAATCTAGACCCCAATTCAACTCATATTTTTATCTGGCAGTTAGTTATTAGTCTTTTATTTCTAGTTTTATCTTTATTCGTTTATTTAATCATCTACATTGCATCTTTCCTCTTTTCAATTTTCAAATTACATATTTAGCATAAGTAATTGATTTGCAATTGAGCATAAGTTCCATACTTGAGAACCATAGGGAGGATTGGCTACTTTGAAAAATATATCAGATTTTTGTCTAAATATTTTTCTTGGATAATTCTAACCCATTTTAATTGCGGTTCTCTATACACCCTCCGCACCAATTTAGCTCCTAGGGATTTGATTTGTCATAGTTGATTACAAAAACCACCAATACCACATTCCTTAGCCCTCTAATTTTTTTCCTAGGAGATCAAATCCACCATCTCTCACTAGTACATTTGAGTCCTTTTTTCGATAGCTATGCAGCTCAATTCTGACACAAACCCATCGATAAAGCGATACAACCCATTGTTGCAGTTTTGGTGTCGGAATCATTGACGACTGGGATGTCTGTTGTAATTACGATAGATCTGACCGTAGCAATATGCATAAGAAAAGGGTCTGCCAACATGGTTAGAGATGGTCAACATGCCATCGAGACTCCTTATTACTGTTGCAATTATGACAGATCTGACTGTCAATCATAATTTAATTACCATTGTGTCCTTATTATGGGTGTCACAAGAACGACTTTGGTGCGACAAATTTTTTGTACATGCAACGACTACCTGTCAAATATTTCTGACAGATAGCTGTCATGTGTAGTGCTTTGTTGTTGGTCATTCTCTAATGACCATCGTAATTACGACAGTATGCTATATTTTTTTAAAAAAAAATTGTCGTGCATGGAGTGAGACCTTAAAATATTGAGATTCTCTTTGTTTTGAGAATAGTTTAACATTCTCTACTTAACAGGGCCAACCACGTGAAGGTGGAAGCTCATCTGGCCCCTCCTAGGAGCCTCTTATGACCCTTTATGACACTTTAAGAACTCTAAGATGTATTCTTAGGGATCAAAAAGGTTTATAAGGGGTCTTGGGACACAACAATTGAGAAACATAAATGTAGGCATCATGGTCACAATTGTTTGGAGACACAACATAATTGAGTGGCATACCCAGACGATGCAATGCAACCACTACTTTGGTTCCAAGTTGACACTGTAGGATCCAAAAACCATAGATAAGGAATAAATTTAGAGAGTAGAGGAGGAGGGCCATAAAAAACAAAATAATATAGGGACCCTATAATATTTTGGTCATTATGGCCCTCCTTCGCTCTCTAAATTTATTCCTTATCTATGGTTTTTGGATTCCGTAGTGTCAACTTGGAACCAGAGGAGTAGTGGTTGTGTTGCGTTGTCTGGGTATACCATTCAATTATGTTGTGTCTCCAAACAATTGTGACCATGATATCTACATTTATGTTTCTCAGCCATCATGTTTATGTGCATGCTCTTTATGTGTTTGGCTTCTCTCCCTCGCATCCAAAATAAGATTTTCCCACTCTGAATCAAGAATGCACGTGCAGTTGTGTAGAATATGCATGGATAATAGGTGGAGTTGAAAAAATGCACCACATTTACATTTTTTTAATAGGTCTATAATGTTTTTAATAAATAGACTATCGTGAACGTTACAACTCTGGTAGCTATGGGTGAGAGAATGTCCTCAACAAACCAGCAAATAAAAAGTCTTGATTTACTTGCATGCTGAGGACATTACCCTCACCTATAAGAGTCAAAATTACAATGTTTGCGATGGTCTATAACTTAAAATACCTAATTAAAGACCTCTATAAAAAATGCAAACCTCTTGCATTTTTCAGCTCCACCTAATATCCTATGCATATGAATTGAGATTGCATATTGAACTAGGCGCCTCCTTCTGCATTGCCTGAAACCAAGAGATTGTCACAGTTAACATCTAAAACCATTATTAAACTTTTTTTATAATTAAAAAATACATTAATACTTACTATATAAGTCTGAACCAAGTGAATCAATTCATCCTTTGTCATCTGTATTTGTGGAGTCTAAGGTTGAATCTTTGCCAATCAAGTTAACTCTCTTGATAGTGCATGAAGGACCTTTTGTAGTGCAACCACATGATCAACGTCTGATGTAAAATCAACAATGAATGGATTCTTCTCATACTGTGGATCCTCATGGACTACTTTCTCCTTTCCCTTTTTCTGATCAACACTCATTTGTGAGAACAATATTATTAGAGTTTATTTAAAAGCAATCCAAAATAGTAGTGAAGAATAAAACATAACAAAAAATATGCACCAACATTTTTCTTGTAAGTGCATTTGTACAACAACAATGAGTTTTACCTGTTGGGAAGAAGAATTCCCATGAGAACCATCATCGTCGTGCATATCGTATGGCTGTTGATCCATACTATAGCCCTGTACTTCAACCAAAGGACTACGGGTTGCATTGCATCATCTGGGTATACCACCCAATTATGTTGTGTCTCCAAACAATTGTGACCATGATGCCTACATTTATGTTTCTCAACTATTGTGAGATTAAAAGTCTTCTAAGGAACATGTTGTGTCTATGTGGAACTGCGTAGGATCATCACCAAATGGCTGATGGTGATTGATGAAGAAGACTTGAAAAAGACGATTGAACCAATTCAGATTGGTGCAACATTTTCAAATCTTCTTCATAATCATCATCAACATGGCCAATTTTGCAAAACTAATTCTACATACATTGAATTCTACATGCTCCTTATTTTATTCTAGGTTGATATTGTCAGACATGGTCTTTCTTGAATGGAATGACTCATTACTTGTACATTGACTAGAATGTTGGTGGAAGAAGGATGATTTTTTTGCAACCTACAGATACAAACATTGAACAACCATTTTTCAACTCTAGTTTTCTCAACACAAAGGGACATTTATCATAGTCATAGAAACATGATTATTTTTAAATGAAATACACCAACGAGTACCATAATAAATATTGACCATTTACAATCATGAATAGTAAACCTAAATCAAATAGCTTATTTTTTTATCAGCATGTTAAGTCTCTGTGTATATGAAAAATGAACGAAATATCAAGCTGAAATAAAACAGTGAACAAAAATTCAAATTCAAGGCCTAATTTTTCAAGAGCAACAAACAATACGGAACCCCACAATCAAAAACATGAAACCTACGCAAAAATAGGAAATAAAAAAGGGACAAAAGACAAGAAATAAGAAAAATCATTAGGACTATAGAAAAATCATTAAGACTATAGAAAATCAAGTTCTAGAAATGGATGGTTCTGATACTTTTCCATTACAACAATTAAGCATTCATAGTATCGATTTTGTGACTCTCGAGGATGTAAGTCATTTCTAGATGAAATATTAGTCATCTGGAAGACTGCACTTATCCCAAAATCACAAGTTCTCTTCGTGTCATCCAACTTTTTGATGCAAAATTTATAACCATTTCATAACATAGCCTTGAGGTGTTTCACCTACAATAATGTCAAACATGTATAAATTATTGCATCATGAGTTGAAACACATAGGGTTGATTAACAAATTTATAAGTATCTGGTGATCTCTTAAACCATAGGCTAAATCTATTTCCTTTTGTGTAACATTGAGATCTCCATTACGATGAGCTTGTATAACCAATGAAGACACATATTCTCATTTTAATCTATGACCATAATGTTGACATCGTTCAATCCATACCATCATCCAATCTTGATTGTTTGCAATAAACAAATGTATTGCATCTCACTCTTTAGCAATTGTGCAAAAGTAAATAGATGACTTTCAACAGATTTATTTTAAACATTAAGAATTAAGTACAATAACATCTCATAATTTATTACCTTCTATTTCTTAAATCTACTGTTCCCCACCAAGTACTCCCCTTCAATTTTTTTGATGGAGTCGAGATCCCAAATGTAATCTATATGGGTTTTTTCTGCAAGATTAGGAAGATATTGAGTAACGTACACCATCATCTAGTATACCATATATCCCTCAACCATAGAACCCTCAGGATGTGCTCTTTGTCGTACCAAACCCTTCAAAATTTTCAAGTGTCTCTCAACCATCCACATTGACCTAGCCTGTACAAGTCCACACAATTCAATCTCCTCAACTTGGTGTATGAGGTAGTGTTCTTGTGCATTGAAAAAAGTTGAAGATAAACACTTTTGCATTTCACACATTAGTCGACAAATTCTTTTCTTTCAATATTTTATATCTTCTTTACGAATTTTTTTAGATGACAACCATCTACAAGGGATTCAAGACAAAAATATATATAAATATGAGACTTTACAATATATTACTTATTTGATATTATTATTTGATATATTAAACAAATATCACTGCTTACCTCATGTATTTTCCAAGATCATATATCACTTGTTTGATATTATTGTCCAAGTTCTCTGGGAGCGATAGGGGTAGCACACACTACAACAATTGTCAACTAATCATTTCATACAATGAAAATTGAATTTAGTAGCACAAATATATTGTAAATACAAAAGATTGTGAGTTACCTTGATGAAGTTATGCCAATCATGCATTTTCATCCCTGACCCAAAATCACTTCTCTTTATAATGAGATTGCTTAGATTCGCAACAAATCCTGTAGGAAATCAAATTTTTCGTATGAATTATTTTATGACATTACTTTGTTGCTCTATTAATAACCAAGGAAGAGCACTTGCATTAATCCGATCTCCATTTCTATTTGATTCAATGATATTTCTCATTGCATGATTGGAATCATGAATGTCACTACAAATTTTGCCAAGTTTTTCTTTGTCACGCCTTCCATCCATATTTTTCACAGTGTTTGTTGGTTCTTGGATAATATTTTACACTCCATGAGATACCAATATGCTTATGATGGATGTTAAGGATTGGTTAGTTCCAAATGTGAGCAATCTATAAGCAATTGGACCAACTATAGGGATAAGACTACCCTCTTCTACTTCTGGCTCTGCAAAACCAAGGTGGGTGCATCTGATCCAATAGTATTAACTCTAATAGTTTTAACTCTGCCCCTTATTGAATATTAGATCTTACAACAGATAACAGTGAGAAGTTACTAAACAACAACCTATTGTTCATTGACTCTCCATCACTGGATAGGACAATTGTAAAAGTA
The DNA here is from genome assembly GCA_027943335.1 of Chamaecyparis obtusa. Taxonomy (NCBI): domain Eukaryota; kingdom Viridiplantae; phylum Streptophyta; class Pinopsida; order Cupressales; family Cupressaceae; genus Chamaecyparis; species Chamaecyparis obtusa. The sequence continues at coordinate 1,160,527 of BSBK01000182.1, read as the reverse complement.
AATAAAAGTAAATACTGGTAATGATTAAATGATTGAGATTACAAGGTTTGAATCACTCTTCTCAACACAAAGATAGGAGAATACAAGCCAGTGCCTTATCCATTGGGTAAAACATCAGAGAATAAGATGAATACAATGGTGTCTGAAATTGGTCTTTTAGACATAAACACAAATACTTCAACTCTTTCCTACTTGTGAGAATCCTTCATATGAATTCCATGAACACATATTCTACTTTGATCAATATTTAATCTAACTCTAGGTTGGAACTCAAAGCACCAATACATACATATAAACCTTATGAAAAGATTTAAAGATTCACAGAATAAAGCAAAGGAGAGACAAAGATCTGAGATTTGTATTAAGTATAACCTTTCACCATGTGCATACAATATATTCTGAATAGCAAGCTTGTAAGATAAGAACAACAACCTGTACTACTTCTCTATTGTTTGATAAAATGATATCAAAAATTACAATCCTTGACTGAAAGCTAGGGTTTTAGAATTTCTATCTTTTTAACACCTAAAATTCTCAATCCTCCAGAATGATCATGAAAAATCCCTTTATATCAGGAGATGTAACAAGCAACCAATCATTCTAGGGTTTACAAAAATAACCTAAAAAGATTTACAACAACCCCAAAGGGTTTACAATAACTACACCACTGAAACAGATGAGATATTTTGTATATGAGCCATCTGCACTTTAAGTCTTCAATGCTATCCTCGACTCTTTTTCAACAAATCTGATTTCAACATCTGGCTGTCCACCCTGCAATGAATGTCCTTTCTATATTTTAACCCTGACATTCTCTTGGCACGACATCACAGGAAACAAAATCAAATCCTCCTTGCAATTCACGTCTTCTACATCTTTCCCCAACTACAAATTGTACTGAAGAATTTAATTCCTGGCCACCGCTTCATTTTACATGACTCACTGGTTCAAAACTTAGCCAAAACCCTACAAAAAAATTGAATTCAAATGAAAATGGTAACCGACTCAAGCTTAAAATGTGACCGTCGATGTATTTTATTCCCGATAGATCAGGCGGCTTGCAAAATCTTACAATAGTCAATAAAACCTTTAAAAAAGTCTCTCGCCACATCATAAAACTCTTGGCGAATGAAAATCAAACATATCAGCAATGAACCGACATTTTGGACCCACTCTACATAAGCCTTTAATCGAACGGCTGGCGTAAGATCGCATAGCCTTGAAAGATTCTATGCGAAGATACACCAACCGTCAGATCTTCCACACTGTCATTTCACTTGAATCTTTCGGGCCCACTGACATGTCTTCATCACCCTCCAGCTTGACCAATCAAAACAAAACACCTCAGCAACACATGGCAAACGGTCCCACTTCTCGGCTAACCCTTAACCCTTTACCCATTTGGCGAATACGCGACTGAAGGGAAACTCTAAGTCTCTTAATACTTTCTTAAACCACGGTTAGGTCAAGCGATTTGGTGAACAAAGCATTTCGCTGAATCACTGAGTTTTATGTTTAACCCTTGGTTATATTCCGCGAATGCATGAAAACCTTTATTTGCCAGTTCACTATATGTCTGTCTTGACCCTGAGTTGTATTTGGCGAATCAACGAGGAAACATTAGTCGCCAGTTCGCAAAAGCTTTTGGAACTTCGCTATTTTATTTGGAGACTCATCGAATACACACATTCACGTATTTGCTAAAAAACTTAGAACCCCACCAAAATACTTCGCAAATGAGCCAACACAAAACTTTATCGATGCCGCTAAACCTTAGACCATAAAAATTGATGCAATCACCAATTCACCAAATGCTTTGATAATCCTGGGCCTGCCGTGTCCTACCACCTATCAACCGACCATTCGCCGTAACTGCCCAGTCATTCTGACACAGGACCCACCTGGATCATCCCATTTGACAAGCCCTTACTTGGCGATTCAATGACCAAAGAAAAATGAGAAGCCGCTCGCCGGTTCACTAGGTGCTAACATGAAACCACCAGACAATAAGAGACTACGCGACCAAGCAGTCGTGTAATCGTCGAATAGAATGATGTAACCGCCAGGAACTGAGAGAACTGGCGACAATGTATTCACGCAATCGCCGAATGACTAAGAGGCATGAAAGTATATTGTGCAATTCAACAAATGCATAGAGGAAATAAATCACGTGCATATAGGAGATTGAAGTGACCTGAAAAGGTAACACTTAAAAAGAACAAGGCCAGCGTAACTTAGGGTTTAACCATGAAACGACTAGATTTTTTAAAATTTTGCCTAGGGTTTAGCCAAAAAAATGGAAAAATAATTGCAGAAGCACAAGAAATATGATGTAGCCATGGAATTTTTGTACTTGTGCTAACAGTGGCTCATGCTCGGGGATATGTATCTCCTATAGATACAACGAGAAACTAGAATCTCCTGGTACAGTAGACCAAAACAAAATTTTGAAAAAAAATAGTGAATTGTACACATAAACTTTTTAAAACAAAACCTGTACAGAGATTGCCAAAATTTTAGGAGAAGTAGAACTTCAAAAATTGACCATGAATAGGCAGCTCCAGGAGCTCTCCTATTAAATTCTTTAGAATGTAAGAACTTGTTCCCCATTTTTCTTCAATGATATATGGGCCTAACCAGATGGGATCAAATTTCCCATGTTTTCCTTTGTCTTCCATTCTTGCATTCCACATTAATACCATGTCTCCTTCTACAAAAAATTTCTGAGTAGCCCTCTTGTCATACAAGACTTTGCACTGGGCCTGTTACTTCTCATTCTTATTATGTGCATCATTCCTTACCTCACTTAGCTGAATCAAATCATTCATTTTGACTGTCATATCTTCTTCCACATCTTCATCATATTTCTGAATGAAGTGATACATCTACAATAAATTATTCTGAGGTAATCTTGCATTGATTCCATATACCTAGTCAAAAGGGGCACACCCTATTGCTTTCTTTACTGTAACCCTATCAGCCCATAGGGCTTGCAACAATCTAGAGTCCCAGGCTCTCTTGTTTTTGTCCAAGACTCTTTTCAGAATTTTAATTAAACTCTTGTTGCTAGATTTTGCCTGGCCATTACCTTGTGGATGGTAAGAAGATGAATATGAAATTTTAATACCATTGTGTCGGTAGAAGTCAACAAACTCCTCTAACCTAAAACATAATGCATTATTAACCACCACAGTCTCGAAGAACTTACAACATGATTCTTATGATACATCAGATGTGTGGATTCAAACTTGTAATGGTTTTCTGTATCCATCATTTGGTTCTATTAACTTGCCTATTGAACTTTGTGGTAAAGTTGTGGACACTACCTTGGTTATTGTTCCTACTTTTGATCAGTTTCAAGTTAAGTTAGGTTTTCCTTGGTTGAATGCCATGCATGTTGTTTCTTCTCCTATCCATAAGTGTCTTAAATTCATTCATGATGAAGAAGTGAAGACTATTAATCATAGTTTATATCAACCTTCTAGGCCCAGGGATTGTGCTACACTTGACTTCTTTTGGCCTTCATTACCTAATTCATGTCCTTCTCGACTTGATAACCTTTTTTGCTCATATCAAGCCTATAAACATCACAAGATCCTTGAGTTAAGCATGACTCAAATGGATCTTAACCATGGTCTTTTGCCTACGCCTTCCATACCTCCTTTATCTATGGCTTCTAGTTCTGTTAATCAAACTCCTAGTGTTTCTTTTCAGCCTACTAAGAATCCTACTGATCCTCCTATAGAACCTGTGAAGGAACCAGTGCTTGTCCCTCCTAGTTCTCAACATATTTCAAACAAGACAAAATGTAACCAATCTGCTAATGAACGTTGTAAGAAGCATCAAGCTCAAGCTAAGCCCGTGCCTCTGTTCTTTAAAGGTCTTTACCTTCTTTTGACTAGCCTATGCCTGATGTGTTAGAAGAAGTTAATGCTAATAATGATGTTAAGATGAATGATTATGATGATTCTATTCGTATCTTAAATTCTATTTCGATTAATCTAGATGAAGAAGATACTCTTGATGATGATAATGATGAATATGAGACTATTGACATTGATACTAATTTACCTAATATTCTTTCAGCATAATTGATAATTACACCTAGTATTGAACATTATGATTTTCAAGAGGATCCTTGTTTGGAACTGGCTATCATTCCTACTATGTTGGATATAGTCCCTCTTGCAAGTTTCCCACCTTCCCAAAATGATATAGAATGAGATGGGGAGAGTAGGTGACGTGCTTGATTAGCTTGTCCTTCATGGTAGCTTTTTGTGTGTTTGCATGTTGTACTATGCTTCTCTCATAATGTGTTTGCTAAATGTTTGTTAGATTATTTTATACAAGCCTTGATACTTTGTTGATGCAAGGTGATAAAGGAATCGAACCTGTTGTATTATTCCTCTATATGTATCTCTATTCTTCTATGTGTTGTTTTCATGTTATGTTGTGCATGTACTATTGTTTGTAAATGTTTTCCTTGTGTAGTCTGCTTGGATTTGCGACTTGGTAGCAATGAATCTTTTTGGTCTCCATGTTGTGGTCTGAAAAGATTCTTCTTTGCAACTCTTATGTTTTATTTCCTCCATTGTGATTGTAGTTCTACTTTCTTTGGGGAATGATGTCAATTCATTTGCAATAATATCATATATAAATATTATCTTATGATCATACTGACTCCACGGTAGGTAGATCCCTTATGTGTTCTCTATATGTTTATGTGGTATTTCCCTTGATTTGTCTTTGATTGGGGGCATTTTGTAGTGGAAACGTAATCAGTGGAGTTGTTTATGTTTCTGTTCAAACCATTGCTCCTGTTAAAGTGTTAGCAATGACTTTAATGTGGGGGCATATGCTCTACTCACTTTTTGCACACACGCACTTTCAATATACATATATTTTTCAAAGCTCTTTTCTCCCTTTATGGATTAGTGACTAATCCTTAAAGCATGGATTTTTATCTTATAGGATCTCTTGATCCCTCCAGTTTCAAATTTCAAAATTTTGATCCCTTAAGTTCGGAGGTGTCCTTAAGACTAGATCTCTTTTATTTTTGGCTTTTCTCTTTGAGAATAGAATATTCCTAAGGGTGAATCCTTGATGGGTTGACTAGTGAGTAGCCATATTCACTAGGTGGTTCAACTCCATCTTTCCAGTTGTGATGTTTCCTTGTGTGGTTGACAATGGAACATAATTTCTCATTGGGCGAGATAATCACACATTCTTCTATATTTTTCTAGAGATGTCTCTCTTATTGTAATTTTGGAGTTGATGAAGACTTGAGTCTCTGGGGGCTTGAGGATTCCTTTTTCCCTTTGATTTCAATAAGATTGTCTTTTTCATTGTGATCTCCTTTACCAATAGTTTGCATCGAGTCCATACTCTTGCTAAAATGGGGGCTAAATGTATCATCAAAAAATAGAATCACTTCCATTTAGGACCATTTTAGCCCTCCAGGTAAGTGGTCTGGGATCATGTCAAATGCCTTGAATGGGTCTTTGACTTGGATCTGGCTTTTTCCCCCTATTCTACTTCTCTTTCCACCTTTTTCAGCCTATTTCTGGCACCTGATCTTGAGAATTTGAGGTTCTTGACCTCAGGGTCAAGGTCAACCTTCTGGGTAAAGGTTGACCTTACCCCTAACCTAGGTCAAATTTGACCTTGACCCTGACCCTAGGTCCAGATTTCAAGTTTTGGGAGTTTTTAGATGTTGGGTTTCAGAAAGTTTATTTTCCCACTTCCGGGTCAGTTGTTTCGGGCTTCGAAATGGTAAACTCTTAAATGATATTTAAATTAGGCCCACTTCCAAGATTAAAGGTTTAAATGGGAATTTAATTCTCCTATGTAGGCCTCTCTAGAAGTTTGTGTCATAGACTTGTATAAAAGGAATCCTTTCTCTCTCATTTTCACATCCATTTATTCACCAAGAAACTACATGACCAAGCAATTATCAAGCAAGCAAGAAGGAGAAAGAAAGCATTAAAGCATTCATTCATCTTCAATCATTCAAGCATTCAAGATCCAATTCATCAAGGAGATCCATTGGTAGCCATTAAAGGATTCAATCTCTATGGAACCCCTTTGTTGAAGATTTCTCCATCCATTTCCATTCAAGCTTCTTCATATTCTAAGATCCATTCAAGATTGGTGTTGAAGATCTAATAGAATTTATTTGAGACATCCTACATACAATTCTACATTCATTTGGAGCATCCATACTTGTGGATTCAAGGATTTGAATCATCCACAAGGGTTTCAACATAAGCAAGGTGAATTGTTCCATTTACTTTATTTTATGACTACAATTTCAATTTAATTTCAAGGTTAATTCCTAAATTGGGGTTTGACCAAGGAAAACCCCTCCCCTTTAACAAACAAAACCATTTTTCTTGCAGGAACAGGTGCGGAACAACGAATTACATTGTGGATCTGAGTACCCTTTTCGACAAACTTTTGGGATCTGTGAACACAATTTTTGTCAGAACATCGCAGGTCAAGGTTGACTTAAAGGGGTAAGATTGTGCCCCAGGGTAAGATTGCACTCTTGTATTTGGGTCAAGGTTGACCTTTCTCATAAAAGTAGAAGGTTTCTAGGTTTTCTTTGTCTCCGTGTTTCCAGGCCATATCTAATTGCAAAATTCCCCGAAACTAAGTACAGACACCAGAAAATAGCATTTTCCAGATCTGTCATATTTTGAGGTTAGTATTTGTCTTCAAATTCAATTAAGATTTCAATACTTCCTTTCCATAACAGAATATAAGGTTTTCTCCTTTCTTCATATTCTTCATCGATTGATTCATTTATGCATTGACTATTTTCTTTTGGTTGATCAATTTGGATCTTTCCTTTGGGAATTTGGGGTATTGAAGAGGATCTTATCTTCCCCAATCCTATATACACATATCACCTCTACCACGCTCACATTCATTTTTATATATTACAACATGAATGTACATTTATTCAATTTTTAATTTATATTATCCACACAGTTCAATTATTTTTAGTCATGTGTATTGATGCTCATACATGTATAATATTTTGTAGGCATAGTTAGCTAAGCATATTACCTCTAGTGTGGGGTTAGAGCATGTGCGCATGAGAGATTCAGTGGATGCAACACCTACTAGTGGTCAGGTAAGTTTTAAATACTTTTAAATGTGTGTACATCTACATGTATTTATATATTTTAAATACTTTACATGATTATATATTTATATATAACCAGTTGTTGTACTAAATTTTTAGGGGTTAGTTGTTGCTTCACATCCATTGGATTCTCAAGACACTCAGTCAGAGGGTTGCTTTGTTCATATGCGTCTTGATGTTTAGGAGGTTGCATCTTTGATACTATTAGACTTATACATTTCATTATTATATGTTTAACATTTGTGCTTATGTTTTGAGACATATATTTATATGCTCTAGACCTAGACATAGTTTATTTGTGTGTTTATGCACTTGACATATAGATGATTTATTTAGATGTGTTTATTAGATGCTTATTTAGATGTGTCTATGTTTGAATTTCAATACATCAATTAGTGTTTAGATGTGTTTATTTATCTATGCACATTTATTTAGAAGTATTTAGATATGTGTATTTAGACATGTTTATGTCATCAAAACATAAATAAAGCATCCCCTTAAGTCATCATCACCTAAATAATGCACATGCCCTTAAATCAATAAATGAAATAAATATATATAAAATAATACATCCCTTTAAGTCATCAAAACATAAATTTAAAACATCACCTTAAGTCATCATCACCTAAATCAATCTTCTCTAATTAATACTTTATATGTGAAATAAATGAAATGCTTAGTTAGATGTGCTTATTTAGATGTGTTTATGTTTAAATTTTAATACATCAATTAGTCAATAAATGAAATACTTTATATCGAATAATGCATCCCCTTAAGTCATCATACCCTATATAATGTACATCCCCTTAAGGTCATTTAAGAAAAAATTAATCTACTCTGATTGATTCACATGCTTTGGTTCACATGTTAAAATTTTAATACACCAATTAGTCAAAATATGAAAGAACTTTATATCAAATAATACATCTACTTAAGTCATCAAAACATAAATAAAACATCCCCTTACGTCATCATCACCTAAATAATGTAATCCCCTTAAGTCAAAAAATAAAATAACTTTATATCAAATGATACATCCCCTTAAGTCATCAAAATATAAATTTAGAACATCCCCTTAAGTCATCATCACCTAAATTAATCTTCTCTAATTAATACTTTATATGTGAAATAAATTAAATGCTTAGTTAGATGTGCTTATTTAGATGTGTTTATGTTTAAATCTCAATACATCAATTAGTCAAAACATGAAATAAATCCCCTTAAGACATAAATTTCAATACATCCCATTAAGACATGTACACCTAAATACATCAATTTAAAACATCCCCTTAAGATATGCAAACAGAAATTATTGTATCATCAACAATGTTCAACAAGATATCACCAAAGTATAATCCATCGTAATCAAGCCCTAAAACATGAAAACGTGTAATATTATTCAGACCACCTCAAGTAGTTCAACTCACTCTTGGAGAACATGTAATATTCTCTCATGATCCTCACTATCTAAACTCCACTTATGATGTCCATGTTGAGATTTAACTAAATGGAGACAAAGGGAGGTAGCAACTATTGGGTGGCTATATTTATATACATTATTGTCAAGTTGATAATCAACCAAGTTAATCCTATGTTAGAATATTTTGATTTTCTTGAAATGTGTTCCCTCTAAAACAATTGAACCTGCACCACAAATTTTAACAACATTTAAAACATTTTATGAAATTTGTTAAAATTGATATGTACATGTATATACTCAATGAAATTCAATATCTAAAACATGCAAACCTATGGGGAACAACACTCATCACTTTCTTCGGGGTCAATTAACTTCATCCTCTTCTTAGTGAAATGCAATAAATAGTAACTAACTCCTACATTTCTAGGCTCAATAATCACTGCAAAGATGTCTCCTACACAACAAATTTATACATGAAAAAAATACTTACTTTAATCTAGATCTAGGTATACACGTGTAAATTAATTTATTATACTTACCAATTTTGACCAATCCTAAAATATGGTCATAATCAGTAGAAATCAAAGGAATGTCATCAAAGTTTTGATCTTCATCTCCATCCATTGTATCAATAACAAGTAGCACCATATTCCATGCACCTACATATGCATGTTCCTGACTAATGCATTCCTCATAGTTTGCAACAATGCAGTGACAACAAAAACAAGAGTAATCCCTAGTGTTCAACATCCAATTGCGATAATTTATACTCATAATTGAATGCAAAGATCATGTCTTCTCTATCCTTTTGCAACCATGCATAGTTTTTCTATCCACAAATGAACATATATATAACATTGTAAAGGAATAAATTATTAATTTCACTTTTAAAATTTAGATAAATGATATAAAATTTAAATGAGAATATATCACATGTATAATTTAGATACGTGCATACCTGTTATTCCCAAAATACTCTATGTGGTACCTCTTTACTCATTCTTGATGATGTGCCAGCCTCGTTTGGTGTGAAATTTATCTTACACCATTCAACAACATCATGTGCATATTCTATACAAACTCCCTAATAATTCATCTGATACTTTTGTAGAGCATATTTTATGCAAGCTCCAACACCATTGTGCTCACTATGTCCATGGCCGCTCTCAAATAAACTCCGAACATGTGGTATGTCTTTATTACAATGATATCTACATAGTACAAAAACCGGTTTGGATTATTTGAATTGTGTTGCACATCCATGTGACCAAACAAAATGTTTATCAATTTTTATGCCCCATTCTTTCAAATTTGCAAAAAAAAAATTGAAGCAATGTTCTACAAAATGAATGTCATACTCTTTATCATCACTAATATAAAAGTGACATTATTTTTTAATGACCCATGCTACAAGTGTTCTCTCAACTCCATCCAAATCGAACTGTGCATGTTGATAACACACCTCTACCATAATAATAATCTACTCTAAAAAATAGTATTATGATTGAATGACTCTTTGATGAACAAAAGAATAGTTTTCTACAAAATAAAAAATTGATAGAATGGTTCCAAGTGGAAAATTGTCTCTCTTTGTTTGGAATTGTTGTGCTTTCCACTTAGCAAAAAAAAGTGTGATGTATGAAGGTTTAAATCATTTTTTTATAACTCTCCATAAATTCTCCAATAGTTATCTCCTCTTCAACATATCCTAACCTTTTGGATTCTTTCCCAAATTTTATTTCATACTTTAAGTATTTGTAACTCTTCAAATTTACCATCTTTGTCGCATCAATCTCTTCATTTTTCAAAGGGAAAAGATGTTAATATGATTTAGAACAACTGAGAGGGGGGTGAATTAGTTGTTCTCAGGTCTAGAAGTATAAAATAAACTTTCAAACACTTCAACAAATTATATCTAACAACCAACAGCTACTCGGTCATTAATGAATGTATAACAGAAATATATAACAGTGCAGTCCACTATTCAATAGTATTCAACTTGTAAAACATAGAAATGTTCAAACCAAAACATTCACACAAGCATTAACACTAGGATTTATAGTGGAAACCCAATTTGGGAAAAACCACTTTGTAACATGTTACTAATATTTTCACTCTTTTGAAGTGAGCTCTGTGAAAAGCCAACCTTGTCAAAGGTTACAAACACACTATCAGGTGTGTCCCTGTTAAAGGATTTTAACCACCCTATTAGGAGTGTGCTTTGTTAAAGGACTTACATACATTCCATTAGAATGCAACCTTGTTCAAAGGATTTATACAAATGATTGTTAGGTCAACCTTGATTAAAGGATTTCAAACTGATACAATGGTTAGAGAGTAACATCAGTGTTTGATCTAAAAACATACAACTCACTTTGCAAATAATAGATCCAATCCCATACACATATGCTAGCTTACTGACTGTGATTCATTTCCATCTCCATCACTGATCTGCTCGAAAATTCCTTTAAGCAATCACAACTCCTCCTTCAGCCTTTTTTGCTTATATAGTCAATAACAATAACTCCAGCATCTCCTCGTATATCTCAACCTCATGCTTAGGTTTCCTTAATACTTCCTCATTTAGGTCGATCCAACTTTTGCCGCTTAATCTCCTCCATAGATCTTAGGGTTAGGTCAAATTCATTGAATCCTTCCAACTTTATGTTATTCATCCATCCTTTTAGAAACATCTCAAATCTCTTTATGGAATTACAATAAAATGGTTTACAGTGCATTAAATGCTTCCATACAATCAATAAATAAAGTCAACACAATTTACATAATCCAAGAATTTGACTAAGTCAGTTGGGAATCTAAATTCTTCCTCAAATGTAAATTACTAACACTCAGTCAATACTGTGTTCAACTCCTCAGTCATCACTGGGTAGCCCGGTCACCACTGAAATTGTTTCCTCGGCTAATATTATCTTCCTCGATAATTAACTGATGTTTGGTCAACACTGAATTTACTCAGGATATACTGGCTTGGTTGACACTAACATCACTCAGCTTAAACTAGATTTCTTCACTTTTGCTTGGTTAAGCCTACTTGTTTAGTCTTCCTTCTTGCTTAGATAAGCAATACATTATCTTATCATTATGCCACATAATCAAGTACCCATTGAAGTATCAAGATAACCCGACCTTTCCTTAGGTGCTATTGTTATCAACCTTGCCCTAATCCTTCTCAACAATCAAATAGATATAGTACTTTATTAGATAGCAACAGTCTTACCAGTTAAGGTTTGACATCAATGACAATACAACAATTGCTTCAATTACAGTTTCCAACAATCTCCCTCTTTGGCATTGATGACAACACCATATAAATAACACATGAATCGCCAACCAATCCAAAACTATTATGTACATCAAAAATATTTATAATATCCTCAGTTTCATTCTGATTCAGAATCAATTATCCTTGCTTGCATGATCGTCCACCCAGTAACATCCACTTGATCTCTACATGTGTTTTCATCTTATTCATCTCCCTCTTTGACAATAATGCCAAAGCAGCAACTAAAGCATACATCCTTTAGATGTAGATGTCATCTTGTCAGTTTAGTAACAATATTTCTCCCTCTGTCATCTTTACTTATGACTGATTATTAGCTTTGTTGTACTTTTCACAACTCTAGGCTGCTCCTAAAGTGTGACCTTTCTCTGCATCAATTTGTCAGATACTCTTTGCAGCACATTTGATGCAATACTCCTAGCTTGACTAGGCAGCCTTAGTTAGGAGTAGAACCCCTAATTGTCCTCTCAGATATTCATGAGCTTCTTTAGGTAAAGCTTTAGTGAATATATCTGCTAGTTGTTTCTTTGTATTCACATATTCCATTCTGACTTCTTTATCTTGTACTAATTCCCTCAAGTAGTGATACTTGATGGTGATGTGTTTGGTCTTTGTGTGCATCACTGGATTCTTAGATATTTTGATAGCACTTATGTTGTCACAATAAATGACAACTGGTTCAGTGATCTCTTCTTTCATGCCTACCAACAATTGCTTTATCCATATCAAGTTTGAACAGTTCACTGTTGCAGCCACATACTCAGCTTTAGCTGTAGATTGGGAAATGTAATTTTATTTCTTGCTTGTCCAGGAAACTAATCTCTGTCCAAGAAAGAAATCTCCACCACTAGTACTCTTTCTGTCATCCACATTTCCTGCCCAATCAGCATCAATATACACTCTCAGTTCAAATCTTTCATGTTTCTTGTAGTACAAATTGAACTCACTTGATATGAATTCTCCACCTCGGTCAGATCTCAAACACTTCAGGTTCCTACCTGTCTCCTTTTCAACCTTAGCCAAATACCACTTAAAAAATTGAAAAGCATCAAATTTTTCTTTTAAGAACATTACAGTCATCATTCTGGTGTAATCATCAACAAACATAATAAAATATCTAGCACCACAATAGCTTTGTACACCCATAGGTCCACAAAGGTCGGTATGAACCAAATCTAAAGCATTTTCAGAAGTAAAAGTCTTGCTCTTGAAACTAGACTTTGTCATCTTAGCCAACTGACATTATTTGCACATTACACTATCAGGTTTCTTCAATCTCGACAATCCTCTCACTTTCTTCTTTTTACTAATTTCTACCAGATTATCAAAGTTAACATGACATAGTTCTTATGCCATAACCATATATCATCAAGTTGTGAAATCATACATGTCTCTTCAGATAGGTCTAGATAGAACAAATTACCTAGATTGTCTGTTCTCCACTTCCAATTAGTTCACCAGTGGCATCAAATATCTTGGCCTTCCTGTGATGAAATTCCACTTGGTAGCCAGTGCTATTAAGTTGTGCTACACTTAGCAAATTATAGTTAATAACTTCAACCCAATAAGCATTTTCACAAGTGATCTTATCAGTCAACTTAATCAATCCTTTACCCTTAATAGGACATGGTGCATCATTACCAAATTTTATACTTCTACCTTTGTAATGATCTAAAGTATCAAACTTACTTTTGTCACTAGTCATGTGGTGTAAACAACCACTATCAATAATTCACTTATCATTTTTGTTCACATAGGATATCAGTGCAATTTTCTCATCTTCATCAAACTCATCTTTCATAGCAACATAGACTACCTCAATTTCAAAATCATCACTATCAGTGTCAATTTCTTCTTCGGTAATATAGCGGGATTTCTTACCTTTCTCTTTGTAGTCCTTATACCTTCGGTAACCTCTATCTTCTCTTTTGTCTTTGTGCTTGCTATCTCTTTCCTCATCCTTTTCATCCTTGTCAGGACATCTTGCAGCTATATGACCAACTTTATTACATGAGAAACATATGATAGGGATTTTACCTTTATACTTTCCTTTTCCCCTTTTCAATCTTTTGGCCATAAGAGCTTCAAGATCCGCTAGTTCTTCATCAAAAGTGTCACTTTCACTTTCACTCTCACTGATGCATCTTTCTTTTTCTTTCTTTGACTTACTCAGAACCATTTGTGACTTAAATGCAGATTCAACATTAGCAACAGTGAAGTTATCATAATTAGAAAGCTCAAAAGCAGTAAGCTTACCAACAAGACTTTCCAAAGTAAGAGCATTGCCAGGGTTACATCTAGACTCTTGAATTGCTGAAATTTTGATGGCATAAATAGGATGCAAAGTTCTCAAAACTTTTCCAATAACAGTCTCATCATCAATAGTTCCATTAGCTCCTCTAATAGTATTTACAACTTCTTTTATTCTACCACAATACTAAGCAATATTCTCACCTTCTTGCATTTTCATTTCATCAAATTTACCTCTTAGGCTTTCAGCTTTTTCCCTTAGTACATTTATGTCACCACCATAGATGTTTGCAAGAGTGTCCCACATTTTCTTTGCATTTGTGCAGTCTTTGATGTATTCAAATTCAGGATAGCTTAGGGCGGATGCAATCTCCAACATTGCTTGATTGTGCTCTTGTTTAGCTCTCATCTCCTCGACAGTTACAAATGCAATAGGTGTAACCTAATCATGCTCAACATAATATTTTGTTGAATCACCAATACCGGCTAGGTGCAGTTTCATTAGACTCTGCCATGTAGGGAAGTTCTCCTTATTTAGCTTTGATACCTCCTTCTTCAACATCCTGATCATTTACTTCAAGTACCTTTAAACTTGTTCTCTGTAAGCACCAAAAACTCTGATACCAATTGTTAATATGATTTAGAACAATAGAGAGGGGGGTGAATCAGTTGTTCTCAGGTCTAAATGTATAAAATAAACTTTCAAACACTTCAACAAATCAGATCTAACAACCAATAGCTACTCGATCAAAACTGAATGTATAATAGAAACATATAACAGTGCAATCCACTATCCAATATTATTCAACTTGTAAAACACAGAAATTTTCAAACCAAAACATTCACACAAGCATTAACACTAGGATTTATAGTGGAAACTCAATTTGGGAAAAACCACTTTGTAACATGTTACTGATATTTTCACTCTTTTGAAGTGAGCTCTATGAAAAGCCAACCTTGTCAAAGGTTACAAACACACTGTCAAGTGTGACCCAGTTAAAAGATTTTAACCACCCTGTTAGGAGTGCGCCTTGTTAAAGGACTTACATACATTCCATTAGAATGCAACCTTGTTCAAAGGATTTATACAAATGACTGTTAGGTCAACCTTGATTAAAGGATTTCAAACTGATACAATGGTTAGAGAGTAAAAGCAGTATTTGATCTGAAAACATACAACTTACTTTGCAAATAACAGATCCAATTTCATACACATATGCTAGCTTACTGACTATGATTCATTTCCATCTCCATCACTGATCTGCTCTAAAATCCCTTCAAGCAATCACAACTCCTTCTCCTTCAGCCTTTTCTGCTTATACAGTCAATAACAATAACTCCAGCATCTCCTCGCATATCTCAACCTCATGCTTAGGTTTCCTTAATACTTCCTCATTTAGGTCAATCCAACTTTTGTCGCTTAATCTCCTCCGTAGATCTTAGGGTTAGGTCAAATTCATTGAATCCTTCCAACTTTATGTT
This sequence comes from Chamaecyparis obtusa, assembly GCA_027943335.1. Classification (NCBI taxonomy): domain Eukaryota; kingdom Viridiplantae; phylum Streptophyta; class Pinopsida; order Cupressales; family Cupressaceae; genus Chamaecyparis; species Chamaecyparis obtusa. The sequence goes on along the minus strand of BSBK01000182.1, from coordinate 1,144,924 downwards.
ATTCATCCATCCTTCTAGAAACATCTCAAATCTCTTTATGGAATTACAATAAAATGGTTTATAGTGCATTAAATGCTTCCATACAATCAATAAATAAAGTCAACACAATTTACATAATCCAAGAATTCAACCAAGTCGGCTGGGAATCTGAATTCTTCCTCAAATGTAAATTACTAACACTCAGTCAATACTATGTTCAACTCCTCAGTCATCACTAGGTAGCCCAGTCACCACTGAAATTGTTTCCTCGGCTAATACTGTCTTCCTCGGCAATTAACTGATGTTCGGTCAACATTGAATTTACTCGACATATATTGGCTCGATCGACACTAACATCACTCGGCTTAAACTAAATTTCTTCACTTTTTCTCAGTTAAGCCTACTTGTTTAGTCTTCCTTCTTACTTAGATAAGCAATACATTATCTTATCATTGTGCCACATAATCAAGTACCCATTGAAGTATCAAGATAACTCAACCTTTCCTTAGGTGCTATTGTTATCAACCTTGCCCTAATCCTTCTCAACAATCAAATAGATATAGTACTTTCTTAGATAGCAACAGTCTTACCAGTTAAGGTTTGACATCAATGACAATACAATAATTGCTTCAATTGCAGTTTCCAACAAAAGAGCCAAATCACCACATGTTTCAAAAACTCCTTTTATGCAATTTATTTGACTAGTTGCATCATCTCTTTTGTCACATAAAATGGATGATATAAACTCACTTCATCTACTAAGAGGAGCATTTTCAAAACCGTAAGTGTCTTCTAAAATCTTTTGAAAAAACTAATAGTGGAGATCAAATTCAATATGATAATGACAACAAGAAGTTTCAAACAATTTGTTTGTCCTCGCATATTATGGCTTCAATCTTTCAAATAATATTTTTCCAATCTTTATATTAGGAGTTGAACTACCAAATGACACATACATTTCATGTTATGTTGTTTCCAACCAATGTTTTGTATGGTAGTCATATTCATTAGGTCTAATCCTATGTCTAATAACATTTCTACTATTTGATGAAGGACAAGTATTATCATTCCAAAATGATGTGATCGAATTCCTAATTCCCTCCTCACTCCTATCAAAATGAGGATCTCTACACATAATTTTTCAATTGCCTTCCAAGGTACTATCATCCAAAAGCATTCTCCTCTTAACATATCATGATATTATTTTCCTACTAAACCCAATCTCAGATGAAATTGAAGAGATTTTTCTATTTTAGGGCATAGTGTTACCTATAATAGATGCCAACATCACTCTCCTTGTAATGGTCTTATCTTTAGATCGAGATCTCTTCCTTACAGAGCCCAAATCTTTCTTAACATTTTCAATAATATCATTTTACATGCTAGAAAATTTTCTCTTTTTTGTTGTTGTGTCTATACCCAACAATTTTAATTGTTCTTGCAACATTTTTGTAGATGTACAATTGAAAGCAATTGGGCTTGTTCAAGTGTTTCAAGATTATCAAATTTAGCCATTATGTCCCTTACTATCCTATTCATTGATCTCTTCTTAGAGAGTGTTAAGGGTTGCTCAATAAGTGATCTCAATTTGTCCACATCTATTTCAAGTAAATGATCTAACTTTCTATAATTAATTTTTCTCTTTACAGTTTGAGCTAGATTCATATGTTCATCCATACCAGAAGGAGGAAGTGATCCCGACCCTTCTCTAACATCCATTGATTGAGCTTCCATAGGAAGTGATCTTGACCCTTCTCCAACATACATTTCTTCAACTCGGGTTGACCCTCCTACCTGAGCTTCTCCTTCATCTTGTACTTATTGATTGTGAGATACATGCATAAAAAAGAAACAAATTATAGAAAACAAAAACTAGAGACATATAAACATAGAAAAAGAGAGGACAAATAGAGAGATAGATTCTAAGGAGATTAAATTAAAGATGCGTACCTTCTTTAGTTTTATAATAACGTACCAATGAAGCTTCACAATTTTTTTGTTCTCTACCAAGTGACCACTTTCTTGCAGATTTACTTTGCCTTTCTCTCTTATTTCCCATTTCCTTTCTTCAAAAATATGCCTTTGAAAAAATCACCATAGATTTTTAAAAAATGCAAATTAATTTTCATATGTTTCTATAAAAAAATGAAATAAAAAACTTTTATTTATACCTGACTCAACAATTGCGTCTGAAAAAACAAAAACCGACCAACCTAGTTCAGGAGAACACAATTAGTTAATTTTTTTTGGCGAGAGTCATTGATGTCACATTTGTGCCAAGCACGTTTGTGTGAATGGGTCTTCGTGCGAAGGCCTATGGGTTCACTCAAACCCCCTTTGCATGAAGGGGTGTTCATGTGAAGGCCCTAAATTTGGCTTTCCTCCCCAAAGCCAATAAATTTCAGCAAACTTTTACCCTTTGAAGGTCTCGAACAAGGACCAAAAAAAACAATCTTCAGAAACCCAAATGCTAGATGATTCTACTCAAATAAAGCTTTCCAAGGATTATGATTTTAATATATATGAATTCATTATGACTTTTTATTTTTAGTTTTATTAAACATAGGTTGTCTGACCATTTAGCAACTTCTATGTTCGACGCTTCTAGAAAAATAGTAAATTAGGAAAACAATTATGAAAAATTATCTACACATTAGGTATTTATGTTACCTTTCTAACAAAAAAAGAAAAATAAATTTTGATAAATACAAATCAGGTTAGAGCGATCAAAATGAACCTATGTCCAAATTACAATTAATGTCACTTCATAACTCAATAAGCTATAAAATATTCTACCAAATTGAATGAAACCAATTGGATACACTAGATATTGGTGTTACAAACCTAACTTCGAGAGAATTACATTGTCATCATTTTTAGAAAAAAATAAAAATAAAAAAAATTGTGCTTAAAAAAGTGAATGTTACTCCTTAAAAATGTTGATTTTTCATACAAACTACTCTTTGAAGTAGAAAGAAAAATGGATACAAATCAATTTCAAAAAATTGTATATATATATATATATATATATAGAGAGAGAGAGAGAGAGAGAGAGAGAGAGAGAGAGAGAGAGACTACAAACAAAATGCTAAAAGTCACTAGTTTACATCATCTTCAAATTCTTAATGGTTTTGTAGCAATAGGTATCTAAAAGCGAAGTTTTTTTTTCAAATGTTTACCTCTTAGTAATGATAATAGTTGATGTAATGTCTCATTTTACTAATTATGAGACAATTTTCGATTATTAAGTAATTATTTGAATGATGATAATGCATATGTTGATACAAAATAATTATGATTGCATAATTATCAAAATGATAAATATATGTTGTTTTTGATATATAGAAAATTACATACACGACTGAGGGCAATCTTAGTACCTAGTACTGCTCGTTTTGTTTGATGTACAATTAAGAATGTGCAAATATGCAAGTCGTCTTTGATTAAACCTTATATGTATATGCTCTAAATATTGTGGTAAGCTGTGTCTAATATGGCAATATTAACATGCTCAATGGTGATGTGCTCTCTAAGTGTTATTTATATGCTTGCACCAAGTGGTTGCCAAAAGGCAATATGTTATAATATAGAGTGATCCTCAAAGGATACAAAATATGATAAGTTCTCATAACATGCCTTCATCAAATGATCCTCATAATATATGTGCGATATGAGATGCAGGGGTGTGTATGAAGCTCTATTATTCATAATCCTTGAATATAATATATTTAACATTTTTTTGCTTCTCTACAATATTATAACAATTATTGAACCTAAAAGTTCCAATTATCATCATAAAAATAAAAGAGAGACAACGTTTATTTTTATTTATTTGTTGTTTTAATGAGAGGATAAACATCTATTAGAATTGAAGGCTTGAATCACAAGATATACAAATAGTCAACCATTCTGACTTAGAACCGAAGCCTAAAGAATATATGTGTTGTGAAAGTCCCCAAGATATAATACTACTTCAACCTAACCAATAAATAAAAAAACCAATAAAAACACAACATTATATTTATTCTCAAATAATTAAAAAAACTCTTAAAATTAAAAGTAAAATTCCCATGTGCAGTTAACGGCATTAAAGTTTTTAAATTCTCCTCTAGCATGGGATGCCTTACCCACACACTTTAATTGGCCGTAGCTACTTTAATGGATTTTATTATTTTACGCTATAAATGCGTGCAACTTTATATGGGTTCAAAAAATATAAAAAAATAAAAACCAGCAATGATAAAAGCAGATGCTGGGGCCCTTGTACAATAATTTGTTACGTCAATCTTTTCATATATAAAGAATGCAAGCAGTTAAATAATTGTTGGTTTATTAATGAAGTTGGAATGATTGATTTAGGGAAAAATTATGACAGTGGTACAACTGAAAATCTTAAAAAGATAGGGTTAGGATTGTGTTCAGTACAAACAGAAATTGTCTCAAAATGAATATGGAACTTCTAAATTAAAATAATAATAATTGGTTTATAAGTTATTTATATGCTTCTAAAGCTTCTAGAGCTTAATAATAATAATCATAATAATAATTTCTTATTTCTTAGAATAAGATTTTGAGCAACATCTTTGACATTATGTAGCATATTATAATATTGTGAAGGTTGGTAACTTTAATATGATAAGTGATTCTTAGGTTGTTACAAGGAGGGGGTGAGATAAAGTTGTCTAATGGTTGAGTGGTATGTCTAAAATATTTAAATCGTCATCTCTATCAATTATTTTCAATAAATTAATCTACAATCCTCTCTAAATTTTTACTTCTCATGTTTTCTTCTATTTTCTATAAGAAATGTATATTCAATTAATGTTATATTTTAACTATCAATTAAAATAAAATCTACCATGAAAAGATTGTGTTTTAATTGATTGAATATAATTAGTAAGGGTGATCCTATATTTCTTAATAATTATGTATCTACTAAGATTCAAACCATCCTCCTCACAAATTATTCTCAACAAATTAAACTACAAGCTTCAATACATCTCTAAATTTTTACTTATTATTAAAAAATGGAACTCTTATTTGAAATCTACAATGAGATTTTGAGAGGAGATTTTGATTATATTTGAGAATCTACTAAGATTTAAATAGACAAAATCTCATATATCATTTAAGAACTTAGGGTTTACAAAATTACATTGGATGACTTCTCACGTTTTATGCAACCAATTAAAAAAATAAGAACTCTTATTTGAAATCTCTAGATTAAGATTTTGAGCAAGAGATGTTGAGTATAACTGAGAATCTACTAAGATTTAAGTTATCAAAATATGATATACCATTTAAGAACTTAGGGTGCACAAAATTAAGATATATGACAAATGAGACATACAACTAACTAAAACACACCATATTCTAAAGAGAGTTAAGTATTCAACAATGTATGAGATGTGTTTTAGCTCGCAGTTTCACCTCCTCAAATTTTTAGATCTAAAAAGTAGGGGCTCCTTAAAAAATAATTCTCATGGGACCACCACCTCCTTAAAAATAGAGCTTAAGCCTCTCTCGTGGACCCCAACCTAATTGAGAGTCTACTACGAATTTAGGTGTACAAAATTAGGATGGATGACTACTAAGACACATTTTCATGAGCGGGCTAAAATACACCATATTCAAAACAAAGAAAATGAAATAAAAATGAAATTAGGATAAATGATGACTAACCCTCTATGCAACCAATTAAAAAATAGGAACTCTCATTTGAAATCTAGAATAAGATTTAAATTGTCAAGTTCTAAGATTTTAGAACTTACGGTGCTCACACCATTTATGGAGCCAACTAAATCACGACATATTCAAAAGAGAGTTAAGTATTTGACAATGGATGAGGTGTGTTTTAGTTGGCACCCTTTATGGTTTACTAAATTAAGATGGATGACTACTAACCGTTTATGCAACCAATTAAAAAATAGGAACTCCTATTTGAAATCTACAACAAGATTTTAAGCGGGAGATTTTGAGTATAAATGAGAATCCATTAAGAATTAAATCATCAAGTTCCGAGATCTACACTATTTATGGTTTACGAAATTAGAATAAATGATGACTAACCCTCTATGCAACCAATTAAAAAATAAGAACTCTTATTTGAAATCTAGAATAAGATTTCAAGTATAATTGATAATCTACTAAGATTTAAATTGTAAGGTTCCAAGATTTTAGAACTTACGGTGCTCACACCGTTTATGCATCCAACTAAAACACAGCATATTCAAAAGAGAGTTAAGTATTTGACAATGTATGAGGTGTATTTTTAAGCGGGAGATTTTGAGTATAAATGAGAATCTATTAAGAGTTAAATCATCAAGTTCCCAAATCTACACTATTTATGGTTTAGGAAATTAGGCTAAATGATGACCAACCCTCTATGCAACCAACTAAAAAATAGGAACTCTTATTTGAAATCTAGAATAAGATTTCAAGTATAATTGAGGATCTACTAAGATTTAAATTGTAAAGTTCCAAGATTTTAGAACTTACGGTGCTCACGCGGTTTATGCAGCCAACTAAAACACGACATATTCAAAAGAGAGTTAAGTATTTGACAATGTATGAGGTGTGTTTTAGCTGGCACCCTTTATGGTTTACTAAATTAAGAGAGATGACTACTAACCGTTTATGCAACCAATTAAAAAATAGGAACTCTTATTTGAAATCTACAACAAGATTTTAAGCGGGAGATTTTGAGTATAAATGAGAATCTATTAAGAATTAAATCATCAAGTTCCGAGATCTGCACTATTTATGGTTTACGAAATTAGGATAAATGATGACTAACCCTCTATGCAACCAATTAAAAAATAAGAACTCTTATTTGAAATCTAGAATAAGATTTCAAGTATAATTGAGAATCTACTAATATTTAAATTGTAAAGTTCCAAGATTTTAGAACTTACGGTGCTCACACCGTTTATGCAGCCAACTAAAACACGACATGTTCAAAAGAGAGTTAAGTATTTGACAATGTATGAGGCGTGTTTTAGTTGGCACCCTTTATGGTTTACTAAATTGGGATGGATGACTACTGTCGTTTATGCAACCAATTAAAAAATAGGAACTCTTATTTGAAATCTACAACAAGATTTTAAGGGGGAGATTTTGAGTATAAATGAGAATCTATTAAGAATTAAATCATCAAGTTCCGAGATCTACACTATTTATGGTTTACGAATTAGGATAAATGATGACTAACCGTCTATGCAACCAATTAAAAAATAGGAACTCTTATTTGAAATCTAGAATAAGATTTCAAGTATAATTGAGAATCTACTAAGGTTTAAATTGTAAAGTTCCAAGATTTTAGAACTTACGGTGCTCACACCATTTATGCAGCCAACTAAAACACGACATATTCAAAAGAGAGTTAATTATTTGACAATGTATGAGGTGTGTTTTAGCTGGGACCCTTTATGGTTTACTAAATTAAGATGGATGACTACTAACCGTTTATGCAACCAATTAAAAAATAGGAACTCTTATTTGAAATCTACAACAAGATTTTAAGCGGGAGATTTTGAGTATAATTGAGAATCTCTTAAGAATTAAATCATCAAGTTCCGAGATCTACACTATTTAGGGTTTACGAAATTAGGATAAATGATGACTAACCCTCTATGCAACCAATTAAAAAATAGGAACTCTCGTGCTTAAAATCTTGTTGTAGATTTCAAATAAGAGTTACTATTTTTTAATTGGTTGCATAAACGGTTAGGAGTCATCCATCCTAATTTAGTAAATCATAAAAGGTGCCAACTAAAACATGAGAGTTCCTATTTTTTAATTGGTTGCATAGACGGTTTGTAGTCATCCATCCTAATTTAGTAAACCATAAGATACACGATTTTGAGATAGAAGACTAGTAAGACAGTTTATCCAACTAACTAAAAACACACTATATTCAAAAGAGAATTTAATATTGAACAATATATGAAATATGTGAAAAAAAATCAAAAATACATTAATCACATATTCAATAATATATGAACATAACCATTTTCTTTATAATACCTCTCCCCTAATAAATAAAAGAAAACCCTTAAAAAACCAAAACTTAATTAATAAATATACATACCCATACACAACAACATTGGTAGGACCCCAAGTATCTTTGATCTTCTTGTGGTAAAAAAATAAAATTCCAACAAAATAATGCAGAGGGCAATGGCCTCGGCAATGACAATGTTGGCGTACGGACATGCAGCCCGTGATAAATTCAACAATCTCTGACACGTTCAATAATTAATTCTGGTATTTTCCACTGGCTTTAAGCGTACGTGAGCTTCTGCGCGGCATTCAAAATCCTTTAAATTGGATTGCCATGGTGCAGAGATTGAAAAGGGCGGTTGAAGGAAAGTAGTAAGAATCCTCTGACCAAAATGAATATGTGGCAATGGATTTTTCTCTGCAGCATTGCACTGATCGGGATTACGGAGGCCGTAACAGTGGCCTCCGATGTGGAAGCCATGAAAGAGCTCAAGAACTCAGTGTTCCCGAGTTCGATTCCCCCTGGCTCCTGTCTGAGCTCATGGAATTTCTCAGTGGATCCCTGTGACGCAGCATTTAGTCAGTATTTCACCTGCGGATTCCGGTGTGCTGGAAGTCCAGCCAGAGTGATAGAAATCACTCTGGATCCCGCCGGTTACAATGGCAGTCTAACTCCGGCCATTGCCAAATTAACTGCTCTGCAGATCCTAGATCTCTCCAACAATTTCTTCGGCGGGCCGATTCCATCATCTTTTCAGAATTTGTCGTCTCTTCAGCGACTTGTTCTGTCTCAGAATCGGTTTTCAGGCGAAATTCCTGAGTCGGTTGGGGGTTTGCAAAGCCTGGAGCAGTTATCTCTTGATAACAACAACCTCCGGGGTTCGATTCCAGGGGTGTCCGGGGGTTTGAGAAAACTGACCAGACTGGAATTGCAGAGCAACCGGCTGAGCGGCGATTTCCCTGACCTAAGCGGAGCGCAAAGCCTCGCTTACTTCGACGCCAGTGATAATCTTCTCTCTGGAAACTTCCCGTGGAATGCCCTGCCGCTACCATTAGTGGAGCTAAGCCTGAGAAATAACCGGTTTTCCGGTGCATTGTGGCTAGATTTAGAAGGGCTTGAGCTGCTTCAGGTTGTGGACCTCAGCGGCAACCAATTTTCCGGCGATTTGCAGTCAGGGTTTTTTAATCATCCGTCGCTGCAACAGTTAACTCTGTCTCACAATAGATTTACTTCCATCCAGGTACCCGGAAGTTACGGGACTAACAGTGAGCTTATTGCTGTTGATTTGAGCTTTAATCAAATACAGGGCGGTCTCCCTGCTTTCATGGCTACCATGTCACGGCTTTCTTCGCTTTCTCTGCAGTACAATTATTTTACAGGAACTATTCCCTTTCAGTACGCACTGAAAGCTTCATACGGCTTGGCTGGTAAGAAGCCTCTGCTTCGCTTGTTTCTTTCTGGAAATTATCTCTTCGGCCAGATTCCTGCTCCTTTCTTCCATTTGTCGCCTGATAATGCACAGCTGAGCTTTGTGGACAACTGTCTGCTTGATTGCCCTGATACTTTCCTCTTCTGTCAAGGCGGCAACCAGAAAACACAGTCCACCTGTAGATCTTTCACTCCGCTTATTCCCTGATTTTTCTCTTCAATCAGTGCTAAATTGTGATATTGTGTTCATCATCGCTTCTGTAACTATGTTTTTTTAGTTAGAGAATATATCAGTGCTTCTGTAACTATGTTTTGGGGTAAATCGTTTATCTTTGTGCTATTCATCAGTGCGTCTGTAACTATGTTTTGGGGTAAATCGTTTATCTTTGTGTTATTCATCAGTGCTTCTGTAACTATGTTTTGGAAAAAATCGTTTATCTCTGTGTTATTTTCCCTCAATTGTTTGTTTTTCTGGGCATTGCTTTATTTTCAAAATAATTTAATGGATTTAAGAATTGTCATGGAGAACATATTAGTGCTTCTGTAACTATGTTTTGGGGAAAATCGTATATCTTTATGTTATTCATCAGTGCTTCTGTAACTATGTTTTGGGAAAATTCGTTTATCTCTGTGTTATTTGCTCTCAATTGTTTGTTTTTCTGGGAATTACTTTATTTTCAAATTTTTTTAATCGATTTAAGAATCGTCATGGAGAACATATTAGTGCTTCTGTAACTATGTTTTGGGGAAAATCGTTTATCTTTGTGTTATTCATCAATGCTTCTGTAACTATGTTTCGGGAAAAATCGTTTATCTCTGTATTATTTGCTCTCAATTGTTTGTTTTTTGGGCATTGCTTTATTTTCAAAAAAATTTAACGGATTTGAGAATTGTCATGGAGATCGATTGTACTGCTTCTTTGTTCTTCTGTTAGGGCAGTTACCAGTAAATACAGTGTTAAATTGTTTGGTTGTGTTAGAGCAACCTGTGAACACAGTATTAAATTGTTTGGTTGATATTTGTGCTTTTTTGGATTTAATTGTTTGAAATTCTCTTAAATCATATTCAATGATTCATCACTAGCAATAATACTTCATTCTGATTATAAATCATTGAAGTTGATCAGAAACATCCGTATAAAAGAAATGCAAATGATGTATTGAACCATAACTTATCTAGGGTTTATGGTTGTATAAAAGAAATACAAATAATGTATTGAACCTAACTTATCTAGGGTTTATGGTTCATATCACTGCTGCTTTTGTAACTATTATAAGTTATTTTTGTATACATGTTTTTTTAAATATTATTTTATGCATACACATAACTGCTGCTGCTGCTTCTACATTTACAGAGGATCCGCTATGTGATCTTTCTGATACTGCAGCTTTTTCCGAAAGCTTTGAGAGTGACCAACTTTTTATAAAATCAACTAAAAAATGGTTATGTCCGTGATGAATTATTGGAAAGAGAAACATACAAATAAAATTTCCAAATGGAAATCAATGGCTGTTAAAAGATGGATATATACATTGACATAAAATTGCTACACTTTCCAATACATTTCTAAATAATGCTTATTTATATATATTTATGAGCCACTTTGATACAATTGTTTCTATTTTGGGTAATTTTTATAAATGAGAAATTGATCATATTGGGTGAACCATGTTAAATTTGTGTTATTGTATCTTTGTCTTTCTTATTTCTGCATTATCTTAATATTCTTTATTACTCATATTTATCAAAACCTTAAAAATTGGTATTAAAACAAATTATTTTTTTCATTGATTTGGTAGAAAACTTCATAGTGGAAAGGGAGCAATGGCAGAGGAAGTCAGGGTTAAGGTTAACAAGTTTTAACGACCAAAACTATCTCTTATGAAAGATGTGAATGGAAGATTATTTATATCAGAAGGATTTTTCTTATCGTTGGGTGAAAAAGAAAAAAAGTTGACGACTACGATAGATAAATAATGGGAAGTTCTTGATAGGAAGGCACTAGGAATAATATAGAAAAAGAAACAAAAATGAAGGGTCTAATTAAGGCATTAAACAAACTATATGAGAAACCCTTGACTTCAAATTAGGTACTTTTTATGAGACATTTATTTAATATGAAGATGGCAGAAGATGGGTTTGTTAGTGATCATTTGAATAAGTTTAACACAATTACTAGTCAGCTAAATTCTGTAAAAGTAAATTTTGAAGATGAGGTTAGGACTCTTGATTTTCTGTTCATTGCCTGAAAGTTAGAATAGCTTGGTCATGGTTGTAAGTAACTATGTCTTTGGTTCAAACACTTTAAAGTTTGATGATGTTGTTGGTGTTATCCTTAGCAAGGAAATGCATAAAAAAAACATAGGTTAGACATTAGAAAATGCTTTGACTGTTGAGAGACAAGGACGAAAGAGGGAAAGAGGAAATAGCCCAAGTAATTGTGGGAAATCTATGAAGGGAGGATCCAAATCTATGGTAAATTTGGAGTGCTAGCATTCTGGAAAGAAATGGCATTTGAAAAAAGATTGTTGGTCTCGAAAGGGAAAACAAGGGGATGGATAACAAGAAAATACTAAGCAAGCAACTGTAGCAGATGATGTGTTACAAGATGCTTTGATGCTTTCTTTGGATATTATTATTGATTATTGGGTGGTAGACTCAAGGGCTTCTTTTCATGTCACAACTCATATATTATTTTTTCAGACTATGTTCAAAGTAATTTTGGATAGTTTATTTAGGTGGCGATGAACCATGCAAAATTATTGGAAAGGAAAACATACAAATAAAATTACAAAATGGAAGTCAATGGTTGTTGAAAGAGGTGAAACATGTTCCTAATTTGAGAAGAAATTTAATATTAGCAAGACAACTTGGAAGTGAAGGTTTTGCAGTTACATTCATAAACAATTCGGGGAAGGTTAGTAAAGGCTTATTTATAATAGAAAAAGTGACAAAGGTATGTACATTGTATCTATGTACTAGTTATATTGATTATTCGATTTCCCTAGCTTTCACATGAATGAATACAACTCTATGACACAATTGACTTTTGCACATGAGTGAGAAGGGGATAAAGATTCTCCATTTGAAGAGTTTATTGTCAGGTTTCAAACAAGTTGATTTGGATTTTTGTGAAAACTGTGTTTATGGAAAATAAAAGAGAGATAGATTTCTCAAAGTCGGGAATGAAAGGAAGAATGAAAAGTTAGAGCTTGTCCACTCATATGCATAGGGACCAGCGTATGTATCATCTCTTGGTGGCTCTTATTTTTATGTTACTTTTATTGATGATGCAACTAGGAAAAGTTGAGTTTATTTCATTCTCGAAAATTATGATGTATATGGAATATTTAAGAAATGGAAGCCTTTGGTTGAGAATGAGACAAAAAAACAAGTTGAAGTGTCTTAGATAATGGAGGTGAATATTGAAACAAAGAGTTTGATATTTATTGTTCATACCATGGGATTCGTAGAGAAAAGACAATTTTTATAACACCACAAGAAATTGGTGTGTCTGAAAGGATGATAGAACAATCATGGAGTGTGCAAGGAGCATGATATTGCATGAAAGATTGCCCTTACAATTTTGAGCAAATATCGTAGATACTATTGTTTACTTAATAAATAGAGGGTCTTCAAGTTCTTTATATGGTGATATTCTAGAGGCATGGACACACAAAAAGGTAAACTAATCAATTCTGAAAACTTTTGGTTGTGAAGCATCTGTCCATATTAATATAGAAAATTGATCAAAGTTTGAGGCAAAATTCAAGAAGTCTACTTTCATCAGATATGGAGTTAATGATTTTGGTTATTGTTTATGGGATTTGTGAGAATCACATAATCACTAGGAGTAGAGACGTCATATCCAATGAAAAAATCATGTACAAGAAGCAACAAAAGGAACACACAGAAAATGTGGTGCTCGATGAAATCTCAAAAAATCTAGTACCAACAATGCAAGAAAATGTTGAAAAACTAGAATCACAATAGGTTCCTCAAACTCTGGCAAGAAGATCTTCTGGGATAAGTAGACCTTTTGAAAAATATTCTCCTTCATTATATTATGTATTATTGACTAATTCGGGTGAACCAAAAAGTTATACAGAAGCAATACAGGTTAAAATAAAAAAGAAGCCGGAGAAAGGAATGAAAGAGGAGATGGATTCGTTGATATAAAATCAAACTTGAGAGTTAGTTGAATTGCCTAAAAGTAAAAGAGCATTTTCTAACAAATGTGTTTGCAAGTTAAAGGAAGAACAAGGAGGTAAGAAACAATATAAGGCTAGACTTGTGATTAAACATTTTGTACAAAAAAAGTGTTGATTTTTGTCATCCCCTAGGACACTGATTAATTAAATATTAATTATTTAATTAATTTATGTCATTCCCTAGTTAATTAATTTAATTAATTAACTATAGTACAATTAATTATCTAAAGGGCAACTCATAGTCTGAAAATTAATTAAAACCCTCATTCCTCTATTAATTTAAATAAATGTATTCATCTATTTAAATTAATTCACAAATCCCCTTTTCCTCCTATTTTTAAAATTAAATAAAATATTTAATCTAATTTGAGCACATGGCTCCTAACTTTAACCCCTAACCTAACCTATCCCAACTACCTAACCTTGAGTTCCTACTCAATCCAACTCATTCACACATGTTAATCATCTTTAAGTAGCTAATGATCCATTATTAACTAATTCAATCCTCCACGCATTCTCTCTCCTCCCACCACATCCTCCTAATTCTCACACTTGCCTCCTAATTCAAGACTAATCATTCCCTAAACATTTGCACAATGATAATCATGGATTAAGAAATCCTAGGGTGATCCCACAAAGCTGTGTCCCACTTTTAGGGACGAACAAGATCACGGTGGGGCGAAAAAAAATATATTTAATGCCTTCGTATGGAGTCTATGCTTCGTGCGAAGTATCTCCGCCACTTCGCACGAAGTCACCAAACAAGAGGCTTCGTGCGAAGACCCCAGGGAGGCCTCGCGCGAAGAGGGACTTCGCACGAAGCCTCTTTGTGGCTTCGCACGAAGCCTCTTAGGGACTTCGCACGAAGGCATTTACGGCCGGATTGTTTATAAATTTCGGCATTTTGATTTTTTTTTATCTTTTTCTTTACACTGTTTGTGGACCCCCAGGCTTGGAGCGAAGTATCTCAGCACGACATCACACTAGCGCCTCCTGAGCTTCATCGACATCTTCGGTTTCATAGCAGTATCAGGTACACACATTTTTCTCATTTTTTGTTGTAAATAATATGTTTTGTATTTATTATAGCTAATTATTTGTTTTAAATAATTTTTTATTTGTTAGAAATGTTAGAAATTTGTTATAAATATTATCTAATATGTTAGAAATCAATAGTAGAATGTTAGAAAATAATAGAAATATTAAAAATCGTAGTATAAATGTTATAATATGTTAGAAAATCGTAATAGTTTGTTAGCACATGTTAGAAAATATTTACAAAACATTAGAAACCGTAGTAGAAATGTTAGAAAATGTTAGAAAACATTAAGATTAAAGTTAGAAAATGTTAAATTTTAAGTTTAAAGTTGTAAATTGTATTTAAATTTTTTTAAATGATCTAGTAGTATGTTAGAAAACGTTAAAAAATTGTAGAACAATAAGTTTCTAGGACCCTTATTCCTCTCTTACGACATATTAAGACACTTAAGATCCTTTAGGAATCCCAAGATCTTATAATACATATTAGGACATCTTACTTGACACATAGGACCCCTTAAGACCCATACGACCCATTATTATATCTTAAAATGTCCTAGGACACATTCATCTATCTTAGCTTCTGTTAATACATATATGTGAACCCATCATTGCCCGCAAGAACCCTTAAGACATACTAGAGTATCAATTAATGTAACCTAAGATCCCTTAGACCACTTATCACATCTACGACCCATTAACATTGTTGGACCATTATACATCTCTTACGACATTTTAAGACATATATGACCCATTCAAATCATCAAGACCCATTAACATATCTTAGGTTGTCTTAAGACACATTTATGTACATCTTAGATTCAATTAATATCATACAAGGATCCACTAATGAAACGTAGGATCCCTTAGGACCTCTTATGTTACCCCTGACCCCTTAAGACAGTCTAGGACCACTTATATTGCACCTACGACCCATTAACATTCTAGGACTCTTATCTGGATCCCTTATGAAATCTTAAAACAAATATGAAACCTTAGGACCCCCGAGACCCATTAAAGAATCTTAGGATGTCCTAGGACTGGACTTAGACCACTTATCACATCTACGACCCATTAATATTATTGGACCATTATACATCCCTTACGATATTTTAAGACATATATGACCTATTCAGATCTTGAAGACCCATTATACATACGAGGATCCACTAATGTAACGTATGACCCCTTAGTACCTTTTATGTTGCCCCCGACCCCTTAAGACACTCTACCTGACCCTTATCCATCCCTTACATTATCTTAAGACACATCTAGGACTCATTGTTACCCACAACCCCTTAAGATAGTCTAGGACTACTTATATTGCACCTACGGCCCATTAACATTCTAGGACTCTTATCTGGATCCCTTATGAAATCTTAAAACAAATATGAAACCTTAGGACCCCTGAGACCCATTAAAGAATCTTAGGATGTCCTAGGACTGGACTTAGACCACTTATCACATCTACGACCCATTAATATTATTGGACCATTATACATCCCTTACGATATTTTAAGACATATATGACCTATTCAGATCCTAAAGACCCATTATACATAGGAGGATCCACTAATGTAACCTATGACTCCTTAGTACCTTTTATGTTGCCCCCGACCCCTTAAGACACTCTACCTGACCCTTATCCATCCCTTACATTATCTTAAGACACATCTAGGACTAATTGTTATCCACAACCCCTTAAGACAGTATAGGACCACTTATATTGCACATACGACTCATTAACATTCTAGGACTGTTATCTAGATCCCTTATGAAATCTTAAAACAAATATGAAACCTTAGGATCCCCAAGACCCATTAAAGAATCTTAGGATGTCCTAGGACTAGACTTAGATCACTTATCACATCTACAACCCATTAATATTATTGGATCATTATACATCCCTTACGACATTTTAAGACATATATGACCCATTCGGATCCTGAAGACCCATTAACATATCTTAGGTTGTCTTATGACACATTTATGTATCTTAGATTCAATTAATACATATGAGGATCCACTAATGTAACCTAGGACCCCTTAGGACCTTTTATGTTATCCACGACCCCTTAAGACACTCTATGACTCTTATCTATACCTTAGGACCACTAAGAACCACTTATCACATCTACGACCCATTAATATTATGTTACCCATGACCCCTTAAGACACTCTAGAACTCTTATCTATACCTTAGGACCTCTTATGTTACCCACGACCCCTTAAGACACTCTAAGACCACTTATGTTACCCATGACCCCTTAAGACACTCTATGACTAGATTATCTATATGTTAGGACCTCTTATGTTGCCCATGACCCCTTAAGTCACTCTAGGTCATATTAGGTCCTAATAGGTCATATTAGGTCATCTTAGGAAACACGGTATACAGTCTAAGTTTTTTCTCTACTTAAAGACCTAACTAGGACCTAATTAGAACCAATTAGGACCTAATATAACCAATTAGGACCAATTATGACCAATTAGTCCACTAATAGGTCATATTAGGTCATATTAGGAAATACGACTCATTAACATTCTACATTAACATACAACTCATTAACATTCTAGGAATGTTATCTGGATCCCTTATGAAATCTTAAAACAAATATGAAACCTTAGGATCCCCAAGACCCATTAAATAATCTTAGGATGTCCTAGGATTGGACTTAGACCACTTATCACATCTATGACCCATTAATATTATTGGACCATTATACATCCGTTACGATGTTTTAAGACATATATGATCTATTCGGATCCTGAAGACCCATTATACATACGAGGATCCACTAATGTAACCTAGGATCCCTTAGGACCTTTTATGTTACCCACGACCCCTTAAGACACTCCATGACTCTTATCTATACCTTAGGACCTCTTATGTTACCCACAACCCCTTAAGACAATCAAGGACCACTTACGTTACCCACGACCCCTTAAGACACTCCAGGTCATATTAGGTCCTAATAGGTCACATTATGTCATATTAGGAAATAAGGATATGTCTAAGTTGTTTCTCTACTTAAAGATCTAACTAGACCTCTTAGGACCAAGTAGACCTAACTAGGACCTATTATGACCAATTAGACAGGTATTAGGTTTTTAACCAACATTAGTCTAACCAATTAGATGTATTAAGACCTATTAGGTCCAAATAGACCTAACTAAACCTATCTAGACCTATTATGACCAATTAGACAGGTAACTAGACCAATTAGGACCTAATAAGACCTCTTATGTTATCTACGACCCCTTAAGACCTAATTAACTTACATCTTAGGACCATTAAGACCTAATAAGACCTATAATTCTATATATTTAGATATTTGTTTCCATTTTACATGCAGTTATAACATGTAATCAAGTACTTAATTATTAACACTTAGCTTTCACATGTGATGTATCTAGATGATCACTCAAGGTGCACCTCAGACTCCTGATATGCATACTATTTTTCATGTGGTTGATACGGAGATAGCTCGACTTAGACAATCTATTGCTAGGTCTATAGGGGATGGTATATACAAAGATATGTGTGCTACTATATTGAGTAGTTTGGAGACTATGACTGGTAGATTGAGGTCTCACTCGTCCTTCACGCCTCAGGCAGTTGAGGCCATTTTTCGAGAGTTGAGGGAGGAGGTCTCAGGTGATGTTTCCTTGGCGACGGTTCAGAGCCTTGTCTCCAAGGAAACCATCAAACGAGAGGTTTTCCCACACTATGACGAGATGAGAGTGGTGAGGGCATATCAGGTCACACAGTGTGTGATACCTCAGATTGCATGTATGATTTACCCTCGACATCTTGCAGCACACGGTCATTATCCAAATAATGACCAGATTCCACTATATTTTGCACAGCAGTTGTACGCTGAGTTTCATTTGGGACTTAGAGTCAACTATTTAGATTTCCCAGCATATTATGGTCAGGGGCTTGGTAGGGTTGCAGACCGCGATCAGTATCGTAGGCCTGATCAAGTTGTGCAGCCTCGTAGACAGCTAGTTGGGGAGAGGACTCCGGTAGTGGCACCAACAATGGCTGCTACTGTAAATAGAGTCATCATTGCTTCTCAAAGGAGAGTTGTGGATAGTATAGGAGAGATTGCTTCTGCGGCCACATCGATCACTTCAGATTAAGTGGGCAGATACATTTTGACTAGACCGAGTAGAGCCAGATCATCTTTCGAGGCTTCGTCTAGTACTACTGCAAGTGTGAGTGAGGAGACATATAGAGCTGCAGGTCTTCCTGTACCTAGTGAGATACGAGCACTGTCGAGTCATCAGAGTACTTTAGATATGGCCCTTTACTTTTTGGAGGATCTCCTGCAGGCCTATTCTCATATTGCTAATATGCACAGGATCCCCATACATTCAATTAGGGATTTCATTGCACTTACACGAGGTCTTGTAGTTCCACCGACACAGGATGCACCATCTACTAGTCAGGCATAGCATAGTGCAGAGCACTAGGCACCCACAGATCACTCTACAGCTGCAGAGCCAGGTATACATATTGGAGATGTACGCATCACCACTGAGAGCCTAGACGCTTTTGATGACCAGTTGTGTGGGTTGGGTCAAGTGGACGTTGGCACTGATGGAAAGTCATTTATGGATATGTTATTGCATCCAGATGGTTCAGGTTCTACATCACTCCCCTCCCAGCTAGTGTCACCCCTACACTCCTCATTACTACAGAGGTTCGGGACCTTAGGTGGTGTGGCTGATGTAGTATCAGTTGATGATATGATGGTGCAGCGTGCTGACGATCCTCCTGCTCCTGAGACTCAGGTACATATAAAATTTTCTTTTCTTTTTTATTAAGAGTTTTAGTGAACAATTAATTGTAGTCACATGTGTATTGATGTTTGTTCAATGTATAATATTTTGTAGGCACAGTTAGCAGAGCATGTTACCTCTAGTGTGGGCTCAGGGCATCTTCCACATGATGTGACACCTACTAATGGCCAGGTGAGTTTTAGATATATGTATGTTTAAGCATGCATATGTACACATGTATTTATATATTTCAAGTACTTTACATAATATATCTACTATGTACATGTATATTTAACCAACTGTTATACACTAAATTTTTAGGGGTCAGTCGCTGCTTTACAACCAGATGATGTTTTTCATAGGAGTGATTCAGTAGATGTGATGCCTAGTAGTGGTCAGGTAAGTTTTAAAAATATGTAAGTTTAAACATGCATTTATAATATTTTAATTATTTTAGATTATTGATGAAGGGTGCTCCCCTCAATACCACAAACACATAACAGAAATAGAGAAACAACAACAGTAATAGCAAGAACAGAAAATTGGCTTCTTATTATCTCCACAAATGTGGAATTACAAACTTTCAGAATTACAATATGCAAAGCCACATGGGCATTCCCTTACAATATTCTGTAGGACAAAGCCTCGAACTATTACCCAGATCTACTACCCAGAACTATTCTGAACTGCCTAAGACAATAATACAGCCTTCCTTATATAGGCAATTTTCCACCGCTTGGGAAGGTTCCAGAATTTTAGCCAATAAGGCCGACCAAACTTAGAATTATTTTATTTTACATTTTATTACATCATAGTCGGCTCAAGATAACCTTTGAAACCCGAACAGAAATTTTGAAGAAAATTATTTTTCGCCATTTCAGGTGACCCAACTTTCGAAGACCATAAGTCATCACCAGTTAACCCGATCGGCTATTATAACCCCATTTCGGAAACGCTACGAAGCGCTCTACAGGCTTGACCTGCGCAAGCGCCTGTCACCCAAATTTTCAACCTCATCCGGGGCCTCTAAAGCCTTCAAAACTGAGTTCAAAGTTTCTGTACCCTGCTGCCAATACCGAAAATCTTCAATATCTTCCAATATACACTTGATCTGGCAATGAAACTTTACTGGCAGACTTATATGACCAAAATGAACCTCCAAGAAAGAAATCAGATCATTCTGAGCACATACGAAAATTACCAAAAATAGTAACTTTCCGTAAATAGTAGCTCTGCACAAAATAGCCCTTATTGAAAATAAAAACAAAAATATTTTTGGGTGATGCAAGATTGCTCTTACACCCAGGATGCTCCTGCATCAGACACCCAGGGTAATTTGAGAAGTGACCCTATCACGACTCAGGTGTGCAGAGGAAAACCAAGACGGCTAACCTCCTCCTTTGTCAGCCATGATGAATCTTCAACAGATCGTCCTTTCCACTTGACCAGATATTCTTCATATGTCCTGTTCCTTGTGCTTCTGCCAACACGACTGTCCAGTATATCTTCAATCTCCTTAGTGTCTGAACTAGTTGCTGGAATACTCCACTGTGCTGCTGTGATCTCATCTTCAACACCTCCTTCATGATACTCTGTCAGATCTGAAATGTTAAACACTGGTGAAATATTTAGCTCACTAGGCAATTCTACCTCATATGCATTTCCTGAATCATGCTTTTTCAGTATCTTACATGGCCCAAACTTCTTCATTTTCAACTTGTTATATGTACCAACCGGAAATCGCTCCTTCCGTAAATGAACCATGACTTCATCACCAACTTGAAATTCCTTATACCTCCTTTTCTCATCTGCCTTAGCCTTATACTGCGCATTCATCTTGGTAATATGCTTCCTCACCTCCCCATGGATGTTCTTCAAGTGTTCTGCAAAATCCTCAGCTTCAGCACTACTTATTTCTCCTTTATCTATCTTTCTCAATTCAGATGCATTTCTTGGACTACTTCCATATACAATCTGGAATGGTGATTTGCCAGTGCTTCTATTGACAGAATTATTGTATGCAAATTCTGCCTGTGGTAAAATCAAATCCCATCCTGTTGGCTTATCTCCAACCAAACATCTCAGCAAATTTCCCAAACTCCTATTCACCACCTCTGTCTGTCCATCAGTCTGTGGATGATGTGATGAACTGAACTTCAAATCTGTCTTCAACTTCTTCCACAATGTACGTCAGAAATATCCAACAAACTTAGTGTCCCGATCTGAAACTATGGTCTTTGGCAAACCATGAAATCTCACTACTTCTCTGAAAAATAATTCTGCTACATGAACAACATCATTAGTCTTCTTGCAGGGAATGAAATGTGCCATCTTTGAAAATCTGTCAACTACTACAAAAATTGAATCATGTCCCCGCTGTGTCCTCGGTAAACCAAGAACAAAGTCCATACTGATATCCTCCCAAGGCTTCTCTGGTACAGGTAATGGCTGATACAACCCTGTATTCTGCTTCACTCCTTTCGCCATCTGACATACTCTGCAACTCTGTACAAACTTCTTCACATCTTGCTGCAACTGTGGCCAATAGTAATTCTCACTAACCAAAGAAAGGGTTTTGTCACGACCAAAATGTCCAGCCAATCCTCCGCTATGCTTCTCCTTGATGAGATTCTCCCTCATAGAACTTCGTGGAATGCACAACTGACTCCCTCTGAATAGCATATCATCCTGGATGATGAAATCCAACCATTTCGTCCTGTCTAGAGTAACAGGTTCTGTACAAGCTTTCCAAGCTTCACCAAAATCAGGATCCTCTGGATACAAATTCTTGAATTCCTTGAACCCAACCACTTCAATCTGCATTTCTGTCAGCAATAGTTGCCTTCTGCTAAGAGCATCTGCAACCCTATTAGACTTTCCACTCCTGTGTTTCAAAATAAATGTATAACTCTGCAAAAACTCAACCCATTTCAAATGCCTCTGATTCAACTTTCCTTGACTATTCAAATATTGCAAAGCTTGATGATCAGTATACAAAACAAACTCCTTAGGAAGCAGATAATGTCTCCACTTCTTTAATGCCTGAACTATAGCATAAAATTCCTGATCATAAACAGAATATTTCCTCTTGGCGTCATTTAACTTCTCGCTGAAATAAGCAACAGGTTTACCTTCTTGGCTCATAACAGCTCCTATTGCAGTACCACTAGCATCACAATCTACTTGAAACACCTTATTAAAATCTGGAAGTGCTAAAACAGGTTGTTCTGTAACTTTTCGTTTCAACAATTGAAAACTCTTTTCTGCCCCATTAGTCCACTTAAACTCTTTTCTATCCCCTCTCATTGTTTTAGTAAAGGGTCCACAAATACTGCTAAAATTTCTGATAAACTTTCTGTAAAAGCTAGCTAGACCATGAAAAGATCTTACCTCAGTAGTACTCCTTGGTGTAGGCCATTCAAGGATAGCATGTACCTTCTCTGGGTCCATTTTTAGACCTTCTCCTGAAACTACAAACCCCAAATACACCAACTCTTTCTTCACAAAACTGCACTTCTTCAAATTAATCAGCAATTTTTCTTCTCTCAACTTCTCAAATACCATACGAATATGCATCATATGCTCATCCAATGTCTTACTAAAGATCAAAATATCATCTAGGTAAACAATGACAAACTTACCCAGAAATTCTTTCAGAACCTCGTTCATGAGCCGCATGAAAGTGCTCGGTGCATTGGTTAGCCCAAAAGGCATGACTAACCACTCATACAGTCCTTCTTTTGTCTTGAAGGCAGTCTTCCATTCATCTCCTTCTCTGATCCGAATCTGATGATATCCACTCTTCAGATCTATCTTTGAGAAATACACAGCTCCACTCAAACAGTCCATAATATCATCCATTCGTGGCAATGGAAACCTGTACTTGATTGTGATCTTGTTTATTGCCCTAGAATCCGTACACATCCTCCACTCTCCATTCTTCTTTGGTGCTAATACCGCTGGTACAGCACAGGGACTCAGACTCTCACGGATCAATCCTTTCTGTAACAGTTCATGTACTTGTCTGTTCAACTCCTCACTTTCTGCAGGTGTCATTCTGTGTGCTGCCTTATTCGGCAAACTCGCTCTTGGGATCAAGTCCATCTGATGACTGATCTTCCTGACTGGTGGTAATCCATCAGGCACGTTATCGGATACAATATCCTGAAACTCATTCAACAAATCTGCAACTTCTACAGGAACATCTTCTACTTCCTCTTTACCAGCTTTTGGAATTAAAGCAAAACATACATGCTCATGCCTCATACCATCTAGGAAATTTCTTCCATTAACAAAAGTTATCCTTGCATTACTACATACCTTTTCTTCAGTCTCCTTCAATGGTTTTAGCTTATGTCGCACTCCATCCTTTGTCAAGCAATAGGTATTCGCACGACCATCATGTACAGCACATCTGTCAAACTGTCATGGTCTACCCAACAACATATGACATGCATCCATAGATATGATATCACACAATGCCTCATCTTGGTATCCACCAATCTTGAACTTCACCAGGCATTGTTCATTGACCATGACCTTGTGGTCATCCTGTACCCAGGAAATCCGATATGGATGTGGGTGTTTCTGTCTCTTGAGCTTCAACTTTGTCACCATCTCTTCTGACACCAAATTGTCAGTGCTTCCACTATCAATAATCACATCACAACATTTACCTTCACACTTGCACCTGGTGCGAAACAGGCTCCTCCTTTGCTTAGGTTCATTCTCACCACTCAACAAGACTCTTCTGTTAATCAACGTTTCTCCTCTTTCAGCATCTTCAGAATTTGATGATCTAGCATCTTCATCTACATGTGCAACTCTGGCCTGGCCTTCATTTCTCCTGTCTGTTCTTCCTTGGCGCTGAGGACATTCAAATGCCCTATGACCTTCTTCTCCACAGTGAAAACATGTTCCACGGAAGCCACCTCTTCCAGATCCTTATCCTCTTCCTCTTCCTCTCTGATCTCTATTATTCTGATCCTGGAAACGATTGGAATTATTTCCTCGCTGATTCTGACTGCTACTGGCCTCATCCTTCTTTTTTAGATCTTCATTTTGGCCACCATATGACCGTCCACCAGATCGTCCACCGCGACCTCTTCCGTTTTGTCTGCTCTCAAACTTCTTGTTCAGCTTTTCCTCTACTTTTAGGGCAAACTGGTATGCCTCTTCAATACTATTCATTCGAACCAGATTCAGCTCCTCCTGAATGCTTGGCCTTAACCCATTAAGGTATCGGGCAACTTTCTCCTTATCAGCTTTTGCATGGCCTGTTCTGATGAGAAGTCGATAGAACTCCTCTGTATACTCCTGAACAGATCTTCCTGCTTGCTTCAAACTCTGCATTTTCTTCAGTAGGTCAAGCTCATAATCAACAGGAATGAACTGTCGCTTCAATTTATCCACCATTCGATCCCATCTCGTGATTTTCTCCTTTCCCCTTCTATTTCGCTCCAACTGAATCTCTTGCCACCATATCTTCGCATGACCTTTCAGTCTGGCCTTCGCAAATTTGACCCTATCAGGATCCTCAACATCTTCATAGTCAAAATATTCTTCACATTCATTGATCCAGTCGATCAATTCCTCTGGGTTAAGTTTTCCAGAAAATGTAGGAACCTCAATCTTAGGTCTTTTCCCAATCTTGGAAATCGCCCGAAAAAGTCTTTCTTCCTCCTGGTTCACAATTTCAATTTCTCCTTCTTGATATTCTTCTTCGGCTTCATCCTCGCTTTCGTCTCTGACATTAAGATTCATTCCTCTGTGAATCTCTTCTTGCAATGCTCGCACTTGTCTCTGCAGCTCTCTAACCTCAGGTGTCACAGCACCAGGTCTTCGGCCACGTTCTCTTCGTGGAGGCATTTTCGCGATGCGCGCTGAAACCCTAACCACGGTCCTGGTGCAAACTGCCTCACAGTCGGCGATCTATTTACACACTCAAGAAAACCTGCTCTGATACCACTTGATGAAGGGTGCTCCCCTCAATACCACAAACACATAACAGAAATAGAGAAACAACAACAGTAATAGCAAGAACAGAAAATTGGCTTCTTATTATCTCCACAAATGTGGAATTACAAACTTTCAGAATTACAATATGCAAAGCCACATGGGCATTCCCTTACAATATTCTGTAAGACAAAGCCTCGAACTATTACCCAGATCTACTACCCAGAACTATTCTGAATTGCCTAAGACAATAATACAGCCTTCCTTATATAGGCAATTTTCCACCGCTTGGGAAGGTTCCAAAATTTTAGCCAATAAGGCCGACCAAACTTAGAATTATTTTATTTTATATTTTATTACATCATAGTCGGCTCAAGATAACCTTTGAAACCTGAACAGAAATTTTGAAAAAAATTATTTTTCGCCATTTCAGGTGACCCAACTTTCGAAGACCATAAGTCATTACCAGTTGACCCGATCGGCTATTATAACCCCATTTCGAAAATGTCACGAAGCGCTCTACAGGCTTGACCTGCGCAAGCGCCCGTCACCCAAATTTTCAACCTCATCCGGGGCCTCTAAAGCCTTCAAAACTGAGTTCAAAGTTTCTGTACCCTGCTGCCAATACCAAAAATCTTCAATATCTTCCAATATACACTTGATCTGGAAATGAAACTTTACTGGCAGACTTATATGACCAAAATGAACTTCCAAGAAAGAAATCAGATCATTCTGAGCACATACGAAAAATTACCAAAAATAGTAACTTTCCGTAAATAGTAGCTCTGCACAAAATAGCCCTTATTGAAAATAAAAACAAAAATATTTTTGGGTGATGCAAGATTGCTCTTACACCCAGGATGCTCCTGCATCAATTATTATCATATATATGTATGCATTTATATTCACAGGGATCAGTTGATGTCTCACAGCCAGAGGATGCTCATGGCAGTCGCTTAGAGGGTTGCTCTGTTCGCATGCGCCTAGATGATTCCCTAGTTTAGGACATGTTGAACATATATTTTATTTGAGACTCAGTTTATGATTCGAGACATGTTGAACATATATTTTATTTGATTAGAGACATGGTTTTATTCGATTAGATGATATGATTTTATTTGATTAGATGATATGATATATGATTTGATTAGATGGTTTTATTCGATTAGATGATATGATTAGATTAGATGGTTTTATTCGATTAAATGAATATGATTTTATTCGATTAGATGATATGATTTTATTTGATTAGATGATATGATATATGATTTGATTAGATGGTTTTATTCGATTAGATGAATATGATTTTATTCGATTAGATGATATGATATATGATTTGATTAGATAGTTTTTGTTGGTGTAATTAATTATTCCTAATTACACTTTACTTAATCTTACTTAGGTTAATGCATTGCATAGTAATTTGTGATTGAGACACCTAGGAGTGTGCACATCTATTAAGCACATGGTGTAGGAGGAATTCCACATTTGGTGTGATAGTTGTCTTCACATACCTCGTTGTGTGTGAGATCCACCTTTTGTGCTCTTATCACATTATCATCCTAATCCAATGCACATACTTTATTGCATATTGGAGGATGATCCACATTTGGTGGACATGTGATTACACCTAGCATAGGTGATAGCTTATCAGCTCCTTATCATTCTCTCATATTGTCGTTCCTATATAAGAAGGCCTATTATGTAAATATTATTCACTCATATTTATTGGTGAATCTCATTGAGCAATTCATTGGATCTATTCAATCCATCCTTGCATTCATATTTTCTCTCTCTTGTGCTTTTCTTCAACCTCTTGATCTTGGTTCAATATTTTCTATTTGCAAATTCTTACATGGTATCAGAGCCATTGGAGCATTTAGATCAACCGATTTGAAGAGAGCTTGATGCAAGCTTTGAAGGTCCAAATCTTAGATCTAGCAACCAGTGTGTGATAGAGGCGTCTTGGAGAAGATTTGACCTCACCATTGCGTTTGGGAGGCTGTTTCGGTTAAAATCGACTATAAACTCACCCATATTCGGCGAAAGTCCAATCTGAGGCAAAAAAATTTTGCAAATCAGACCATAAGCCCGATCTGCACCTCTACGGTACAATTTTGATAAAAATAATATTTTTCCTTCAATTTTGCTATTTTCAAAATTATATTTCTTGTGCAAAATTTTTGAATTTTTTCTGCAAAAAAATTTGGCTTTTTGGGCTAGGTAAGAGGCCCTGCCCGCTGTAAGAGAATATCCTCTGTGAACTAGGTGACATCATCGCAGAGGTCAAATCACTCACCCTACAATCAAGCCAGGCCGTAAGCCACATACCAAAGGGCTGCGGACATTCTTATTTGGTTTATACAACGGGCGTTTGCATATTTGAATAGGGCTTTAGCCCTTTACCGCAGCGATGTGGGATTAAAAATCCCCACACCGCCCAGCCTCCTCCAGCTCCCGCCACCGCTTCACCTCCCACAGCGGTCTCCGCTCCTCCACTGCCATCCAAATGCGGCCACCACTTCGTGGAAACCTCCGCAGTCTTCAAAACACCGACCTCCGCTGGGACGGCGCCTCCACCACCAGCGGCGCAACATCCACTCCCGCCCCCGTGAAGCCCCTTCCAGCGCCACCTCCCGTGCATCCACTGAAGGGACACCTCTGCTGCGCACCACCCAGTCGATGCACGCCACATGGCACCACCTTTGCAACCCTGTGGTGCCCCTCTCAGCGCCTCCGATCCACCACACGGACCCCTTCCAGTCAGCAAACCCCATCGACGCGGTGCCACATTAGCAGACACGAACCCGCCATGCGGGAACTGTGCCACCAAACAAACCACCGAGTAGGAGTGAATCACAACAGGACACGTGGCATAGAAGACACATCATCCCTGACATGTCACAAATCTGTACTGTACAGACACACAGTCATCTGCCACATAGGCAAAGGGCTTTTTCGCTGACGTCATCAATATTGCTATCCTAAATTTGACAGTCGTTTAGCTGTCAAAACAGGCAAAATTGGCTTTTCTACGATGGTCGTTTGACCGTCAAATTTAATGCACTATTTTTCTGACATCATCAGGGTTTGGAAATTCTCAGCCTTCACCATTTGCATTTTTTATTTTGCAGTCCAACTTTGAGAGGCCATAACTTGGTCATCCGGGCTCCAAATCGGGTGCAATTTTTTTTTTAATTGGGTAGAATTTTTTGAATTTTCTAGTGGTTGTGTTGATTTTGCATTTTGGTGGCCTCATTTGTCAAAAATTGTAGATCTTGTTGACTGTTCCTGTCTGTTCCTGATTTCTGCAACTTCCAGGGCTTCGTTTGGGCACATACGGTAACATTTTGAGGTGAAATTTTTTTTGAAAGTGCATGATTTTTTGTCTACTTTCCAGATCTGCAATTAGATTTGAATGATTTTGGGTAGACATATCACTTTCATCAATAGGCTATTTTGGGGCTATAATTGCACTTGGTTATTCCTTGGATTTCAGTTTTTTGATTTGCATCAGTCATTTGAAGGAGTTATCAGTAATTATCAGTCATTATTTGGTTGCAATATGGATAATTCAAAGGTTAAAATCCTCACTCCATAGAACTACCATGAATGGAAAGTATCTTTAAGTGATCATTTGTTGAGTCTTGGATTGCTTAGAATGACTCTTGGGCAGGATCAAGAACCTCAAACAGGTGTTGTAGAAAGGAGAAAATGGTTTGATTGAAGGGATAAAGCACTTGGCTCTCTTAGATCATTCATCTCTCGTGACATGCTCTTTCATATTGAATCTTGCACACATCCTCATGATGCTTGGATCACATTGGAAGGACTCTTTGGTAAACTTGATAGGATGAGAAAATTCAGATTAGAGAATGATCTCATAGGTCTTAATCCTAGGGATTTTGACAATATTCAAGATTTTTTCTCTAAGTTCAATACTATTAGATTGGAGCTTTCCTCATGTGGCATTGTTAAAGGGGATGAACAATTGATCTTTTCTATTCTTTCCAAGCTTGGTCCTGATTATTCTATCTTTGTTTCTACATTATATGCTACTATGGATGCTCTTGGTAGTGCATACAAATTTCTCTCTCTTGATGAATTTGCAGCGTAGCTCACAAGGGAACAAGCAAAGTTGGCACACATGGGTCAGTTGAAGCCTTCCACACATCAAGCATTGATTGCAAGTGAGTCTACATCAAAGGCTTCTAATGGCAAAGGAAAGAAACACAATAAGGATCCTAAGCCTCATGACAAAGGTAATGAATCTTCTTCACCAAAAAGTACTGAATCCAAGTCCTCTTCAAGAGAGGAATCATCTAGAAGAAAGAGAGATAAATGTGCATATTGTCAAAAGTTAGGACGTGATGAGCATAAGTGTTTTCAAAAGAAGATTGATGAGCTAACTCACATTATTCAGAAACATAATATTAAGTTTCCCTCATGAGTGTCTGCTCCTTCTACTACTCATTTGGCAGCTTCTACATCTCCATCATCATCCAAAGATAAAGGTAAAGGACAAGCACTCATGGCTTCCACACATCCTGAGCAAGGTAAATGGCTTCTTGATTCAGGTGCATCACATCATATGGCATCTTCTATGGATATGTTTTCTTCTATTGAGCCTTGTAATTCTCCTAATATTTTGATGGGTAACAACACATTCATGAGAGTTTGTGGGAAAGGTTCTATTCCTATGGGAGAGGGGACATTTAATGATGTTCTTTGTGTACCATCCTTGACCACTAATCTCTTTTCTATTTACCAAATCACACATGGGTCACAAGGTAAAATTGTTGAGTTCACTCCTGATTATGTCTACATTAGGGACATGGAGACTAGAGATGTCATAGCTATGGGAGTTGTTGATCATACATCCCGCTTGTATTCTTTTTCCACTTTTGTTGATAATGATGATGACATTCATGATGTACCCATCCCTTTGCCAAGGGATAATTATGAGGAGAACTTTGGGCACTTGAATCATTTTGTTGTTGAGACAAGTGTTGATCTTCCTACTCCTCCACCTCCTGCTTCTTCAGACATGGGCTCTACTATTCAGCAGGATGATCAGAGTGTTTCGAATCTTGCAGAATTTGATGACTACTTGGATGCATCTTCAGCCTTTGTTGATTCTCATGATGCAGATTTAGAAGACATACATGAGGGAGTTTCTCTTTCCCTTGATGACAGTTTCATCATAGATGGGGACACTTCTTCACCTTCTTTGGAGATTGGTGTACTTGATTCTTCTCCTTCTTCACTTGATTTGTCACATGAAGTGATAGATTCTTTGAGCTTGGAGATTCCTAATCAGTCTTCAGAGATTCATGCATGGAGACCTTCATCTTCTTCCTCATTCCATTTGCACATGGATTGGCTTCTTCATCATTTGATGTATCTATTTCTTCCTAAGGGGAGACATGTTTCTTGTAAGCATTGGTTGCACTATTGTTTGGAGGTACTCTTCATCAACATGGGAGCTTCTACATTATGGGGGGGATATCATGTCTCCAACTATCCTTCTTATGGGGGGATACTTCTTTGTATATATATGTTGTATGTAGTTCTTGGGGGGTCTTGAGCACTCCATCCATCCATGCATCTTGTTTTCTTCTCTCTTTTTGGGGGAGGGTTTTTCCCATGAGGTTTTCCCTCTTTCTCCACTTTATGAGAGTTATGCATTTCATGTATTTTGTACATGGGTACCTAACATGGCCTAGTAGCCGGGACCCATCTTGCATTGTGAGTTTAAGTGCATTCCCCTAAGTTGCACTTAAGGGGGGGTGTTGGTGTAATTAATTATTCCTAATTACACTTTACTTAATCTTACTTAGGTTAATGCATTGCATAGTAATTTGTGATTGAGACACCTAGGAGTGTGCACATCTATTAAGCACATAGTGTAGGACGAATTCCACTTTTGGTGTGATAGTTGTCTTCACATACCTCATTGTGTGTGAGATCCACCTTTTGTGCTCTTATCACATTATCATCCTAATCCAATGCACATACTTTATTGCATATTGGAGGATGATCCACATTTGGTGGACATGTGATTACACCTAGCATAGGTGATAGCTTATCAGCTCTTTATCATTCTCTCATATTGTCTTTCCTATATAAGAAGGCCTATTATGTAAATATTATTCACTCACATTTATTGGTGAATCTCATTGAGAAATTCATTGGATCTATTCAATCCATCCTTGCATTCATATTTTCTCTCTCTTGTGCTTTTCTTCAACCTCTTGATCTTGGTTCAATATTTGCTATTTGCAAATTCTTATAGTTTTATTCGATTAGATGATATGATTACATGGTTTTATTTGATTAGATGATATGATTTGTTTAGATGATATGATTTTATTTGAGTTGAATAGATGATTTTATTTGATGATATATAATTTGATTAGATGATATGATTTGTTTAGATGATATGATTAGATGATATGATGAATAATAACTATTCTAACTAATTCTAGAACTAACACATGTCATATGCAATATAACTAATTTCATCATTTTTTAGTGTCTTAAGGGGATCTATAATTAATATCATAAAAGAAAACTAGTTAATACATGTAACGAGTGAATAATAACTATTCTAACTAATTCTAGAACTAACACATGTCATATGCAATATAACTAATTTCATCATTTTTTAGTGTCTTAAGGGGAGGTCTTAAGGGGATCTATAACTAATATCATAAAAGAAAACTAGTTAATACATGTAACGAGTGAATAATAACTATTCTAACTAATTCTAGAACTAACACATGTCATACGCAATATAACTAATTTCATCATTTTTTAGTGTCTTAAGGGGATCTATAATTAATATCATAAAAGAAAACTAGTTAATACATGTAACGAGTGAATAATAACTATTCTAACTAATTCTAGAACTAACACATGTCATATGCAATATAACTAATTTCATCATTTTTTAGTGCATTAAGGCGAGGTCTTAAGGGGATCTATAATTAATATCATAAAAGAAAACTAGTTAATACATGTAACGAGTGAATAATAACTATTCTAACTAATTCTAGAACTAACACATGTCATATGCAATTTAACTAATTTCATCATTTTTTAGTGTCTTAAGGGGAGGTCTTAAAGGGATCTATAATTAATATCATAAAAGAAAACTAGTTAATACATGTAACGAGTGAATAATAACTATTCTAACTAATTCTAGAACTAACACATGTCATACGCAATATAACTAATTTCATCATTTTTTAGTGTCTTAAGGGGAGGTCTTAAGGGGATCTATAATTAATAGCATAAAAGAAAACTACTTAATACATGTAACAAGTGAATAATCACTATTCTAACTAATTCTAGAACTAACACATGTCATACGTAATATAACTAATTTCATCAAAGCATACATAAAATCTTTAACTAATATGAAATCTATAAAAATCATTGAATAATCAAAGTATACGTATAAAATTATATATATTAAAATCATTGAACCTTCAAATAGGTTCATCATATATCAACAAATTATAGTCCATCATATGTTTAAATATATAAACAAAGTATAATGAAATTTAATCCAGAGATATCAAGTAGGTCCTAACACAAGAAATAAGTATACATATTATACTTTTTAGACCAACTCAAGTGGTTCAGACCTTTCATGGAGAACCTATAATATTCTCTCATGATCCTCACTATCTAGTCTCCACTTATGACGTCCACGTTGAGATTTAACTGTATGAAGACAAATGGATGTGGCAACTACTAGGTGACTATATTGAAACACCTTATTGTCTGGTTCGTAATCAACAAAGTGAATACCATGTTGAATTACTTTGATTTGCTTAAAATATGTTCCCTCTAAAACAACTGAACTTGCAGATCACAAATTTTAACGATATATAAATTTAAACAAACTCAATTTGAAATTTGTTAAAAGGTTGAAATTTAAAATTTACAAATTGAGTTCAATATATTGATGTAAACCATATACAAACCTATGGGGAACAACATTCCATCGCTTTCTTCAGGTTCAAGTAACTTCATCCTCTCTACAGTACAACGCAGTAAATAGTAACCAACTCCTTCTACATTTCCACGCTCAGCAATCACTGCAAAGACATCTCCTGCACAATAAATTTATATATGTACATGTGTGAGATCTTAAAATAAATACTTAGTTCAATCTATAGATCTATCTATATCTATCTATACACATGCAACTCAATGTGAAATATATATACTTACCAATTTTGACCAGTCTCGAGATATGATCGTAATCAGTAGAAATCAAAGGAACATCATCGAAGTTTCATCTTCATCTCTATCAAATGTATCAGTAACAACTAGTGGCACTAGATTCCATGCACCTACATATCCATGATCTTGATTGATACATTCCTCGTAATTGTCAGCAATGCAGTGACAACAAAAGCATGAGTAGTCCCTAGTGTTCAAGATCCAATTGCGACAATTCGTACTCATAACTGAATGCAAAGATCGCGTCTTTTCTATCCTATTGCAACCGTGCATAATTTTTCTATCCACACCTGAACAAATGCATATATAATACATTCTATATAAATATAATTTGAATAAAAAATATCA
Source organism: Chamaecyparis obtusa (assembly GCA_027943335.1). Lineage (NCBI taxonomy): Eukaryota > Viridiplantae > Streptophyta > Pinopsida > Cupressales > Cupressaceae > Chamaecyparis > Chamaecyparis obtusa. Next base: position 1,110,919 of record BSBK01000182.1, on the reverse strand, counting down.
TACAAATTTTAAACACTTTCAAATAATTTTAAAATGTGTGCATACCTTTTATCTCCCAAAATTTTCTATATGGCACCACCTGATTCAATCTTGATGACGTGTCATTCTCATTTGGTGCGAAATGTGTCTTGCACCATTCAACCACATCATGTGCATTTTTTATATGCACTCCCTTATAATTCATTTGATACTTTCGTATAGCACGTTTGATGCAAGCTCCGGCACCATCATGTTTATCTTTTCCATGTCCACTCTCAAAGAAACTCTAGACATGTGGTATGTTTTCATTACGATGATATCTACATAGTGCATAAAATGGTCTCGATGATTTGAATTGTGCAGCACATCCATATGACCAAACATAATGTTTATCAATTTTTATACCTCTTTCTTTTAAATTTGCAAAAAACATCTTGAAGCAGTGTTCCACATAATGAATGTCTATCATCACTTATATAAAAATGATATTCCTTCTTGATGAGCCGTGTTTCAAATGTGCTCTGAATACCATCCAAATCTAATTGTGCATGTCGATAGCACACATGTACCATAATAGTAATTTGCTTTGAAAAATAGTACTCTTACTGAATTGCCTTTTGATGAACAATAGAATAATTTTTTGCAAAATCAACAACTGATACAATAGTTCCAAGTGGGAAATTGTCTCTCAGTGTTTGAAATTGTTGTGCTTGCCACTTTGCAAAAAAATCATGATGAATGTAGGGTTGGATCAATTTTTTAAATTTTTCCATAAATACTCCCACATTTATCTCCTCTTCAACATATTCTAACCTTTTGGATTCTTTCCCAAATTTTGTTTCATTCTTTACATATTTGTAACTCTTGCAATTTACCATCTTTGTTACATCAATATTTTCATTTTGCAAAGGAAAAAGAGACAAATCGACACATGTTTGGCATATTCCTTTTATGCAATTTATTTGTCCAGCTACATCATCTCTTTTGTCACATAAAATGGATGAGATGAACTCACTTCATCTACTAGGAGGAGCCTTTTCAAAACCATAAGTGTCTTCTACAAACTTTCAAAAAACCTAATAGTGGAGATCAAATTCAATATGATAACGACAACAACAAGTTTCAAACACTTTGTTTGTCCTGATATAATATGGCTTTAATCTTTCAAACAATGTTTGTCCAATCTTTATATTAGGATTTGAACTACAAAATGACACATACATTTTATGTTGTGTTGTGTCCAACCAATGTTTCGTATGATATTCATATTGATTAGTTGAAATTCTATGTCTAATAACATCTCTAGTGTTTGATGAAGGCTGTGTATTATCATTCCAAAATGATGTGACCAAATTTTTTGTTCCTTCATCAATCCTATCAGAACGAGGAGCTCTACACATGATTGCCCAATTGCCTTCCAAGGTGCTATCATCCAAAAGTATTCTCCTATTAACATATCGTGATATTATTTTCCTATTCAAACCAAAGTGAGATGAAACTGAAGATATCTATCTTTTTCATCCCATAGTGTTACCTACAATGGATGTCAACATAACTTTTCTTGTAATGGACTTATCTATAGTTCGAGATCGCTTCCCTAGTTGGTTCAAACCTTTCTTAAGATTTTCAATCATATCAGTTTGCATGTCAACAACTTTTCTCTTCTTTGATGATGTGTTTATACCCAATAATTTTAATGCCCCTTCCAACTTTTTATTTATAAGTACAACTGAAAGCAATTGAGATTGTTCAAGTGTTTCAAAATTATCAAATTTACACAATATTTCCCTTGCTATCATATTCATTGATCTCTTCTTAGCAAGACTTAAGGGTTGAACATTAGCAAGTGATCTCAAATTCTCCACATCCATTGTAAGTAAATGATCTAAGTTTCTATAATTAATATTTTTCTTTACAGTTTGAGCTAAATTTAAAAGTTCATCCATACCAGTAGGAGCACGTGATGTTGACCCTTCTCCAACATCAATTGTTTGAGCTTCTGTAGGGAGTAATCCCGGCCCTTCTTCAATGTGCAATTCTTCAACTTGACTTGACCCTCCTACTTCAGGTTGTCTTTCAGCTTCTTTAGTTTTATGATAATATGTCAATGCAGCTTCACGATTTCTTTGTTTAGTACCAGGTGACCTTTTTCTAGAAGATTTACCTTGTCTTCCCTTCTTGTTGCCCATTTCTTCAAGCTCAAAAAATTTCTTCCACAAGATCGTCAATAAAAATTATGCATTTGAAAAAATAGAAATATCAATCCTCCTTCAAAAAGTGTCTTCAATAATAGAAAATGTGAATTTATTAATTGCAATTCGATATAAAATAAAAACAAAATGTTTTACTTTTATACCATTGTAAATTTTATTTACAAAATCAGTTTACATGCCAACTTCGATCGAAGTATAGAACTTCGTGCAAAGTACCCAAGATAAAATTCTAGCAACCGAAATTTTCACTTGAGGGGCTTCGTGCGAGGGGTCTTCGCACGAAGCCACTCAGATGTCTTTGTGCGAAGGGGTACTTCGCATGAAGACCCCAAAAATGAAATGTTGCTCTCAGGAAACAACAAATCTTCAGAAAAATGGTCTTTCGGGGTCTGAAACAAGGACTAAACAAGATGATTTTTTCAAACAAACGATGTCAAATGATGTTATTCGGAACAAGCTTTCTAATGAATATAATTTTAATACATATTGAGATCATTATCACTTTTAAATATTACTTTAACTAAACATAGGTTGTTTGGTCATTCAACAACCTGTCTCTTCAAGACTTTGAAAAAAATAGTAAATGATATAAAAAAAATTATAAAAAATATGTAGGAAAAGTGTATTTGTGTTACCTTTCTATGAAAAAAACAAAAAATAAATTTCAATATACAAAGATCAAGTTAGAGCGATCCAAGTGACCTTATGTCTAAATTACAGTTACGGTCACTTTAAAACTTAATAAACTATGAAATATTGATCCAAAATGAATAAAACCAATTGCATCCTTTAGATATTGAGGTTAAAAATATAATCTTGAAAGAATTACATCATTATCATATTTTAAAAAAAAGTTATGTTGATCCAAGTGACGGTAACTCCTTAAAAACATAGTTTTTTCACGCAAACCACTTTTAGAAGGAGAAGGAAAAATGAATTTAAATGATTTTTTTTTTAATAAAAAATATATATTTAGAAACTAGAAAGAAAATTTTAAAAGACTCTAGTTTACATCATCTTCAAATTCCTAATAGTTTTGCGGCAACAGATGTTCGAAAGTGAAATTTTTTCTCAGAAAGTTGAACTCTATGTCAAAGTTGGCCAAAAAGTGGGACTCACTATTGTAGGACCACCCCCTAACCCAGTCAAAGTCAACTCTCATGTCACATCCTCACATCCCTCAATTCTCTCACCTCGTGTCAACCTTAAATGCTCTTACACATCCCTTACACACTCCATCTCCTTCTTACACATTTGTCCCCTCTCACATCTCCCAAAATGGTCACATTCCCCCATACTTCCAGCCTCTCTTTGTAACACTTGTCACAATGAGAGGCATTTGAGAAGGCACATTCCATGTGCTATCTCTCAAATGCATCTCCACTCTTTCTCAGTTTTGTATCTTGACTGTCCATTCAACTCTCCTCTTGCCTATAAATTGAGTCATCTTCCCTTCACAAATCATCCACCATTTGAGAAAAGTTACCATGCCATTTTGAAGAACAAAAACCATACTCATACCCTTGTAATGCCAAAATCCCTCCACATTTGAATCTTGAAGCATCTTGAGCACACATCCAATCTCTTGGACCAAATCTATTCAACAAAGGAGGCTTCACATTTGGGGTTTTGCAAGGTTTGCACTCTCTAATATTTGGTTTTGAGTCTTTATTTGTGGTCTAATATTAAGTGTTTATCTAGTTTGTATAGTTGGGTGCTTAGCTTTCTTTATGTCCTTTAACACTACATCTTAGGTGATACATTTTTGGCACGTCTGGTGAGACCCACTTCTAGGGTCATCCCTCTTCTTATTTCATCATTTTCTTTGCGAAAAACTAACCAATATTAATGTTTTTTGTTGTTTGAGTGCTCTTGCAAGGTTTTTTTATTTTCTGCAAGTTTGAAAGAGGAAAAAGAATCATTTGCGCCATCATTCCCACTCTCGGATTTTACACAACAACAAAAATATCCACCGGTGGGATTGTGGGTATAGTCGGCGGGATCCCTTCCTTGGCCTGCGGGATCGCATTCTCGCAAAACTCTCTATTCTCTGTCTATTTATTCTCTGTTCTGTCACCAATCATTTTCTAGTAGTCAACAAGATCGTGAATCCATAACTCGGGAACACACTTTGATTGTGCGGGATCGCGAGTAAAATTTGTAAGCCATAAGGCATTTAAGACTGTCAAGACCTCAAAATTTGTGCTTGCATATCTGCTAACATGCCTTGTGGGATCACGACCGTAAGTATTGCATTTATTATATTATGTCAGTCATATTTTGTTGTTTGTTTCGAATTAACAAACCTATAGAATCGCTAGTCGGACAGGGGATCACTAGTTTTGGTTTGCGGGATTGTAGGAACAGGTTGAAGGATCGTGAATTAAGTTTTTTAAAAACAAAATTTACACACTTTCATTTGGTGCAATAAAAAGAACCTTGAATGCACAAACAACACATCACACTTCCAATTTGGGCTTAAAATGAACAATCAAACACTTCAACTTTGGTCTTAAAATAAACAAAATCAACTCTTGAGTGCCTAAGGGATAACAATAAAATGCAATCAAACACTTCAAATTGGTGCTTAAAAAGAACAAAACAAATCTTGAGTTCTTAAAAGGAGTAACACATTTGCAAAATTTATCTTCCAAGTACTTTATTTTCAAAAGAACCTTGCATGCTAAAAAATGAGTGTTTGAAGTTCTAGGATAACAAACACTTAGTCTAACTTAGGTTTATTTTGGAATGAAGATTGTTTTGTGTGTTTGGAGTGTTTCTCAATAATTTTTTGGAGCTCATTTAATTTTTTTGCAAACCTTGTTAAAGTAAGCGATGTGAAAACAATTAGCTTGCATTTGTATCCTTTCCCCTCACCTTTGCAGAACTTGGGTGAAGAGAAAGATCAATTTCAATTGGTTTTACTTCTAATGAGGCATGTCTAGAGAGAAGTGCTTCCTCTTTAGAGAACGACCTCAAACCAGTAATTCCTCGATCTGTATATAAACAAGGTGTTGAACAAACTCTATCCTTATCCTCTCAAACTCAGGCGATGCGTGTTGATGGTAGTCCAAGGTAGGTGAACATTCCTACAATTTTGACATAGTCAATTAGGCTCTTAAGTGAGTCACGCCTATACAAACCGATTGGGAGGATGCCACAGATCCTACTAGAAGCCATTAATTTAGATAAGTACATGATCTACTCTCGAAGGCTTGATAATCTTTGTGCAAGGAGGATACTAACCTCCCCAAGACACTCACCATATCGGGCCATCCTTGAGCATTTGGAGTCAGCTAATGTGGCATTGTTGATCCATTGTGTGGTCAGTAGTGGTCATATTCTGATTAGCTCTTGTGTGTGTGCCTAAGTTTGTAAGCAAATTTTTTCAAGTTAAACCAATCCTTTAAGGTATAAAGTGCTTGTGTGTGTCTTTGACGTTATGAACCCTGTGAAAACATTTGTTCAAACATACACAAACGGAGTCACAAGTCATTTTTCCAAAGAGATCAAACTTGTTGTGTTTTGTTCCCACAAGATTGCCTAGTCTCTTGTGGGATTGTTTGCTCATCATTTCCAAAGAATCCAAGAAAATTTCTCAAAACTAAGTCAAGTTACACTTACCGTAGTCTCTACCTTGCTTGGCGAGATTCTAAATTTTGTGCTCATCATCACTTCCCGAGATTGGAAAATTTGGACTTATGAGCGATTCAACAAAGCACAAGAAAGAAAAGTTACCAGCAGCTCGTGTGTATCAAGAGAAGAAATTCATCAAATGAAAACTCAAGGATCATCAACCTACCCTAACTGTGATCAAGGAAGAGACCAAATATCAAGAGAAACTTGACAGAGTAACCTACAACACAAAAGTCATGCAGTTTGGAGCATGCTTTTAGATCAACTGCCACTTTGTTACCCTTGAAAGAGAAGACTAGTTGGCATGTCACACATCATATCCATTTAGTTCTCACAAAATTTTATCAGCATCCCAACATATTAGATCATCCCCTAGGTGCATTTACATCATCTCCCTAGACAGCCTCACTCAAGATCAGCCCAAAATCATCCTTATCCAAAAATATAAAAAATCCAAGAACCCAAATCATCCAACTATCCACTTAGTATCACGTCCCTCTTGAGTTGCTTAAAATCCTTATAAAAATCATCTTATAGCCCCACCCCTTTCGACTCAACGTTGTCTAGGGTAGCTAGTACTTGTCTTTGTGGGCCTCATCATCTTGATCCAAAGATTGGCTAACATTGACAAGGATCATATCTTCTGAAGATCACAAGTCTATCTAAGGTTGACAATCCCACCATCTTGATCCAACATTAGGAAAAGTAACTCATTTTGACACTTAGTAATCTTTAGGTCTTTTAGGACATCAACAACCATCATCCAAACATCCTTTAGGTTCACCCTAGGTCTTGCATTTATTGATATCCTAGAGCCATATTGCACTCATTTCTTTATTGCATGTTCATTTTTCCCATTCTAGGACTTGTATTTCATGCTCGCTGAGATGCGATCAAAGAAAAGAAATAATATGGATCATAATCTCGCCACTAGTTCATCTCATCCCAATAATCCTAACAATGCTATGGTAACATATGATCCACAACCACCTCAAGTCAAAAATATATGGACGGATCCAACTGAGGTACCCACCACGGGTTCCATGGAAGCATTTATGAGTCATCATGGCCATGCAAAAATGGTCAGTGCAATCATAGCCCAAAATCATCTTGCCATCTTGGCTAACTATGCACATGAGGGTACTCCCATTCCACCAGAACTCCATCCATTCAACCCCTTCAACCCTGCCAACACATTTCATATCATGGTACAACAAATCCTCATCCCTAGATGCCAAGTAACCCAAGAAGCCTCGCATATTCCCCATCTCTTGCAATCTAATTCCATCTTCCCCACCGTGAAAACAATAGCACAGTCCACTCCTTTCGTTATTATGGGACCACCACCTCCACCCGCAACATCTCAAGCCACTAGTCAAGAACAGATCTTTGCACAACTACCACCTCCACCTACGCAAATTTCCACACAAGAAATCCCTCCCCCATTCATGGCCCAAAGCTCCACATCAGTGCCACATTTTCAAGGAGCCATGCAAACACCTCTATCCACTGCGCAACAAGCCATCTCTCAAACACCTATTCCACCTATCACTCAGCTTGCCTCTGCCCAAGTATCCTTCCCACCTTTTGCTGCCAGTACTCAAGCCCAACAACCATTTCACACAATAGGGATGCCATCTGCAAGTCCTTCCAACCAACCATTCACATCACAAATCCCCACTAGCACAACCACATTTCCAACTATCTCCACATCCCAACCTGCTACGAGTGTAGGTCCTTCTTGGGGAATTACTCAAGCGCAAATGCATGCCCTAGGGATACAAACACAATCATATATATCCAATCCCACAAACCCTTAAATAGTCTTTCCATTCACAACACAACCACCTCAAATCACATCTCTCCCCTCATTGACCAACTATCTATACATGCCAGTCATCATCTCTCAAACCATGCCACCACCGCAACAACAAAACTCCTCTCATTCCATCAGCTATCTTATGCAACCAGCTCCCATCACCAGCATCAAGGGACCTGTTCCACTGCTCAACAACGTAGGAATGCACCCCAATTACATCGTCCAAACACAAAGCCAAGCACACCAGAAATCCACACCATTTCACCAACCTCCCCCACAAAAACAACATTTCCTTGCGCAACAACAACACCCCCTCATTATCCAACAACAACAAATAACACCTTACCTTGCACAATAGTAGGCTTTTGCACTCCAATAGCAATATCTTTCTCAACATCCATCACAAAATCCACTTCAATCCACCTATATAGCAAGGCAATCCCCTTTCCAAATCCCTCAGTATCCACACCAAAATCATCCATATTCACCTGCACCCTCTGACCCCTTCCTAATGGGAGTACCCACTCCAACACCTACTAATTCAAAATGGGAAGAAATGAAGAATGCTCTCAAAGAGCTGAGGTTTGGTACAAAAAGAAAGACCTTCAAGTTCGAAGAGGTTTGTCATTATCCCTTTGATAGGTCTATCACAACAATCCCCTTCCCCAAACACTTTGAGATGCCCAAGTTCGATAAATATCGGGGGAAGGGAGATCTTGTCAACCATGTCAAGGAATTATACATGGCCTGTCAAGAGGTTTCTTGCAATGACAATTTCCTCATGCGCCTCTTTCCCAAGATCCTAGGTGGAACCACTATTGAGTGGTTCTACAAGATACCCTATGGATCCGTATCAACCTTTGCAAAATTATCTGAGAAGTTCGTAGCACAATATGCATACAACATTGAAAACAAACTATCCCTTTTGGACCTATGCAATTCAAAACAAAAAGGAGGTCAGAGACTGACTAACTATCTACAAAGATGGAAAAACATCATGACAAGGTTGTCATACCAACCGCCAGAAAAGCATCTCACAAAGATCTTCATCAACAATCTACACCCGAAGTTATCCCACTTCATGCATGTGAATTATATATAGACCTATCAAGATATTAAGGGAAAAGGGATGGATATTGAAAAAGGCCTCTTGGACGACGATACCATTAGGAATTACAAGGAAAATCAACAAGACCGACCCAACAATGATCGACCGCGATATTGGAATAAGAACAAAAAAATGGTCATAGATGGAGTCACTGACACCAAGCACATTCAAGTTGTCATAGTTGGTCATAAACCACCCACACCCATATGTCAACCACAAGCACCTACCTACCAACAACCCATGAAAAGATTGTGTTTTAATTGATTGAATATAATTAGTAAGGGTGATCCTATATTTCTTAATAATTATGTATCTACTAAGATTTAAACCATCCTCCTCACAAATTATTCTCAACAAATTAAACTACAAGATTCAATACATCTCTAAATTTTTACTTATTAAAAAATGGAACTCTTATGAATGAAATCTACAATGAGATTTTGAGAGGAGATTTTGATTATATTTGAGAATCTACTAAGATTTAAATAGACACAATCTCATATATCATCTAAGAACTTAGGGTTTACAAAATTACATTGGATGACTTCTCATGTTTTATGCAACCAATTAAAAAAATACGAACTCTTATTTGAAATCTCTAGAATAAGATTTTGAGCAAGAGATGTTGAGTATAATTGAGAATTACTAAGATTTAAGTTATCAAAATATGATATACCATTTAAGAACTTAGGGTGCACAAAATTAAGATGGATGACAAATGAGACATACAACTAACTAAAACACACCATATTCTAAAGAGAGTTAAGTATTCAACAATGTATGAGATGTGTTTTAGTATTCAACCATATTAAAAATTGGAAGTCTAATTTGAAATCTACATCAAGCTTTTGAGCAAGAGATTTTGAGTATAAGGTTGGGTCCCATGGGAGGGGGCTTCCTTAAAAATAGAGCTATAGTTGCTTTTAGATTTTTAGGAATATTTTAAGCTAGGAGTGCCATGAATTGTATTCTTCAATTCTTCCAGCCCCGCCCTATATTCACCTGCTCAAATTTTTAGATCTAAAAAGTAGGGGCTCCTTAAAAAATAATTCTCATGGGACCTCCACCTCCTTAAAAATAGAGTTTAAGCCCCTCTGGTGGACCCCAACCTAATTGAGAGTCTACTACGAACTTAGGTGTACAAAATTAGGATGGATGACTACTAAGACACATTTTCATGAGCGGGCTAAAATACACCATATTCAAAACAAAGAAAATGAGGGAGATTTAGAGTATAATTGAAAATTTACTAGGATTTAAATCTCAAAATTTGAACCATTTAAGAACTTAGGGTGCAGGAAATTTGGATGGATGACTGAGGAACCATTTATATAGCCAATTAAAATGCAACATATTCAAAAGAGGGTTACGTATTAAATAAAAAATGTATGAGGTGTGTTTTAGCTTACACTATTTATGGTTTACGAAATTAGGATAAATGATGACTAACCTTGTATGCAACCAATTAAAAAATAGGAACTCTTATTTGAAATCTAGAATAAGATTTCAAGTATAATTGAGAATCTACTAAGATTTAAATTGCAAAGTTCCAAGATTTTAAAACTTACGGTGCTCACACCGTTTATACAGCCAACTAAAACACGCAATATTCAAAAGAAAGTTAAGTATTTGACAATGTATGAGGCGTGTTTTAGTTGGCACCCTTTATGGTTTACTAAATTAAGATGGATGACTACTAACCGTTTATGCAACCAATTAAAAAATAGGAACTCTTATTTGAAATCTACAACAAAATTTTAAGCGGGAGATTTTGAGTATAAATGAGAATCTATTAAGAATTAACCCTCTATGCAACCAATTAAAAAATAGGAACTCTTATTTGAAATCTAGAATAAGATTTCAAGCATAATTGAGAATCTACTAAGATTTAAATTGTAAAGTTCCAAGATTTTAGAACTTACGGTGCTCACACCGTTTATGCAGCCAACTAAAACACACAACATATTCAAAAGAGAGTTAAGTATTTGACAATGTATGAGACTTGTTTTAGCTGGCACCCTTTATGATTTACTAAATTAAGATGGATGACTACTAACCGTTTATTAAACCAATTAAAAAATAGGAACTCTTATTTGAAATCTACAACAAGATTTTAAGCGGGAGATTTTGAGTATGAATGAGAATCTATTAAGAATTAAATCATCAAGTTCCGAGATCTACACTATTTATGGTTTACGAAATTAGGATAAATGATGACTAACCCTCTATGCAACCAATTAAAAAATAGGAACTCTTATTAGATGTTAGAACTTGCTGTGCTCACACTGTTTATGCAGCCAACCAAAACACGGCATATTCAAAAGAGAGTTAAGTATTTGACAATGTATGAGGACTGTTTTAGCTGGCACCCTTTATGGTTTACTTACCGTCTATGCAACCAATTAAACATAGGAACTCTTATTTGAAATCTACAACAAGATTTTGAGAATAAATGAGAATCTACTAAGATTTAAATCATCAAGTTCCGAGATCTACCATAAAAACTCTTATTTGAAATCTACAAGAAGATTTTAAGCGGGAGATTTTGAGCATAAATGAGAATCATCTTAGTAGATTCTCATTTATGGTCAAAATCTTTGCTTAAAATCTTAATTGGTTGGCATTAATCAAATATTCAATAATATATAATATATGAACATAATCATTTTCTTTATAATACCTCTCCCCTAATAAATAAAAGAAAACCCTAAAAAAACCAAAACTTAATTAATAATTAATAAATATACATACCCATACACAACAGCATTGGTAGGACCCCAAGTATCTTTGATGTTCTTGTGGTAAAAAAATAAAATTCCAACAAAATAATGCAGAGGGCAATGGCCTCGGCAATGACAATGTTGGCGTACGGACAATGTGTGATAAATTCAAAAATCTCTGACACGTTCAATAATTAATTCTGGTATTTTCCACTGGCTTTAAGCGTACGTGAGCTTCTGCGCGGCATTCAAAATCCTTTAAATTGGATTGCCATGGTGCAGAGATTCAATAGGGCAGTTGAAGGAGAGTAGTAAGAATCCTCTGACCAAAATGAATATGTGGCAATGGATTTTTCTCTGCAGCATTGCACTGATCGGGATTACGGAGGCCGTAACAGTGGCCTCCGATGTGGAAGCCATGAAAGAGCTCAAGAACTCAGTGATCCCGAGCTCGATTCCCGCTGGCTCCTGTCTGAGCTCATGGAATTTCTCAGTGGATCCCTGTGACGCAGCATTTAGTCAGTATTTCACCTGCGGATTCCGGTGTGCCGGAAGTCCAGCCAGAGTGACAGAAGTCACTCTGGATGCCGCCGGTTACAATGGCAGTCTAACTCCGGCCATTGCCAAATTAACTGCTCTGCAGATCCTGGATCTCTCCAACAATTTCTTCGGCGGGCCGATTCCATCATCTTTTCAGAATTTGTCGTCTCTTCAGCGACTTGTTCTGTCTCAGAATCGGTTTTCCGGTGAAATTCCTGAGTCAGTTGGGGGTTTGCAAAACCTGGAGCAGTTATCTCTTGATAACAACAACCTCCGGGGTTCGATTCCAGGGGCGTCTGGGGGTTTGAGGAAACTGACCAGAGTGGAATTGCAGAGCAACCGGCTGAGCGGTGATTTCCCTGACCTAAGCGGAGCGCAAAGCCTCGCTTACTTTGACGCCAGTGATAATCTTCTCTCTGGAAACTTCCCGTGGAATGCCCTGCCGCTGCCATTAGTGGAGCTAAGCCTGAGAAATAACCGGCTTTCCGATGCATTGTGGCTAGATTTAGAAGGGCTTGAGCTGCTTCAGGTTGTGGACCTCAGCGGCAACCAATTTTCCGGCGATTTGCAGTCAGGGTTTTTTAATCATCCGTCGCTGCAACAGTTAACTCTGTCTCACAATAGATTTACTTCCATCCAGGTACCCGGAAGTTACGGGACTAACAGTGAGCTTATTGCTGTTGATTTGAGCTTTAATCAAATACAGGGCGGTCTCCCTGCTTTCATGGCTACCATGTCACGGCTTTCTTCGCTTTCTCTGCAGTACAATTATTTTACAGGAACTATTCCCTTTCAGTACGCACTGAAAGCTTCATCCGGCTTGGCTGGTAAGCAGCCCCTGCTTCGCTTGTTTCTTTCTGGAAATTATCTCTTCGGCCAGATTCCTGCCCCTTTCTTCCATTTGTCGACTGATAATGCACAGCTGAGCTTTGTGGACAACTGTCTGCTTGATTGCCCTGATACTTTCCTCTTCTGTCAAGGTGGCAACCAGAAAACACAGTCCACCTGTAGATCTTTCACTCCGCTTATTCCCTGATTTTTCTCTTCAATCAGTGCTAAATTGTGATATTGTGTTCATCATCGCTTCTGTAACTATGTTTTTTTAGTTAGAGAATATATCAGTGCTTCTGTAACTATGTTTTGGGGTAAATCGTTTATCTGTGTGTTATTCATCAGTGCTTCTGTAACTATGTTTTGGGAAAAATCGTTTATCTCTGTGTTATTTGCCCTCAATTGTTTGTTTTTCTGGGCATTGCTTTATTTTCATCTTTTTTTAATGGATTTAAGAATTGTCATGGAGAACATATTAGTGCTTCTGTAACTATGTTTTGGGGTAAATCGTTTATCTGTGTGTTATTCATCAGTGCTTCTGTAACTATGTTTTGGAAAAAATCGTTTATCTCTGTGTTATTTGCCCTCAATTGTTTGTTTTTCTGCGCATTGCTTTATTTTCAAAAAAATTTAATGGATTTAAGAATTGTCATGGAGAACATATTAGTGCTTCTGTAACTATGTTTTGGGGAAAATCGTTTATCTTTGTGTTATTCATCAGTGCTTCTGTAACTATGTTTTGGGAAAATTCGTTTATCTATGTGTTATTTGCTCTCAATTGTTTGTTTTTCTGGGCATTGCTTTATTTTCAAATTTTTTTAATGGATTTAAGAATCGTCATGGAGAACATATTAGTGCTTCTGTAACTATGTTTTGGGGAAAATCGTTTATCTTTGTGTTATTCATCAATGCTTCTGTAACTATGTTTCGGGAAAAATCGTTTATCTTTGTGTTATTCATCAATGCTTCTGTAACTATGTTTCGGGAAAAATCGTTTATCTCTGTGTTATTTGCTCCCAATTGTTTGTTTTTGTGGGCATTGCTTTATTTTCTAAAAAATTTAACGGATTTGAGAATTGTCATGGAGATCGATTGTACTGCTTCTTTGTTCTTCTGTAAATACAGTGCATCTGCAGATCTTTCACCTCTTTGGTTTCTTGAAACTGCCCGAAAACAGTGTTAAATTGTTTAGTTGTGTTAGAGCAACCTGTGAACACAGTATTAAATTGTTTGGTTGATATTTGTGCTTTTTTGGATTTAATTGTGTGAAATTCTCTTAAATCATATTCAATGATTCATCACTAGCAATAATGCTTCATTCTGATTATAAATCATTGAAGTTGATCAGAAACAGCCGTATAAAAGAAATACAAATGATGTATTGAACCATAACTTATCTAGGGTTTATCGTTCATATCATCGCTGCTTTTGTAACTATGTTTTGGGAGAGCTCTTCTAAGTTATTTTTGTATACATGTTTTTTTAAATACTATTTTATGCATACACATAACTGCTGCTGCTGCTGCTTCTTCTACATTTACAGAGGATCCGCTATGTCTGATCTTTCTGATACTGCAGCTTTTTCCGAAAGCTTTGAGAGTGACAACTTTTTATAAAATCAACTCAAAAATGGTTATGGCCGTGATGATTATTGGAAAGAGAAATTTCCAAATGGAAATCAATGGCTGTTAAAAGATGGATATACACATTGAGATAAAATTACTACACATTTCAATACATTTCTAAATAATGCTTATTTAAATACATTTATGAGCCACTTTGATACAATTGTTTCAATTTTGGGTAATTTTTCTAAATGAGAAGTTGACTATATTGGGTGAACCATGTTAAATCTGTGTTATTGTATCTTTGTCTTTCTTATTTCTGCATTATCTTAATATTCTTTATTACTCATATTTATCAAAACCTTAAAAATTGGTATTAAAACAACTTATTTTTTACATTGATTTGGTAGAAAACTTCATAGTGGAGAGGGAGAAAAGGCAGAGGAAGCAGGGTTAAGGTTAACAAGTTTTAACAACCAAAACTATCTCTTATGGAAGATGTGAATGGAAGATTATCTATATCAAAAGGATTTTGTGTCTCGTATTGTTGGTGACTATTAATATAGAAAAAGAAACAAAAATAAAGGGTCTAATGAAGGCATTAAACAAACTATGTGAGAAACCCTTGACTTCAAATTAGGTACTTCTTATAAGACATTTATTTAATATGAAGATGGCAAAAGGCGGGTTTGTTAGTGATCATTTGAATAAGTTTAACACAATTACTAGTCAGCGAAATTTTGTAGAAGTAAATTTTGAAGATGAGGTTAGGACTCTCTTGATTTTCTGTTCATTGCCTGAAAGTTAGAATAGCTTGGTCATGGTTGTAAGTAACTATGTCTCTGGTTCAAACACTTTAAAGTTTGATGATGTTGCTGGTGTTATCCTTAGCAAGGAAATGCGACAAAAAAACATAGGTTAGACATCAGAAAATGCTTTGACTATTGAGAGCCAAGGACGAAAGAGGGAAAGAGGAAAGAGCCCAAGTAATTGTGGGAAATCTATGAAGGGCGGGTCCAAATCTGTGGTAAATTTGGAGTGCTAGCATTTTGGAAAGAAATGACATTTGAAGAAAGATTGTTGGTCTCGAAAGGGAAAACAAGGGGATGGATAACAAGAAAATACTAAGGAAGCAACTGTAGCAGGTGATGTTTTACAAGATGTTTTGATTCTTTCTTTGGATATTATTATTGATTATTGGGTGGTAGACTCAAGGGCTTCTTTTCATGTCACACTTCATAAAATATTTTTTAGACTATGTTCAAAGTAATTTTGGATAGTTTATTTAGGTGGTGATGAACCATGCAAAATTATTGGAAAGGAAAACATACAGATAAAATTACAAAATGGAAGTCAATGGTTGTTGAAAGAGGTGAAACGTGTTCCTAATTTGAGAAGAAATTTAATATTAGCAAGACAACTTGGAAGTGAAGGTTTTGCAGTTACATTTATAAACAATTCGGGGAAGGTTAGTAAAGGCTTATTTATAATAGAAAAAGAGACAAAGGTAGGTACATTGTATCTATGTACTAGTTATATTGATTATTCGATTTCCCTAGCTTTCACATGAATGAATACAACTCTATGACACAATTGACTTGTGCACATGAGTGAGAAGGGGATAAAGATTCTCCATTTGAAGAGTTTATTGTCAGGTTTCAAACAAGTTGATTTGGATTTTTGTGAAAACTGTGTTTATGGAAAATAAAAGAGAGATAGATTTCTCAAAGTTGGGAATGAAAGGAAGAATGAAAAGTTAGAGCTTGTCCATTCATATGCATAGGGACTAGCTTAGGTATCATCTCTTGGTGGCTTTTATTATTATGTTACTTTTATTGATGATGCAACTAGGAAAAGTTGGGTTTATTTCATCCTCAAAAATTATGATGTATATGGAATATTTAAGAAATGGAAGCCTTTGGTTGAGAATGAGACAAAAAAACAAGTTGAAGTGTCTCAGATAATGGAGGTGAATATTGAAACAGGGAGTTTGATATTTATTGTTCATACCATGGGATTCGTAGAGAAAAGACAATTTCTATAACACCACAAGAAATTGGTGTGTCTGAAAGGATGATAGAACAACCATGGAGTGTGCAAGGAGCATGATATTGCATGGAAGATTGCCCTTACAATTTTGAGAAAATATCGTAGATACTATTGTTTACTTAATAAATAGAGGGTTCAAGTTCTTTATATGGTGATATTCTAAAGGAGGCATGGACACGCAAAAAGGTAAACTAATCATTTCTGAAAAATTTTGGTTGTGAAGCATTTGTCCATATTAATATAGAAAATTGATCAAAGTTTGAGGCAAAATTCAAGAAGTCTACTTTCATCAGATATGGAGTTAATGATTTTGGTTATTGTTTATGGGATTTTTGAGAATCGCATAATCACTAGGAGTAGAGACGTCATATCCAATGAAAAAATCATGTACAAGAAGCAAGAAAAGGAACACACAGAAAATGTGGTGCTTGATGAAATCTCAGAAAATCTAGTACCAACAGTGCAAGAAAATATTGAAAAACTAGAATCACAATAGGTTCCTCAAACTCCGGTAAGAAGATCTTCTGGGATAAGTAGACATTTTGAAAAATATTCTCTTTCATTATATTATGTATTATTGACTAATTCAGGTGAACCAGAAAGTTATACAGAAGCAATACAGGTTAAAATAAAAAAGAAGTGGGAGAAAGGAATGAAAGAGGAGATGGATTCGTTGATATAAAATCAAACTTGAGAGTTAGTTGAATTGCCTAAAGGTAAAAGAGTGTTTTCTAACAAACGTGTTTGTAAGTTAAAGGAAGAACAAGGAGGTAAGAAACGATATAAGGCTAGACTTGTGATTAAAGGTTTTGTAAAAAAAAAGTGTTGATTTTTGTCATCCCCTAGGACATTGATTAATTAAATATTAATTATTTAATTAATTTATGTCATTCCATAGTTAATTAATTTAATTAATTAACTATAGTCCAATTAATTACCTAAAGGGCAACCCATAGTCTTATAATTAATTAAAACCCTCATTCCTCTATTAATTTAAATAAATGTATTAATCTATTTAAATTAATTCACAAATCCCCTTTTCCTCCTATTTTTAAAATTAAATAAAATATTTAATCTAATTTGAGCACATGGCTCCTAACTTTAACCCCTAACCTAACCTACCCCAATTACCTAGCCTTGAGTTCCTACTCAATCCAACTCATTCACACATGTTAATCATCTTTAAGTAGCTAATGACCCATTATTAACTAATTCAATCCTCCACTCATTCTCTCTCCTCCCACCACATCCTCCTAATTCTCACACTTGCCTTCTAATCCAAGAATAATCATTCCCTAAACATTTGCACAATGATAATCCATGGATTAAGAAATTCTAACCCAGTCAAAGTCAACTCTCATGTCACATCCTCACATCCCTCAATTCTCTCACCTCATGTCAACCTTAAATGCTCTTACACATCCCTTACACACTCCATCTCCTTCTTACACATTTGTCCCCTCTCACATCTCCCAAAATGGTCACATTCCCCCATACTTCCAACCTCTCTTTGTGACACTTGTCACAATGAGAGACATTTGAGAAAGCACATTCCATGTGCTCTCTCTCAAATGCATCTCCACTCTTTCTCAGTTTTGTATCTTGACTGTCCATTCAACTCTCCTCTTGCCTATAAATTGAGCCCTCTTCCCTTCACAAATCATCCACCATTTGAGCAAAGTTACCATGCCATTTTGAAGAACAAAAACCATACTCATACCCTTGTAATGCCAAAATCCCTCCACATTTGAATCTTGAAGCATCTTGAGCACACATCCAATCTCTTGGACCAAATCCATTCAACAAAGGAGGCTTCACATTTGGGGTTTTGCAAGGTTTGCACTCTCTAATATTTGGTTTTGAGTCTTTATTTGTGGTCTAATATTAAGTGTTTATCTAGTTTGTATAGTTGGGTGTTTAGCTTGCTTTATGTCCTTTAACACTACATCTTAGGTGATACATTTTTGGCACGTCTGGTGAGACCCACTTCTTGGGTCATCCCTCTTCTTATTTCATCATTTTCTTTGCGAAAAACTAACCAATATTAATGTTTTTGTTGTTTGAGTGCTCTTGCAAGGTTTTTTGAGTTTTTGCAGGTTTGAAAGAGGAAAAAGAAGCATTTGTGCCATCATTCTTGCTCTCGGATTTTACACAACAACAAAAATATCAACTGGTGGGATCGTGGGTATGGTCGGTGGGATCGCTTCCTTGGCCTGTGGGATCGCATTCTTGCAAAACTCTCTATTCTCTGTCTATTTATTCTCTGTTCTGTCACCAATCATTTTCTGACAGTTGACAAGATTGTGAATCCATAACGCGGGAACACACTTTGACCATGCGGGATCGCAAGTAAAATTTGTAAGCCATAAGGCATTTAAGACCGTCAGGACCTCAAAATGTGTGCCTGCATATCTGCTAACATGCCTTGTGGGATCACGACCATAATTGTTGCATTTATTATATTATGTCAGTCATATTATGTTGTTTGTTTCAAATTAACAAACCTACAGAATCGCTAGTCGGACAGGGGATCACTATTTTTGGTTTGCGGGATTGTAGGAACGGGTTCCAGGATCGTGAATTAAGTTTTTTAAAAACAAAATTTACACACTTTCATTTGGTGCAATAAAAAAAACCTTGAATGCACAAACAACACATCACACTTCCAATTTGGGCTTAAAATGAACAATCAAACACTTCAACTTTGGGCTTAAAATAAACAAAATCAACTCTTGAGTGCCTAAGGGATAACAATCAAATGCAATCAAACACATCAAATTGGTGCTTAAAAAGAACAAAACAAATCTTGAGTTCTTAAAAGGAGTAACACATTTGAAAAATTTATCTTCCAAGTACTTTATTTTCAAAAGAACCTTGCATGCTAAAAAATGAGTGTTTGAAGTTCTAGGATAACAAACACTTAGTCTAACTTAGGTTTATTTTGGAATGAAGATTGCTTTGTGTGTTTGGAGTGTTTCTCAATACTTTTTTGGAGCTCATTTAATTTTTTTGCAAACCTTGTTAAAGTAATCGATTTGAAAACAATTAGCTTGCATATGTATCCTCTCCCCTCGCCTTTGCAGAACTTGGGTGAAGAGAAAGATCAATTTCAATTGGTTTTACTTCTAATGAGGCCTGTCTAGAGAGAAGTGTTTCCTCTTTAGAGAATGACCTCAAACCGGTAATTCCTCGATCGGTATATAAACAAGGTGTTGAACAAACTCTCTCCTTATCCTCTCAAACTCGGGCGATGCGTGTTGATGGTAGTCCGAGGTAGGTGAACATTCCTACGATTTTGACATAGTCAATTAGGCTCTTAAGTGAGTCATGCACGTACAAACCGATTGGGAGGATGCCACAGATCCTACTAGAAGCCATTAATTCAGATAACTACCTGATCTACTCCTGAAGGCTTGATAATCTTTGTGCAAGGGGGATAGTAACCTCCCCAAGACACTCACCATATCGGGCCATCCTTGAGCGTTTGGAGTCAACTAATGTGGCATTGTTGATCCATTGTGTGGTTAGCAGTGGTCGTATTCTAATTAGCTCTTGTGTGTGTGCCTAAGTTTGTGAGCAAAGGTTTTCAAGTTAAACCAATCCTTTAAGGTATAAAGTGCTTGTGTGTGTCTTCGATGTTATAAACCCTATGAAAACATTTGTTCAAGCATACACAAACGGAGTCACAAGTCATTTTTCCAAAGAGATCAAACTTGTTGTGTTTTGTTCCCACAAGATTGCCTTGTCTCTTGTGGGATTGTTTGCTCATCATTTCCAAAGAATACAAGAAAATTGCTCAAAACTGAGTCAAGGTACATTTACCGTAGTCTCTACCTTGCTTGGCGAGATTCTAAATTTTGTGCTCATCATCACTTCCCGAGATTGGAAAATTTGGACTTATGAGTGATTCAACAAAGCACAAGAAAGCAAAGCTACCAATAGCCCGTGTGTATCAAGAGAAGAAAGTCGTCAAATGAAAACTCAAGGATCACCAACCTACCCTAACTGTGATCAAGGAAGAGACCAAATATCAAGAGAAACTCGACAGAGTAACCTACAACGAAAAAGTCATGCAGTTTGGGGCACGCTTTTAGATCAACTTCCACTCTGTTACCCTTGAAAGAGAAGACTAGTTGGCATGTCACACATCATGTCCTTTTAGTTCTCGCAAAATTTTATCAGCATCCCAACATATTAGATCATCCCCTAGGTACATTTACATCATCTCCCTAGATAGCCTCGCTTAAGATCAGCCCAAAATTATCCTTATCCAAAAATACAAAAAATCCAAGAACCCAAATCATCCAAATATCCACTTAGTGTCACGTCCCTCTTGAGTTACTTAAAATCCTTATAAAAATCATCTTATAGCCCCACCCCTTTCGACTCAACGTTGTCTAGGGTAGCTAGTACTTGTCTTTGTGGGCCTCATCATCTTGATCCAAAGATTGGCTAACATTGACAAGGATCATATCTTCTGAAGATCACAAGTCTATCTAAGGTTGACAATCCCACCATCTTGATCCAACATTAGGAAAAGTAACTCATTTTGACACTTAGTAATCTTTAGGTCTTTTAGGACATCAACAACCATCATCCAAACATCCTTTAGGTTCACCCTAGGTCTTGCATTTATTGATATCCTAGAACCATATTGCACTCATTTCTTTATTGCACGTTCATTTTTCCCATTCTAGGACTTGTATTTCATGCCCGCTGAGATGCGATCAAAGAAAAGAAAGAATATGGATCATAATCTCGCCACTAGTTCATCTGATCCCAATAATCCTAACAATGCCATGGTAACATATGATCCAAAACCACCTCAAGTCAAAAATATATGGACGGATCCAACTGAGGTACCCACCATGGGTTCCATGGAAGCATTTATGAGTCATCATGGCCATGCACAAATGGTCAGCGCAATCATAGCCCAAAATCATCTCGCCATCTTGGCTAACTATGCGCAGGAGGGTACTCCCATTCCACTAGAACTCCATCCCTTCAACCCCTTCAACCCTGCCAACACCTTTCATACCGTGGTACAACAAATCCTCGACCCTAGACGCCAAGTAACCCAAGTAGCCTCACATATTCCCCATCTCTTGCAATCTAATTCCTTCCCCACCATGCAAACAATAGCACAGTCCGCTCCTTTTGTTATTATGGGACCACCACCTCCACCTGCAACATCTCAAGCCACCAGTCAAGAACAGAGCTTTGCGCAACTACCACCTCCACCTACACAAAGTTCCACACAAGCAATCCCTCCCCCATTCATGGCCCAAAGCTCCACATCAATGCCACATTTTCAAGGAGCCATGCAAACACCACTATCCACTGCGCAACAAGCCATCTCTCAAACACCTGTTCCACCTATTGTGTGTGTAAAAATTATACCTGATCTGTAGACACAACACTCAGTAAAACATTAGAGGTTAGCTATAATCAAAATCATGCAAAATTGAAAGCTATCTAACCAAGCGATTTACTGCCTTCTAATAGGTGCGAGATTAATGTTCTCAGATTGTAATCGAGATCAGTGACCTAGACGACACCTAAATGAAGGATTTTGAATGCAATTCTAGATATGAAATATGAATGCAATTAAGCTATTTTTTTGATATTTTCTATGCAATAAGAATGATAAAAACTGATATGCTATGCTAATCTAATAATGATATGAAATATGAATGCAAAAAAAATAAGATTGATCTCACAAAGCTTTGAATTCGCAAGTTGATTCCTCAGTCTCCAATTCTCCAGCGTGATTGTGCAAAATATGAGATGATTTGTGAAGAGCTGAAGCCTTAATTTATAGAAATCCAGGGCTTTGGAGGTGCATGAATAAAAGCCATAAATCACTCAAATTAACTCATCTTGATTTTTGAGTTATCTGATCATAAAAGATAGTTAATTCTCAAAATCATGCAAAAACATGCAAAAACAGCTTTTTAACTCAAATTAGAGTTTAGATCAGCTTTTTGAACTCCAAAAGGATGTTGAGTTCCAAAAAGTCAATAACTTGCATTGATTTTCTGATTTGGAGTTTAACTGTTTCTTTTGAATATGCATAATAATTAAGAATTAAATAAATAAATAAAGTGATTTATCCTCAACTCAACTGATTTTTGAAAATAAATAATTAATTTATGGGTTAATTAACTATTTATTCAAACTTTTATTAAAAATTATATTATTAAATAATGACAACATGCTTTAATTAATTAAATAAGAATTTAATCAATTAAAGATAGGAATTTTGATTTATTGTCAAAATTAAATAATACAATTAATAATAGATAGAATTAAATTTAATTACATAATTAAGTGGCAAATATTAAATCTAATTAATTAAATATGAAAATATTCAATTAATCAAATTTTAGGATAAATGTGATTTATTGCCAAATAATTATAAAATTAAAGATAATTAAGATAATTAGGAATATTACTAGGAATATTCTCCGATGCAAAATTTAAGATAATCAATTATGATTCGATGATGTTTAGATGTGCCTTAGATTAGGACTTTGATGTCGATTTTGTTCGATTTGTCGATGTAGGAGGTTAATGAACTTATAGCCCATTTTTGGGGTATTACATTTTGCCCCTCTTTGAATTACTGTGTGAAGCGCAGTGGTTCAAAGATAGTCTGTGTTTGATAAAGATATGAAATTGATTCAAAAGATAAACCGATCTCAAGATAGAAACCGATTGAAAGATATTGAGATAGGAGTTGATTGATATTGACTTGATATGAAGATAATAGGTCCTGAATGACCAAAGATAATGTTCACTATAACAGAAAATGAACCTATGATTGCGAAAAAGTGTCAAAATGCCTGATTCTGAACCTTAGGATTGATAAGAAGTGAGTGACCCGTTCTAGACTCGATTGTCTTAGCAGAACTAGCAAGTATCACATCTGAATCTTTCAGTTGTCGAAGAACCAAGGAAAGAACACTATGATCTGATGGTTGCAAAAACTGATACAGTTTACAAGATTGAGAGAATACCAGATTGATATGGATCGATGAATCTGATATGCCCCAAGTGATGATAGATTTGCCCCGAGCGATGAGGACTTTTGATGAATCAGTGACTAGACGTGATTGTTGTCTTGATCACTGATGAAAGATATTGATAGACTTGATCGATAGAATTTTGATTTACAAACTTTGAATTGATGTGCAATACCATGCCCCCTTCGGGATTAAAATTGAAATCTGACAAGAAAAGTCAGCATTATAGTTTAGAAGCATGTTAATTGATTTGAGAAGTGGTTATTTACATCCGAGAACGCATTCTGCATCGTTGGAAGGTCCTGGAGACCGAATTTGACTAGGTTTGACCATGAGTTGACCATGGTTGACCAAGTTGAAATTTCAATAGTTTGATGTAAGATAATCAATTGAGTTGAATACTGGATTTCTATGATGATTGAAGGTCGAATATGCAAGTAGTTAATAATATAAATGATCTCAGATTTGAATTTTGATCCCGAAAAAGGATTCTACTTGCTATTTCATTGGAGGAACCTTCATGTGAGATTTAGCTCTTGTTAGACTTGAAGATGCGATTTGAAAAATCATTTAAGCATTGAAGTTCGTTTAATCATTGTGAGATCATGTAAACATGCAAAATGCAATGAGACATGCAAAATGAAATGCAACCTAAGACCTAGGACCTAGTCACTGATCATGTGTCGATTTGTTATCATCATTGAACTTTTAGGTAACCGGATAAATCAATACAATGCCCACTAGCCATGAAACCATAGACATATGAATATTGATTTGTATGTGCAAGAATCAATACAACACCCACTGGTTATACAACCATGGACATATGAATATTGATTTGTTTTCGGAATGTTGGATTAGATATAAGCATCAAGGCAAAAATGCCAGGATGACCTGAATATCATGTCCATTTTGATATAGCAATTTGTACAAGCATCAAAACATACACGTCGTGATGACCTGAGTACGCCTTGCGTTGCAAACACATCAAACAGTCAAGAGATCATTCTAAATCCAATGTGAATTACCCGTAGTGACCCTTTATCGTTCACATCCTTAGGCAAGATTGCGTTCCACAGTAGGAGGAAGAACTCACTCAAAAAGACAATAGTTAGATCAAACTTCCTTGAATTTTTTTTTGGTATCAATGGTCGAGGTACGCATGGCCATCCAATTCGAGATAGAGGCTCTTACAGTCGGACACCATTTCAATCCAAAATTTCCAAAGTTGTTAGATTTTCACATACAAGCAGAAGATAAAGAAAAGATTATGCCCCCAGTCATCACTCTCTAAATCCTGTAAAGGACATCATTGAAGAGCTCGAAGGGACACAATATGCAAAAATCTCAATGCGAATCATTAAGCATACAAGGAGATAAAAGCATGAAAAGCACAGATTGTTTTCAGTTTGAGTTTGATGTTTGATTGTTGTTGATGCAAAATCCTTTCTGGAGACGAGACAGACTGACTGACTCAACTTGAAGCTTCAAAGGACTCTGAGTGGATATGACATGTCTAAGATACATTGGAGACTATAAGATATGACATTGATTGCCCCCAAGTTTGAACATTGATAGGATACAGACACTTGAGCTGATTGGTGTACAGACCGACTTATTGAAACCAGGATATGCAGAAACAAACCGGGAGATATGTAAAAACTAAAGCAAGACTGAAAGCTGGGAAAGACCAAGATTGTGCTGATAGATGGAGCATTTTGGAACAAGTGGTGCCCGTTTGCCGAGTTTTCACCATCTTGGTAGAGATTCTATTTTTGCTACCGAGGTGCCTGTTTCCAGGTTTTCACCAAGGCACTTTTTTTTTTTTCTTTTTTCATTTTTTTGTATTTTTCATTTTTTCAATTTTTTTTGTACTTTTGATATTTTTTGATTTTTTTTGTTGTACTTTTGATTTTTTTTATTTTTTTTTTATTTTTTTTTTGTGAATCATCAAGGCGCCTATTGCTAGGTTTTCACCAAGATGTTCATTTTTTCAGGACTTTTTCCGATTTTTAAGATTTTTTCAGGACATTTACCAAGCACTGAATGCCTTAGGCGTAGAATTTCTTCAGATGGAGAACGTTGATTGGTTCTCGGAGAGGTTCTCCTTCAGTCGTTGAGAGTTGATAGGCACCAGAGCCAAAAGTAGCAGTGATTACAAAGGGACCCAGCCAGTTGGGTTCGAACTTCCCCTTGCGTTCTCGATGTGATTGATTTTTAAGATTTTCTCTCAACACTAGATCGCCAACCTGAAATTCTCTATGTCTGACTTTCTTGTTGTAGCCTCTAGACATTCTTTTCTGATACACTTTGAGATGATCATACGCTGCTTGTCTGCGCTCATCTAGTAGTTCAAGTTCTTGTAACCTCGACACTCTGTAGTCTTCATTAGTGACAAGTCCATGCATTCTGATTCTGAGTGATGGGATTTCAACCTCAATAGGTAGTACCACTTCAGACCCATAAACTAAAGCGAAAGGTGTAGCCCCTGTAGGCGTTCTGATACTAGTTCTGTAGGCCCATTCTAATACTTGTTCTGATACTGGTTCTGATACTGGTTCTGATACTGATTCTGATACTAATTCTGATAATTATTCTGATACTGGTTCTGATACTGATTCTGATACTGATTCTGATACTTTTTCTGATAATTATTCTGATACTGGTTCTGATGCTTCTTTTGATATTGGTTGTGATACTTGTTTTGATACTCGTTGTGATACTTGTTCTGATAATTATTCTGATACTTGGTATACTTGATAGCATCTTTTTCCATTTGCAAACTCCCAAGCAAGATCATATCGTGCAGTCCCAATGTCTAGCAAGGTGGAGAACAAGAAGGATTAGCAGGCTGGTGGAAGAGATGGAAGATAAGAGAATGAAGGAAAATGAAGGGAAGAAATTCTCAAGGGGAAACTCCTCAAGAATACCCAAGCTAGGGAAAAATTGTCATGTAAAGTGCATTTGGACAAGCAATGAAAGGTCAGCATAGGATATAAGTCACAAAAGTGTACTGCCAAAGAAGGACAGGATGCAATCCAAAGGAGTAGACATGTCAAGAGGCTTCATAGTACTGTGTTTTACTCTTTCTTTTTTCTTTTTTTTTTTATTAGATCAAGACCAAGGGGGAAAAGGATAGCGATAGGCGAAAATGAATGGAGGAAGATGGATATGAAGGCTAAACATGGAAGGAATGAAAGCAAGATCACCGTAAGATAGCTCACAAAATAGCCAAATATTCATGTATAGATCAACATTGTCAAGATCAAAGAGAGAAGATGGAATGGATGAAATATGTAGAAGAATTACGCATGATGCCTGATTGCCAGGTTTTCATCATGGTACTTATCCAAGGCACCACAAGGGAGTGGTTTTCACCATAGGACGACTTTATTTCTCTTTACTTTTGCTACCAAGGTGCCTGTTTCCAGGTTTTCACCAAGGCACATTTTCAATTTTTTATTTTTTTTTCATTTCTTTTTGAATTTTTGGAAGAAGGCAAGCTTTTTATGTAATGCTCCTTGAAAGGATAAACCATGATATGCCAAAGATTCAAAATGATATGCTCAAAGATGCTGATAGGGAAAGGGAGATGGAAGACAAAAAAAGGAGGATAAGGTTTTATGTAAAGCGAGTGAGGTTGGAAGATAGGAGGAATAGGAAAATGAGAAAAAATGATAGAAGGTAAAAGGATAATGCATGGAAGGATTGTAAAAGGGTAGGTGGAAAAGAAGGCAAGATCAACGTCAACACATACCTTGAAGGGTGGTGAGAGGATGGAGGAATCGTGAATGAAGGAATACGTGAAGGCATATGGCGAATGGATAGCAGAGGTTGTGGTTTAGGCACATGAAATGGAAGAATATTTTTGGAGGGAGATGAAGTAGAAGCCTTTGGAAGCTTGAATGTCAATTTCACTTTTTTCTCAACACTAGACTCTTTCAAGAGAGACTTTGGAATCCATATAGCCGTAGGCTTTTTATTTCCTTTTGATGATCTAGAGAGAATATCTTCAATGATGGATTTTGGAACCCATACTTGTCTTATAGTTTTTTTCTTAGATATCTCTTTTGACTTTATGTTTCCATATCTATGAGAGGAGACATGGTGATATTCTTTTTTTGATGGATTCTTGCATTGCTTCTTTTTCTTGTATTGAACATTCAAGTTACTTCCAAAGGACTTGGGATTTGTGGAAGAGGGAGGATATGACTGGTTTAGATGGGTGGGTGGATGAAAAGGATTCAAGGGTATGCATCTATGTTGATCTTGAGGAAAGATGGGAGATGGAGGTATGTAAGGACCCAAGATGGATGGCAAATCAAGAGAGCCAGGAGGGGAAAGTGAAGGGACATAAGGACCCAAGATGGAAGGAATGCGTGAAGATCTTTGTAGTGGGGGAAGAGGTCCAAGGATGGAAGTGGAAGACGCAAAAGGATAATCAATAAGTTCATTAGCATCTATATGACAACCAAGGATATCAGCATTTTTAGAGTGAGAATTAGAATTTTCAATAGAATCGTGGACATCTTGAATATGAGCACCTTCTTTGATAGGATTGTTCAAAGCTTGCAAAGACTTAGGAAGAGTAGAAAGTGGAAGTGAACATGGAGTGGTAGAACAAGAAGATGGAAGACTTTGACCTTGACAAGGATCTTTGGATAGCACAAGTGCATAATTTTTCTTTTGATTTTCAATAGGCTTGACATTGGAAGGAACACCATTTTTACCAACCTTAATGGAAGTATCATCTTTGGAAAGTGCAAGCGTAGTAAGGTCATTTTTATTGTCAATAAGCTCAACAGTGTAAGTAGTAGCTTGATCTTGCTTAGGAGAAGACTTAAGACATGGTGGAATGCATGAAAAAGGGTGTATAGGATCAAAAGAACCATGAAGCGGATAAGAGACATCGGGAAAATGAGTGGACGATATGGAGGGTTCTTGATCTTGATCTTTCTTTATGTTCTTTTCTTTATCATTTTTAGAGTCCTCTTGACATGGAGCCACTTCTAAGGACAAGGAAGCATGTTGGGATTGTATGGATGACTTTGGAAGAGATGGTGGAGGACTAGCTGAAGTAGGGATTATAGCATATGAAGGCTTAGGCTCTTTAGATTTATCATTATTGAAAGTCTTTGCAGCCAAGTGAAGGTTAGCTTGAGTTTCTTTAAGAGGTAGCCCTGGAGGATAACTATAGGGAACCACATGAAAAGTAGCAGGGCTTGTGTCAGATGAAGGTTCTGTGAAAGATTTGAAAGACTCAGAAGCTTTAGGAAATGTATGGGTATTGGAGGAAGTAGGGGATGGAAGGGAACCATCACAAGACAAAGGTCCAACATTAACATGATCTTTCTTGAGAGTGTAATCTTTATTTTCAGTCTGAGAGTTCTTAGAGGAGAGATCCTTATAGTATTGACGTTTCAAGCTAGCACGATGTATTTTATAGTCCTCAGTAGTAGTAGATGGATCATCATCAAGGTATTGTCCACAAAAGCCATCAAAATCTCTTTCAAAATCAGAATCATATGGATCACCATCACGATCTATCCAATGTGACGGCCCATTTGTAGTAAGTAGGAACGAACGACGAGGAGGACTCTTAGGAACAGAGGTGTCATAGGTATCATTACATTTTCTATCGTCATAGTCATCATAGTCTTCAAAGCTAGATGTGTCACTCTCTGTGGAAGAGGTATCATATTGCTCAATTTTTTTCCGGGGGCATGGTGACATGTACAAGTCTTTATCAAATGGAAAAGAGTATAGAGGTTCCTTTTCTTTCCCAAGTTTGTCAAGCTGGACTTGCATAGCATGTATCTGTTTCATTATAGTGGCGATCAGAGCTTCTTCCTCTTGTTTACTGATTCTTTGAGACATGTGTACTAATTCTCAATAGCTACTGATTTGTTCTTGACACAATGATATTTTTGACAGATTCTGGAACTAGGCTGGAAACATTGGATATCTTGCAATTTGACAATTTCTGACAACTTTCTCAAATTTTTCCAAACGACACTCTGCAGAGTCATACGACACTGGGTAGTCTATGAAATGACATTTGCTAAACTCATACGATAGTTGGGTAATACTGAAATGACACTTGACAAAACTCGTATGACTTTTGACTTCCTGAAATGACTTTTGACTCCAGAAAGAACTTTACGTCAATTTTTGCAAAATTTAAGGTTTTCAGTTTTGGATTGTTTGCAAATTGTACTGTCCAGATTTTGAAGGTTATACTAGATTTGATTGTTTTTAATAGCCAAGTAGATAAATAAGCACGCAGAACAGCAAGCAAGTGATTCCGAGCACGTCTGAAAACAATGAACAAGGGCAAAAGCAACCTTGCACATGAACAATCAAGTGACCAAATTGTGCTAATCCCTGAGAGTACTAATTGTGTATGTTCTGAAAAGTTTTGCAATAACACACATATACCTGAGAATGAAAAATTGGCCTCTCTAGGGTTTTTAGTAATGGTTTGACTCTGCAACTTTTATGATTCAAAGGGGTGAACTCCAATCCCGGCGCACCAGGGTTTTGACACAGTCCGAGAACTTAATCTTCAAGAGCTGCTAGGGAGATCTGACAACCCAACAATGAACCATACCCGTGGAGATTTCTTCCACAAGGATATTTATATAGCGGTTGTCACTACCATGGCGAAAATGGCTATTACCGCTTGAGGTTCCGTCAATGCAGTTTGCCCTGTGAAAGGATTGTCCGCTACGGTTAACCCTCTCTAAAGATGACTCACAATAGTATACCACAAGGGGACTTGGCTCCAGATTCAAGGTTTTGACACCTCTTCACTTTTAACCCAAACAAAGCAAGCAGATTAATCCGACACGCTAAGACAAAGTTTTGTTCCACCAAGGTCTGTGATATCAACTCCACGTGATCTATCAACCTCTCCGGGGAGAGAATGTATCAATCAATAAGAGAAGACGCACTAACCAATTTTGATTCACCAAAGCTCGTGATATCAACCCCACGTGATCTATCAACCTCTCCGGAGAGAGAATGTGTCGATCAATAAGAGAAGACTCACTAACTAAGTTGAATGTGAAACGCACTAAGTATCCTCCCTACCTACAAGGATTCTATCGTCAAGAAGGATTTCGCTAGGAATCCAATCTCTCAAGAATCACAAATAGTGTTCATAGGGCCTAATTACTATGTGAGCACAGATGTATGTTCCGAAAGCAAATCTACCAAAAGCATTCAAAAAGTAGAAAGAGGAACACTTAATGCTTAAAGCAAATATGAGATGAGTCCACAAGGTGGAACACTTAACACCTCACACAAGCTAAAAACAAGTCCACAACTTAGAAAACAAGTGAGTTCCTAAAAGCACAAAAGGGTTGCCAAGTGGAACATTTAACGCTTCTGTCCTGTTGACCCCTCCCCTTTATGGCGCTGAGATTGCAACCACGGGGCGGAAATGAGGGGCCGGCGGATTAGCGAGTCCAATAACCCAAGATAGCAATCAAGATCAATCACAAGTATTCTAAGACTACTTAATGAATCCTTAAGGGTTCACAACCTAGTATCAATTATGCAAGTGTGTAGAAATAGATCAAAAGCATGAAAAGATGCACACAAGCTTGACACATAAGAGATTTATTTTAAGTCCCAAATCAAAATATTATTAGATGAAGGAGAATACCTGGGATCCTTGCAACGCGCTTAGTAGATTTTACTTGATTTTTAGCAATTTTTGTTGAGCTTTTCCATGCAAGCAAGTGACGAACTCTCCAACAAGCAAACAAGCAAACAAGATATGCAAAATATATTCAACTTATGAAAACCATAGGGTTAGCTCTAAAAATCAATTATTATCAGTAATAATAACCAGCAATCAACCCAAATGACAACTCATATCATTCATTGAACCATGTAAAAAAAATAAGTGCATACCCATCATAAAACTTTATTTTTTTTTTTTTGCATTTGACCTAGTCAACAAGATCTAATTTTTTTGATATGATTTTGGCCACAAAAATAGAAATTCAGAATAGAGACCCCTACTAAAAAATAAAGAGCTTTCCAAAAATGCAAAAATTTTAGAAAAATCTCTTCATTTGTGCCCTAGAGACCCATTTTATCAAAACAGACCAGTTTTTGTAAATTGACTATTTGAGCTATGATATCATGTCCAAATTTAAAAAACAAAGAATGG
Source organism: Chamaecyparis obtusa (assembly GCA_027943335.1). Taxonomy (NCBI): domain Eukaryota; kingdom Viridiplantae; phylum Streptophyta; class Pinopsida; order Cupressales; family Cupressaceae; genus Chamaecyparis; species Chamaecyparis obtusa. Next base: position 1,079,252 of record BSBK01000182.1, on the reverse strand, counting down.
ACCCCCTGTAGAATTTAAAGAGCTTTCCGAAAATATAAAAATTTTCGAAAAATATTCTGATTTGCGTCAGATATTAATTTTTTCCGGAATTTTAAGAAAAAATTATTAAAAATTTAAAACATCTCAGAAAATTCTAAATTTTTTACTGTAGCTTCCATGACATGTCACCAACCTGTAAAAAAAATTTCAGATCAAAATTCCAAGCCGTTTGGGAGATAAAATTAAATCTTTGAAACTTTGGGGTTTTAGCTCCCAAAAAAATCAAAACCAGCATGCAAAGGTGGGTTGCCCCACGGTGGGCGCCAGAAATGTGTGTGTAAAAATTATACCTGATTTGTAGACACAACACTCAGTAAAACATTAGAGGTTAGCTATAATCAAAATCATGCAAAATTGAAAGCTATCTAACCAAGCGATTTACTGCCTTCTAATAGGTGCGAGATTAATGTTCTCAGATTGTAATCGAGATCAGTGACCTAGACGACACCTAAATGAAGGATTTTGAATGCAATTCTAGATATGAAATATGAATGCAATTAAGCTATTTTTTTGATATTTTCTATGCAATAAGAATGATAAAAACTGATATGCTATGCTAATCTAATAATGATATGAAATATGAATGCAAAAAAAATAAGATTGATCTCACAAAGCTTTGAATTCGCAAGTTGATTCCTCAGTCTCCAATTCTCCAGCGTGATTGTGCAAAATATGAGATGATTTGTGAAGAGCTGAAGCCTTAATTTATAGAAATCCAGGGCTTTGGAGGTGCATGAATAAAAGCCATAAATCACTCAAATTAACTCATCTTGATTTTTGAGTTATCTGATCATAAAAGATAGTTAATTCTCAAAATCATGCAAAAACATGCAAAAACAGCTTTTTAACTCAAATTAGAGTTTAGATCAACTTTTTGAACTCCAAAAGGATGTTGAGTTCCAAAAAGTCAATAACTTGCATTGATTTTCTGATTTGGAGTTTAACTGTTTCTTTTGAATATGCATAATAATTAAGAATTAAATAAATAAATAAAGTGATTTATCCTCAACTCAACTGATTTTTGAAAATAAATAATTAATTTATGGGTTAATTAACTATTTATTCAAACTTTTATTAAAAATTATATTATTAAATAATGACAACATGCTTTAATTAATTAAATAAGAATTTAATCAATTAAAGATAGGAATTTTGATTTATTGTCAAAATTAAATAATACAATTAATAATAGATAGAATTAAATTTAATTACATAATTAAGTGGCAAATATTAAATCTAATTAATTAAATATGAAAATATTCAATTAATCAAATTTTAGGATAAATGTGATTTATTGCCAAATAATTATAAAATTAAAGATAATTAAGATAATTAGGAATATTACTAGGAATATTCTCCGATGCAAAATTTAAGATAATCAATTATGATTCGATGATGTTTAGATGTGCCTTAGATTAGGACTTTGATGTCGATTTTGTTCGATTTGTCGATGTAGGAGGTTAATGAACTTATAGCCCATTTTTGGGGTATTACACCTATCACTCAGCTTGCCTTCGCCCAAGTATCCCTCCCACCTTTTGTTGCCAGTACTCAAGCCCAACAACCATTTCACACAATAGGGACACCATTTACAGTTCCTTCCAACCAACCATTCACATCACAAATCCCCACTAGCACAACCACATTTCCAACTATCTCCACATCCCAACCTGCTACAAGGGTAGGTCCTTCTTGGGGCCTTACTCAAGCGCAAATGCATGCCCTAGGGATACGAACACAATCATATATATCCAATCCCACAAACCTGCAAATAGTCTTTCCATTCACAGCACAACCACCTCAAATCACATCTCTCCCCTCATTCACCAACTATCTATCCATGCCAGTCATCATCTCTCAAACCATGCCACCACCACAACAACAAAACTCATCTCATTCCCTCAGCTATCTTATGCAACCACCTCCCATCACCAACATCAAGGGACTTGTTTCACCGCTCAACAACGTAGGAATGCACCCCACTTACATTGGCCAAACACAAAGTCAAGCACACCAAAAATCCACCCCATTTCACCAACCTCCCCCACAACAACAACATTTCCCTGCGCAACAACAACACCCCCTCATTCCCCAGCAACAACATACAATGCCTTACCTTGCACAATAGTACACTTCTACACTCCAATAGCAATATCTTTCTCAACATCCATCACAAAATCCACTTCAATCCGCCTACATAGCAAGGCAATCCCCTTTCTAAATCCCTTAGTATCCACACCAAAATCATCCCTATTCACCTACACCCTCTGACCCCTTCCTAATGGGAGTACCCACTCCAACACCTACTAATTCAGAATGGGAAGAAACGAAGAATGCTCTCAAAGAGCTAAGGTTCGGTACAAAAAGAAAGACCTTCAAGTTCAAAGAGGTTTGTCATTATCCCTTTGATAGGTCTATCACAACAGTCCCCTTCCCCAAACACTTTCAGATGCCCAAGTTCGATAAATATCGGGGGAAGGGAGATCCTGTCAACCATGTCAAGGAATTATACATGGCCTATCAAGAGGTTTCTTGCAACAATAATTTCCTCATGTGCCTCTTTCCCAAGATCCTAGGTGGAACCACTATTGAGTGGTTCTACAAGATACCCTATGGATCCGTATCAACCTTTGCAAAATTATCTGAGAAGTTCATAGCACAATATACATACAACATTGGAAACAAACTATCCCTTTTGGACCTATGCAATTCAAAACAAAAAGGAGGTCAGAGACTGACTAACTATCTACAAAGATGGAAAAACCTCATGACAAGGTTGTCATACCAACCGCTAGAAAAGCATCTCACAAAGATCTTCATCAACAATCTACAGCCGAAGTTATCCCACTTCATGTGTGTGAATTGTATACAGACCTATCAAGATATTAAGGGAAAGGGGATGGATATTGAAAAAGGCCTCTTGGACAACCATACCATTAGGCATTACAAGGAAAATCAACAAGACCAACCCAACAATGATTGACCACGATATTGGAATAAGAACAAAAATACAGTCATAGATGGAGTCACTAACACCAATCACATTCAGGTTGTCGTAGTTGGTCATAAACCACCCGCACCCATATGTCAGCCACAAGCACCTGCCTACCAACAACCTATGCAACACTACCAAAACCAAGAAAATCAAGCTAATGCCATATCAATCACCCAATGTCAGAATAAGCCATGCATCCAAAATAATCAGAAGCGCACATTCACCCCCCTTGGTGAACCTTTGGACGTGATCTTCCACCGAATGGCCAGCACCAACTTGATTGTTTATCCCTAGAACCAGCCATTCGATGAATCAAACCCCAAGCCAGAATGGTAAAAAAAATGAGTATTGTGATTATCACCATGTTAAGGGACACACCACTATGAAATGCATGAAGCTCAAGTATTATGTCCAAGATCTCATCGACAAAAAGGAGATCACAGTCAATGTTCCTACCCAAGCGTCACCCAACGCCAACCTGCAAATCTATCAAAATGTGTTTCCTCAACACAACGCAGGCAAGAACTCAGCCAATGCTAACACACCAGCCTAGAACCAAGGAAAAGGCAAGAAACCTATGACCATGCTGATGGAAAAGACTATAATAGTTCTAATATCAATTGCGACAAGTCTGTTGGTTACATCTCTCAAGTCAAGCCCACTGTAAATGTCATACATGTCAAAGGTGTAGATAGTTAGTGTGCAGTAACCATCCGTAGGGGTAGAATACATGTCGTCAATGTTAGTATGGTTCCCAAATCCAATGCGTAGTATAACCTCATGGAACACCTTAGGAATACCCCTGCCCAAATCTCCATCCTTGACCTTCTCCACACCTCACCTATTCACCAGGAAATCCTCAACAAATCTCTCTAAGAGGCTCGTGTCCCCACAAACATTTGCACCATCCAGTTTGAGAACCTTGTGGGACATCTATCTACATCTTACATTATCTCCTTCAAACCATCTGACATGTCATCCGTTGAAGCCAATCACAATCTCCCTCTTCGCATTGGCATAATGGTAAATGACTTTGTCACCAAACGGGTCATGATAGATAATGGTTCGGCCCTTAACTTATGCACACTAAAATTCATCCAATAGGTGGGATACACAGAGGTTGATATATCACATGAGGTCATCATCATTAAGGTCTACGATAACTTGGAGTGTAACTCAGAAGGTACCATTTTGTTGCATGTAAAAGCTAGGCCCAACAATTCAAGAAACCATTCGCCATGTTGTTGATATTGATCTCCCCTACAACATCCTCCTCGACTAACCATGGATTTATTCCATTAAAGCTATCCCATCCACCTACCACCAGTGCATTAAATTTTTGCATCATGGCACTAAAATCACCATTCACGTTGATCCCCAACCCTTTGCATACTACCTTGCGTTGGAAGCATCATTTCCCCACTACACCCATTGTCTTGGAATCGATATTGGCACTTAATTCGCCAGCTCATCCTGATCCCACTGCGATCCAAAGATGATCCTAGCCTCCACTCTTTCCACTATCAAGATCAACAACAAGGGTTGTGGCAAATACAGTTTTACTGATGCCTTTACAGTAGGGGCCATGTCGCTTGATCCACATACCCAAGGGTGCCCATGTCATCAAAGCACACATCCTCAAACAGAGCCTGAAGTAAAGAAAATGGGGCCATCCATGCTCATCTCACATGGCATTCTGAATAATCAAGAGATGGACCCCAATATTAACAAATGATTATATAAAGATCCCTCACCTCCTGACACCGAGTTCCTTGCGTACTTCAAAGATAAATACCATGTATCACACAAATGGGATACAGAACAATGGAACTATCAAGGTGGAGGTCTAGGACCTGAAGAGGGTGGTGCGAAAGATCTGATGGAATCCTCATAGAACCCAAGACATCGAGGCCTTGGATTTAACACCCCTCACATGCATATACAAGGTTGCAATACCATAACAGGAGGCACCAATGCGCCCAATTTTACCCTCCTGAATATCTAGGAAAAACTTGTAGTAATCGAAGACATCTCTAAAGAGGAAGTGAAGAAATCCTATGACGATGAAACCTTCCTAGGCAATTTTGTCCTCCGCCAACTCGCCATCAACCTTATCGACCTCCCCCTCATCCATCCTAAACTCATAGACTAGGACCAACAAAATTTTGCACACATCGATGAGTTCTAAAGTGAGGAAGTGCTCCTAAGATTCATGGGAGCGTCAAATCAATAGTGAGACTGGGGGCATGAATCAACATATGTCTACAAGATGGACCCCAAGAGATACTTCGGGGAGGAGAAAGTCTTTAGTTGCAAAATTAAAAATGAAAAGGAAAAGATTGAGTCTTTTTGTGAAAACCCCTCTAGAGCATGTTCTGACTCTAAAAAGGTAAAAACAAAGGGCATATGTTCTAGTGAAAACCTCCTTGAGGCGCTAGAAGATGAAGACTTGCCTCTTCCTCCTATCCATGATTACAGACCAGAGCAACCCTCAATAGTCATCGAAGACACCAAGCCCGTCAACTTTGGAACTGGGGAATGTTGATAGCCTTCAAGGTTCTCCTCCAAGAAGCAACCATAAATTTTGCATGGTCATACGCTCACATGCCTAGGCTGGATCCAAACCTGATCATTCATCACCTTGCAGTAGACCCAAGCGCAAAACTAGTCAATTAGAAGCTTCACAAGATGTATCCCAAGGTATCCCTATTGGTTAAAGCGGAACTTGAAAAGCTCCTGCAAGAAAAAATCATCCGAGCTATTGATTACTCAGAATGGATCTCTAACATGGTACCAGTGACCAATCCATCAGAGGAAATCGGGATTTGCACAGACTTCAGAGACCTTAACAAACATGCCCAAAGGATGATTTCCCCATATCGAATATAGATATGAGTGTTGACCTTACAACTAGTCATGAGATGCTATCACTTATGGATGGCTTCTCAAGGTACAATCAAATTCACATAGCAAAAGAAGACCAACACAAGACAACGTTTACAACACCATGGGAGACCTTTTGTTATAATATGATGTCATTCAGGTTAAAGAATGTAGGAGCCACCTATCAAAGAGCAATGCCAACCATATTCCACGACATGATACATAAGATACTCGAAGACTATGTGGATGACATTCTAGCCAAATCAAAGACACAGTTGGAACACCTTGATATTCTTGAGTGTGTGTTCGACCGTCTATATTATTATGGCTTAAAACTTAGCCCAAAGAAATGCATCTTCGATGTAACATCAAGTAAGCTATTGGGATTCATTGTATCACGATGAGACATCAAGATTGATCCCAAGAAAGTCAAAGCCATAATGGACATGCCTCCTCCCCTTACACTTAAGCAGCTAAGGAGCCTACAAGGAAAATTATAGTCTATCTGTATATTCATATCACAGTTGGCCAAAAAATGTTAATCGTTCATGCATTTGTTTCGCAAAGATACCAGCTTCAAGTGGGACCCAATATGTCAACAGAGTTTTGAGAAACTCAAAGAATACCTAGACAACTCACCCATTCTTGTGCCGCCAATGCCAAGATGCCCTCTCATCTTGTATATTTCAGCAACCACTTCAGCACTGAGGGCACTGTTGGTACAACTTGATGATAATGGAAAAAAAGAGTCATCTACTACATTAGTCATACACTTGTCAGCTATGAGCTGAACTATTCACCTATGAAGAAGGCATGTCTTGCAGTATTTTTTGCCACTCAAAAACTTTGGCATTACATGCTAAGCCACACCGTAAAGCTCATTTCCAAAGTAGATCCACTTAAGTACCTTCTCTCCAAAACAACACTTACAAGCTGAATGACAAAATGGGTTATATGCTCCTAAGTGAATTCAACATCCAATATGTAGACATAAAAGCAATAAAGGGGTAGGTCATTACAGATCAACTTGCTGAGGCACCCCTGGTAGATGTGTATCCATTGGTGATGGAATTCCCTGATGAACATCTTTGCATGGTCGAAGAACAACCGACATGGAAGCTATATTTTGATGGATCTTACACATCTCATGGATCAAGAGCAGGAAGCCTCTTTATCACTCCCAAGGTGATTACATTCCCAAATCATTCAAGTTGGAATTCTCTTGCACTAACAACATTATTGAATACGAGGCACTCATCTTAGGCCTCAAAACAACTATTTAATGGAATATCACGGAGTTGCAAGTGTTCAAAGATTCACAACTCATCATCAAGCAGGTTCTTGATGAATTACAAATAAAAGAGGACAAATTATTACCATACAAGGAACTTGTGGACATATTAAAAGAACAATTCATAAGCTTACAGTTCACGCAAGTGCCCAGACTACAAAACAAAGCTACAGATGCCATGGAAACCATTGGGTCTTTACTGGAAATCCCTCAAGATTCGACATAGTATGAATTTTTAGTCGAGCAGCTACATACACCCGCTTACGAGAACATTGATTCTGAAATGGTGTGTGTTTTGGTTGGTTCCTAGTCCCCATGGTACCATGACATCCATGTTTATCTAAAAAATGCTATCATATATCCTCGCCTCATGAACACCCAGCGCCAAAACCTTATCCGCAGAGCTTCCTGCTACACTCTTGTAGCCAATACCCTATATCATTGTGGATATCATAACATCCTCTCTCAGTGTTTAGATTCAAACAAGGTTGTCATGGCTTTACAAGAGGTTCATGTTGGAATCTGCAATACCCACACAAGTGGCATGGTCCTCGCAAAGTAGTTTCTCAAAGTCAGGTACTATTGGCCAACAATGGAACATGATGCATGTGAGTTTGTAAAGAAATGTCTACCATGTCAGCAACATGCCAATCTGATCCATGCTCCAATGTAAGACTTGCATCCCAAGGTGCCACCTTATCCCTTCTCATGTTGGGGCTTTGACCTCATTGGTAAGTTAACCCCCCTCTCATCGGATGGACATAAGTACATCATAATTGGCACATAATAAATCATGAAATGGGTTGAGGCAATTCCACTTACCCTAACTACTGGCATTCAGATATCTAAGTTCCTCCTTCACCACATCATCTACTGCTACGACATCCCTTCCACCATCTTCATGGACCATGGCACACCTTTTGAAAACTAAAAAATGGAATATCTATGTGCCAGATTCCGCATCCACCACCGTTTCTCCAGCTCATACTTCCCTCAAGGAAATGACCAAGCTGAGACAACCAACAAAACCATTCTAAAAATCCTCAAAAAGGTTATCAATGATTATGGTTGTGAATGACACCTTCAAATCAATCCTGCCCTCTGGACATACCGCACTTCCTTCCACACTCCCACATGAACCACCCCATACTCCTTGGCATATGGTGTTGAGGTCATCTTACCAATTGAGGTTGAGCTACCTTCATTGTGTGTGTCTATGAAAAATTATACCACTGATGAAGACTATCGTGTGACACACCTCACCTAGTTGGATATGTTAGAGGAAAAGAGACAGTGAGTTTATGATCATCTGGTTGTATACCAAAACCAGTTTAAAAGAAGTTACAACAAAAAGGGCCACCCAAGATAGTTCCAAGTGGGTGATATGGTCCTCAAAGAGAATTAGAAAGTGCAAGCAGATCAAGAAAAGAAAGGCAATTTTGAGCCTACTTGGTTAGGCCCTTACGTTGTCAAAACATGTTTTGGCTCAGGAGCCTATCAATTGTCTACACCTGAAGGGGGGCCCTTGAATGATCCCATCAATATCATCCATCTGAAGCACTTCTATGCTTGAACTATCCCCTATGTATTTGAGAAATCCATAAAAAATACAAAATATCCTGAAAAAATCATTGTTATGGTGAAAACTTGGTAAACAGGCACCTTGATAATATAAAAAACATTCAAAAAAATTTTTAAAAAATTAAAAAAGTAAAGAGAAATAATTGTCCAATGGTGAAAACTTGGAAATCAAGCGCCTTGGACAAGTATGTTGGTGAAAACCTGTAAACAGGTGCCATACATAGTGGACTGTGCCATTATCTATCAAACTCTCATCCCTCCACCAAGCGCACCTCCACCCATCATCTCCCCACCTAAGCTTCTTTCAAAAATCCATATTCCAGAGGTGTTTCTGTCATCGCAGTGAAAAGATTAAATTACTATCCAGTATTCTGAGCTTCTTGTACATACTAAGGCATGTCCTATCTGCAAATCTTGATCTGTGTACCTAATTCATGAGCTTTGTAAAATATATGTTGTATGTAGTGTCATGTCTCTCGCTTGTATGATATTTTTGGGTTTCTTTATACATATCTTTGTTCATCCCGCAAAAAACATGGTCACTTGTGCTGCCCTTCCAAGTCATGTTTCTCAGCAAGTACCTCAGGGAGAAATTCTCAATCATTGCGATTATCTCAAAGTCCTTTTTTTGCCATCAAGACCCAATTTACAACTGCTCCTGACAAACAGGCCCTTGTAGGATGCATCTTTCCTCGTGTTCGACCTAATCACACTACCTCTTAGTCAGTCGATCTCTTTTGGCAAGTGATATCTTTTGGATTTATTACTTTGGTTTTTGATTTATTTCTTTGGTTCTTGTTTAATCTTTTTCAGTTTCTCATTGTTCCTCTCCTCAAGGTCGCCACAATCCATTATATCATGGTGTTCTATGAATGAGGGCAATCTAGGGCAAGGTCTCTCAATCTTTTTGTTTTATGCCTATGAGTCAGTCAGATGTGACCCTTGCATCATTTAATCCCCTAGGGTTCTATGATGCACTTGGGAAATGTCATTTTTTTGTGGGTTCTCCACCATCGTTTCCACCATGGCTCCACCTGGATACTTGTGTGATGTTGGGGCAACCCTTGCATGTCTTTTTGTGTCAATCATATGCAATACTAGTGATGAGGCCTTGACTTCCTAGTAACCTTGGTAGGCCCCTTATGTTGTTATATAAAACTAAGTGCTCAAACTGCATGATGGTACTTCATCCCAGAATACCCTACGCTCAAGCTTCATGAAAAATCTCCCATATCAATCCCCAGCTAAAAATCCCATCATGAATCCAAAAAAATCATCCTAAGAATCCACAAACTATCCAAAACCCTAGCTCAAATCCTCATTGATCTAAATCACCACTTATGTACCTATCTCCATCATCCATCCTGCCCTCACAAACAAACCCCTCATCCTGATGCAAACCTGAAAAATGTCCATTCTATTTTGATCCCTAACCCATGGATTTTGAGTGTGCAAACCACCCTCCCCGCCTATCCAAATTTGCCTCTCACAATGAGGGTTCAATCAGGCTATGGTATGGTGCATATACCATCTCCGCTACCTCCATGTTCATTCACTTGCATTCCATCTCGTGTACACTTAAATTTTAGTTGCATTTAGTTTTACTACCATCCACATTTTAGTTGCATTTAATTGCATTAGCACTCACTCTTTACATTGCATTATCATTTACATTTTAAGTTGCATTTAGTTGCACTACCATCCACATTTTCATTACATTTGGTTGCATAATCACACACGTTTACGTTGCATTTAGTTGCATTTCTTACATATCATTTAATTGCATCCATTTTAGTCAAAATCATTTACTTGCATTCTATCTCATGTTCATTCATGTTTAAATTGCATTTAGTTGCATTAACATTTAAATCTCAATTGCATTCTAGTTGCATTGTTATTCAAATTTCCATTGCATTTAGTAGCATTATCCTTGACATTTAAGTTGCATTCAGTTGCATTGTCCATTCCGTTTTAAAAGTTAACTCATTTTAGCTTGCATTCATAATCAACGCCATTCAAAAATTGCATTCATGTTTAAACTCATTCATAATCAAAAATCATTTAATGGCATTCATTTTAGCTAAGTCATTTCATTGCGTCCATTTTAGTTGTATCGTTAAATCATTTAAAAATACATCAGTTGTTAAAACACCATTCACATTCATTGTAATCTTGCATTGTTAATTCATTTTAGATTCATTTTCTTGCATTGTTAATCATTTAGATTAATCTTGCACAGTTAATTCATTTTTAGATTCATTTTAATCTTGCATTGATAAATCATTTAGATTAATCTTGCACAGTTAATTCATTTTAGATTTATTTTAATCTTGCATTGTTAAATCATTTAGATTAATCTAGCATAGTTAATTCATTTTAGATCTTGCATTGTTAATCTCATATAAAATTATTTAGGTTCATTTTAAATCTTGCATTGTTAATCTCATTTAAAAATATTTAAGATCATTTTATCTTGCATTATTACATCCTTTTAGTTTCATTCATTTTATACAAAATCATTTAAAATGCACAATTAGAACATGGTAAAATAAATCATACATCCATACATAAGTAAACATCATAAGCATAGTAAATAGAAACTACATCTATTGTATGCATAAACATCATAAACCATATCCACCCTACATCCACACATCGTCAGTAGTTGCATCCTACATAAAACATTAATCACACACATCACATATATAACCTCATACATAACACATCACATCCTACATCACAAATGTGTCAGTCACATCTCATAATCATAATCATCCCATCCTGTATCACATGTCAATATAGCATAAATCATACATTTGCATCGAAAAATGGGTCCATGAATAACACATCCCCCCAACTCAGCATCATATGCATATATATCACAAAAAATAAAAGATTGTACCACATCCCACATCAAAGAATCAATAAATGTCTGAGTGTCTCATGAGTGTCCATCAAATGAATAAATATACAATATCTGAGACAATGCCCTCAAAAGATAATATACATATACATCAAAATTGTTGTAGCATGTCACTGCATATCTACCTCTCCTAGAGGAAGTTGCATATTGATATATGGAGGTGGTGCAACTTGTGGTGGAGCATGTTCCTAGGGCATCTCCACTCTGTTAAGTAATGTTGCACCTTGTACCTATAAAGGTCCATGTGATGGTCCTGTCACCTCTCGACCAACTTCATCAACCTTCATCCCTATCCCTGACCCCTATGCCTCTACCATCTGCACCAAACCACCAGTCAACTATTGTTGGCCCTGTGACTGATCGGGCTCGTGGCTCTCCCACCTTGTCCTCTGTGATGGGCCAATCCCAAAACTATTGCCCCCTGTCCTCCTGTTGCTCTCAGCCCCCCTCCAGTACATGTTCCTGTGGCCCCTAATCAACTAGCACGTTGATAGTGCTCTCTCCTTTCCAGTGGTACAACAGTATGATACCGCTCTATACCAACCCACCTACTCTTGAAGATCTTCCATATATCTCTGTAATATCACCATCTCCTTAGATTCTCTAGCCACATTCCCTCCCCTGGTAGCATGTCTCTCTCCAGTTAACTGTCACAATGCCAAATCCCTCTTCCCCCTGTAGCATGTCCCTCTTAGATTGCAACCTCTGTGTGTGTGTGTGTGTGTGTAGCATGTCCCTCTCCGCATGCAACTGATCCCTCTCCCTCTGCAGCCTCTCCCTCTCATCGATCATCTACAACCCATCTTGTAGGGCCTACGCCAGCTAAGTAATTAGAGTGTCTCTATGTCCTTGTGCATCTCAAAGCATGTGGCTGGTCATATCGTGGGAATCCTATAGAGACGTCAACTGGGCTGCCTAGTCCTCTCCTCCTCCCCTACCAATAGTCCACCCATGGGGCCCTTAGTGGTGTTCTTGCTAGTGGTGGGCCTAATGGTACCTATGCTTTGCCCCCTCCACCTCCACCTCTGCCTCCCCCCATCTCCTCCTCCCCCTTCGCCTCCTCTATCTCCTCCTCCCCCCTTTCCTCCTTTGTCTATGTCCATACCATCCCCTCCTCCACCCCTCCTTCCTTTCCTCCTCGGGCCCGACCTCCCTCCTCTCCTACCCCTGGGCGCTCCTACGACTATCCACCCCCTCCCCTTAGCCACGTGTACTATTGTAGCCCTCACCCTCTGCCTACGGTGGTAGGCTTGCTCTCCTCATTACTTGCAGCCTCTAGAACCAAGCATGATACTCCACCGTACTCCCCCCATCTGATGGTCCCCCTACCTAATCCCAATGGATGACCTGTATGGCTTGCCACACCACCACCAAGCCCTCTCTATCTATTGGGCCCCCAAACTTTGACCACCTCTCCCAGGTGGTACGCTAATACCAATGCTTTGAATTTGGTAAGCCATGTGTATACCCAAACTATCTGGCCACTCGGTCTGACCTATATTGCTCTACTATATAATCCCATCACCCTATCAAGTACGTGGATGTCATCATGTATGGTAACTGCAGCTGATCCTCTAACCACAGTGCCAACCCCATATACGGCCTCTAGGTAATGTTGTCTTGCATGCCATCTAGGGGTCTCTCTCCAATAATCTATATCATCTACATCATGGTATGTAAGAGGCTCTCCCCAACTATACACTACGGGTTGATTTGCCTTTCTATTCCTCTGTCTAATCGGCCTCAGCACAACAATGTGCTCCCACTCCTAAACCTATAATAAGGTGGCGAAGCCTATACTCTGCCCATGTGTCTCCCCACCGTGATATACTATCTAGTGTAGGTCCCTGCATATCTCAAGTAGCATCAACATCCCCCATCCTACAGGTACTTCGACATCCATGATCTACATGATCATTGGAATGAGTGCTAGTGTCACACTCATCCCTCCCGTGTCAGGGGAGATATACCCCAAAACCAGCCCACATACATATAGATACACTCAGTGTGATGGAGGTGCCACTTCTAAATGTCTCACCAAGGATAATTGTTTGTGCTACAATATCGACACCACTCCTAACCCCACCAGTGTGGTAAATGTTTTTTGTTGTGTGGTATCTCTTGCAATCACCTATGTACCCCAGATGGGTAGGTGTAAAATCTTATATACGTCCTCTAGTGTGACATTCATCTCCCCTATTAAGAGGTGGAAGGTGACAGTCTTTGAATTCCACCACTCACAAAGTGCAGTAACCATCACCATGTAGGTCCGCCTACGAGGCATCTGCACTAGATACCCGAGCTCAATCGCATCTACTTGTGCCTAGTCTGCAAGAGTAAATTGCTCCACCGCTTCTAGCACTACGAAATGCCTCTCCCAACTAGTCAGTTGGTCTACGAACCACTATAACCAATCCAAGTCAGTTGTGTTAGTTTTCTTTCCTATCAAATTTTAGTCATTCTATCCCCAGTATTCTCCCCTAGCCTTGTCATCTCCCAATTTATTTTTTGCACACCCCCTCGCGATCCCACATATTTTACCCGCGATCCCACAAACTGCCTAGTTCTCGCGATCCTGCTTACGCGAGATCATAAAACCTATGCCTAATTTTATGGTCATGGGAACACATTCCTACAACACCCTTTTCTACCCTCTCACAGGATCACATAATTTTCCCCTTCCCTACCCATTTGGTATGGGATCGTGATCCTTCCAAAAATTCATCGCGGGATCGCGATCCCACCAAAAATCCCAAGATGTCAAGGGATTTGGTGATCCCGTAAAAAATCCCTATTTTCTCCTCCCCACCCCTATTATTAACAATTTCTTGTGGGATCGCAATCTCGCATGTCCCGATGGCAATAACATTGATCTCGAGCCTATGGAATTACGAATTTACAAGCTAAAACTTAAAATAAATACAAAAATAGAAAGTACAAGGACCAATTTTTTTATCATACCTATCTATCGGGCGCTCAATGTTGTCAGATGCTCCTCATAATGTCAACCTTTTTCCTCAGTCTCTCTCCTCTCGCTATCACTGTATGCAATATCAGAGATCGAAAAAACAATATCTCATCAAGCTCAAATATGCACAAATGACCTCTTTCTAGCCCTCCTGGCCCTTATTAAGGGCCTCCCTTGAGATGTTTTTCCTTCTCATAGCCCCCCATCCCCCCCATTCTTCATGTTTTCCCTTTGACCCTCATTTTCTTATGTAGTTACCATATTTTCACCCCTTCTTGCCCTTTTTTGACTAGTTGTGCAAACTCTTCATTCCTTTCGAAACGTCACCTAGACCCCCTTTTCTTTCCATACCGCCCTCTTGAGGGGGCATCACCTAGTCTAAACCTCTCTACTTGCATTTTGGAGCAACCTCATTGCCTCGTAAATTCTTCGTGTCTTTTATTATTTTAAATGTCTTCGAAATAATATTATTTTAACACTATGTCGAAGAGGGATAAAATGTAGACACCTAAATTTGATTACACAATTAAGTAGTCTTATTTATCTCTCTCCTAGGGCACTGATTAATTAAATATTAATTATTTAATTGATTTATGTCATCCCTTAATTAATTAATTTAATTAATTAACTATAGTCCAATTAATTATCTAAAGGGCAAACCATAGTCTTATAATTAATTAAAATCCCCTTCCTCTATTATTTTAAATAAATGCATTCATCTATTTAAATTAATTCACAAATCCCCTTTTCCTCCTATTTTTGGAATTAAATAAAATATTTAATCCAATTTGAGCACATGACACCTAACTTTAACCCCTAACCTAACCTATCTCAACTACCTAACCTTGAGTTCCTACTCAACCCAACCCATTCACACATGTTAATCACCCTTAAGTAGCTAATGACTATTGGGATTATGCAAAGGTGAGTTACTGAGAGGGGAGGGGTAAATCAGTAACCCTAAAAACTTTTGTTCTCAATCATTAAGATAATATCCTTCATTAATCGACTGTCATATTCATCATTACCATTCATTCATGAACATAACTGAAATGTAAATACATTTAAACTATCAAATAAACATTCATGAAACTTCATACACTTGACACAGATTTTGATATCACAGAAACCCTCGTTAGAAGGTAAAAAATTGCGGTGGGGATGAAACCCAAAAAGCTTCACTACTGCAATAATAAAGTTGTCTATTAGGGCATACAATTTTTTATCACTTCTAATGATTTTACCCTGTTAGGAGTAACATTTAAGACCTGTTAAGATCTACCTTGTTAGAGGACTTTAGAAACACTCTTAAGTGTTCACTCAGTTAAGAGATTTACAACAAGCCGGTTAAGTCTACTCTATTAGGATATTTTTCTCCCACAATTGTTAGAAAGTAATAGTATAAATGATTTGGATGTCGCAACTTACTTTTTTGAATATTATATTTGCTTAGCCCTTATCTCAAATCACCTTTCTATGATAGATATCTCCTTCAAATACTGCTCGGTAGCCTCTAGTATCCTTATGATATAATCCTGAATACTTATTCAATACTTAGCATCATAACCATGTCTGATCTTCAAATGTCTCCAGTAGGCGGCTCCTTCTCATCTTTGTTATTGTAGTCTAACATCTTAGCAATTCTTAAATCATAAAAATTTAGACCTAATTAGGGTTGTCGAAACTTCTAGAAAACATTTGATCAATGATCCATATGAATAACCTAATTCAATACTACATAGGGATCATCACCAATCAATATGATATCTCCAATAAATCTTTACCTTGATTTATATAAACATTTTTTTAGCTCAGTAAAAAATGTTTGACTTATTTTCAGTGTCATTACAAACTTTTATGTTGATCATGTATTGCTCAGTAAATATTGTATCTTTGTGTCCTTGGTAATCATGTGGCTCAATGTCAATGCTCAGTCAATTCTGTGCTTGGTTAACATGTCTTTCTCCTTATGCTCTGCTCGGTTACTATACTTGGTTACTTTGACCGACTTGACTATTTGCTTCCTTTATCGACTATATGTGTGACACTAATGACAACACTTAATACAATTAGGTGTAGCATTCTCCCCTTTGGCATTAGTGACAAAAACACATATATATGCCACATTCAAAATCTTTTTCAAGAATTTAAAACTTCAAAAAGTTGTAGACTCCCCTTGTCAATATACTCTCGGTAAAATACATACTATACATAATTTTCCCCCCTTTTTGATAATAATGTCAAAAAGTATGTACTTACATCTGATCAAAAATATTCTTATGGGTTTTTTGAAGGTTGGCCATGAGGTTTTCTCATTCCTCTTTGAAACTTTATAGTGCAATTTGTTCTAGGCCTACCTATGCATGCATATCAAAAATGTGATCAACTACAAACAGCTCGGGGGTGGAAATTAACTCTTTTGCCTTCTTCGCATGCTTCTGCATCACCTCAATGTGGGGTGATAACTCAACCTGTAGCTCAGTTATCTGATCTCTTATTCAGTCCTCTTCTTTCCTTAAATCATGTCTCAACCCCTGAATGTGTTTCACCTTTGAGTAATGCAATTTAAATGCATGGGGTTTGGTTATTAGACTTTCTGCACTCATCTTTAAATCTTCATCCAATTTCTTTAATTTTTCATTAATTTTTGCGGTAAAAGAATCTAAAGTGCACAATTTCTAAAAAATAATAATGATCTTCTAAATTATACCTTCTATCTCAATTACTATTTCAGAATGTTTAACTTTGTGTATTACCATTGCTTGGCTGATTTTATCATGACCTTGTATTCTATCTGTTAGGAATAGTCCCAAGAGATAACTGAGAGGGAGGGTTAATCAGTTATCTACAAGATTCAATTATTTATCCAATTAAGTATATAAGAACATTAAGCATAAACACAATGAAAGATCACTTAACACAACACCACAATTTTGGTTACGGGGAAATCCAAATAGGTAAAAACCCCGGTGGGAATTGACACCCACTAAGAACTGCACTAGTGTATTATGATCCATGTTAGAAGATCTTACAACCCTGTTAGGAGTTGATCTTTACAATGCAATAAGTACAGTGACCTGGTCAAGGGTCAGACTTAGGAGTCTTTTACAATTAACCTTGTTAGGGGTGAGGACGCACTGTCCAAGAGCACACTGCTCAAAGGGGTGAAAGTTGCAACCTTCTATTTGATAGATACACACTATATCTGGATCTTGGTGAATTGCGCATAGACCTGTTGTCTTGATCAGTTCTAATGAATAGCATAAACTCTCTACTATGTCACATAGACCTTCTGTTGATGGCTCAATACTTCGCACTCTCTGCTCTTCTCTTGTCTTTCAACTATTCGCCATACTTAGTAATCACAAATGTCTGCCTATAAATATATTTCCTCTAAATGATATAATCAAGTCAGCTTGTTAGAACCACATTGAAATCATATTAGAGAAATAATAAAACTCTCTAATAACATCTATGTCGGCTCTACTAAGCATGCAACACAAATTGGGACCTATCCAACTTAATATGAGTGAACACATTACTTCATATTGTCGGCTCCACCAAATTAATTGATACTTTCTCCTCAAGCTGAATTACATTATGCGCTCATAGCCAAACATCCTTAACTCTCTTCTTAACATAAATCCAAGTGCGCATACCAAGATGATAGGTGCAATTGCCGCAATCATATAAACATTGTCGGCTCTTCCAGGCAGACTCAGGAAATTGTAACTGTCAACTAGAAACTTCATAACTCAACTTGTACTACATATCTGACTCTCCATCCATGAACATAACATCATATATATTTATATAACATAAATATAAATGCGCAAGGCTCTACTGCAATCATACTACAAATCATATACAGAACTATTTCTGGGACCTGTCAAAAACACTTACTGATATACACAACTGTACTACTATCTTTACTCAGAATCAACCTCTGCATCTATGATATCATTCTAATAAAATATCTATGCAACATATGCTCAAAGCTCTCTCCATCAAGCTTCCACGCATGTTGCTTACCATATGTTGTCATCAATGACAAACATACAGTCAGCAATCTGGCTTTCTGGAAAATCTCCAACAATCTCCCCCTTTGGCATTGATGGCAACATATGGAATAAAAAACACCACCAATCCAAACATCCAATTCTTTTATAACATTCTCCATTTCCTCAAAAAAACTCCCCCAAGGAAGTATCCTCCAATTGCTGTAATATTCTTCAATATTCTCCATTTCCTCAACTGTACTACTTCCCATGACTTTATTTTTACTCCCCCTTTCTACTTGTTTTTTATTACTATATATTCCTTCTTTTTATGTTTTTCATGACTATATAATACTCCCCCTTTGACATCAATGAAAAAGGGTGCCAAAAACATTAAGCATTGGTACTACTCCTGAGGTAGAGTAGTCAACCTTTCATTAGTCATTGAGGACTAATGCCTTCCTGCTATCTCTAATCAGATTCAGGGAAGGGAATTACTCCCAGCTTCTCCCCGAGATACTCAAAAGTATCTTTAGGTAAAGGCTTTGTGAATATGTCTGCTAGCTAATCTTTTGTACTCACATATTCCACCATTACTTCTTTCTCTGCTACTTTCTCTCTTAGGAAGTGATATTTTATCTCAATATGTTTTGTCTTTACATGCATCACAAGGTTCTTTGACATATTGATAGTGCTAGTGTTATCACAATGAATAAGAATAGGGTAGTCAATCTAAATACCAAAATCTTTTATCATCTGCTTGATCCACACAATTGTAGAACAATTTAATGTTGCTGCTACATACTCTACTTCTGCTGTTGACTGAGAGATACAATTTTCCTTTTTACTTATCCAAGTAACAAGTCTATCTCCAAGGAATACAGCTCCTCCAAAGGTACTCTTTCTATCATCCACGCATCCTGCCCAATATGCATCTGTATATACATGAAGCTTTACGTTCTCTGAGTTAGGATACCATAAACCATAGTCTAAGGTTCCATTCAGGTATCTGAATATTCTTTTCACTGCCATGAGATGACTTTGCTTAGGTTCTGTTGCAAATCTTCTAACATTACCAACTGCATTGGAAATGTTTGGTCTGGTTTGAGTAAGATATATAAGTTTGCCAATCATAGATTTATACAACATTATGTCTACTACTGGTGAATCATCTTCTTTGAAAGCTTGCATCATGTTATCATATGGGTACTTATTGGCTTGCAATCATCCATCTTGAATGTCTTCAAGATCTCTTTCACATACTTAGTCTGATTTATGAATATACCTTTGTATGTCTGATGTACATTCAATCCCAAAAAGTACTTGATAAGACTAATCATGCTCATTTCAAATTCATTCTGCATCTCCTTAGCAAATTCTGCACTAAGCTTATCATTTCCACCAAATATAATGTCATCAACAAATATAGCAACTAACAATAGTCCATCAGATGTCTCTCTTATCAATAAGTTACAATCTGCTGCTCCTTTCTTGAATCCAATCTTAGTCAAGTAACCATCAAGTCTTTCATACCATGCTCTAGGGGCTTGCTTAATTCCATAGAGGGCTTTCTTCAATTTGCATACCATATCAGGTTTGTCAGATAAATTAAATCCTTCTAGTTGCTCAATGTATACTTCTTCCTTCAACTCTCCATTCAAGAATGTTGACTTAACATCCATCTGGTATACCTTAAAGTTCTTGATTGTAGCATAAGCTAAAAACAACTTTATGTATTCCAATCTACTTACAGGGGCAAATGTATCTGAATAATCAATTCCTTCTCTTTGTGCATATCCTTTACATACTAGTCTTGCTTTGTTTCTTACCACTATTCCATCTTCATTCATCTTATTTCTGAATATCCATTTTGTTCCTATTAAATTCTTATCACTAGGCCTAGGGACTAATTCCCATGTGTCATTCTTAATTATCTGATCTAGCTCTTCTTTCATTGCTTCATGCCAATCTGAATCATTACAAGCATCTTCAACACTTAAGGGTTTAATCTATGATAATAAACATACCTCTTCATTTGTTGTGGAACTCTTTGCTTTTGATCTTGTCATGAATTTTTTGCTCTGATCTCCAATGATGTCTTCCTTTGAATGATATCTAGATGTGAATTTAGGAACATTAGGTGTGACCTTTTCATCTACCTTTTGTGTTTCTTCTTCACGTGTTTCAAGGTCATTGAATAGAACATTTATGTTGTCAAAAATTTCTTCAACAACTGCTTCACTACCGGTAAGTCTAGGTTCTTCTTCAATCATAGGTGCATAATCATGGTATCTCTCTTGAATCATAAACTTCTCATCAATCTTAACATGAGCACTTTCAATGATCTTCTTATCTCAGATTAAAACATTTATAAGCTTTTCTTTTAGTAGAGTAACCAATAAAATGCCTTCATCACTTCTTGCATAAAATTTGCCAATTGCTTCATCTCTCTTGATGTAGCACTTGCTTCCAAAGATTTTGAAGTATTTTACTATAGGTACATTCCCAAACCATAGCTCATAAGGAGTTTTGTCAGTGCCTGGCCTTAATTTAATTCTATTGATAGTATAGACTGCAGTGTTGACCGCATCTCTCCAATAGGTGTGTGTGACCTTTCCTTCAATCATGATGGTACATGTTGTGTCAAGAATGATCATATTCCTTCTCTCTACAATTCTATTCTACTGAGGGGTTCTAGGTGCACTTAGCTATCTCTTTATCCCATGTTCTTCGCAATATTCTTAAAATCTATCAGAGGTGAATTCTCATCCTCTATCTGATCTCAGACATTTAATCTTCAATCCATACTCATTTTCAACCTTAGCTTTGAATATTTTATACTTGTCAAATGCTTATGATTTGTCCTTTAAGAATGCAACCCACATCATTCTAGAATAGTCATCAACAAATAGAATGAAATACCTTTCACCATAGTATGATCTTGTTTGAGTTGGTCCACATAGGTCTGTATGTATCAGATCCAACTTGTTCTCTACCGAATTATGCTTGCTTCTGAATGAATTCCTTATATGCTTTCCCATCACGCATTCCCTACAAATAGCATCAATTGGTTTTGCAATGCTAGAAGGATCTCTTACTACCTTTACATTACTTATCTTTACTATGTTATCAAAATTGATATGACATAATCTTTTGTGCCATAACCAACTGTCATCTACTTTAGCAACAAAAAAACTTGCTTCGGGATTAAGCTGAAAAATATTACCTTTAGTCTTTGAACTTGATGCAATCATTTCTCCTTCCTTATTATTAATGATGCATTTGTTATCTTTGAACTCCAACTGGTATCCTTTTTCAAGCAACTGTCCAACACTTAGTAGGTTATGTTGCAAACAATCAACATATAGAACATCATCAGTGTTGTTATTTCCATCCAGGGTGATGGCTCCTCTACCAATGATAGGTTTAGGAGTGTTGTCTCCAAATATAACCGTGCCTCCTTTTTATCTATCTAGATGCACAAATCTATCTTTGTCTCCTATCATGTGATGTGAGAAACCACTGTCAATGATCCAATCTATTCTGATGTCAGCTTGTGAAATCAGTGCTAACTCTTGTGTATTCTTTTCATCTTCAAGAGCAATGAATCCAATTTCATCTTCTATTGATTATTCATCTGATACTCCATCTCCATAATAGTAACATTCATTTGTATACTTAGGCTTGTACTTATTTTTTAACTTCTTAACTCTTGTGGGACACTTGGATGCAAAGTGACCAATCTTATTACATGAAAAGCATTTGAATGGTAATTGACCTTCATATTTTCCTTTTCCTTTCTTTTCTCTTTTAGCAATCATAGCAATGAAATCATCTAGTGTTTTCTCTTCATCATTATCATCAAAATTACCAGAGGTGTTCAAGGATTTCTTACCATGTACTGAAGCTTTGAATGTTGTTTCACTTTTAGGCTTTGTCTTCAATCTTGATATCTCAAAGGCTGAAAGCTTGCTGATTAAAGTCTCTCTTTTAAAGTCTTTTGTGGACTGCATAGTTTCATCTAGGATGCATATCTTGTTGTCATATTCTGGTGTCAAGGTAGTCATCAATTTATCCATTATGTCTTCTTCTGAGATTTCTCCACCATTGTTTCTGATTCCTGCTACTGCTTCATTAATTCTTTGATTGTAAGCTCTGACATTCTCATCACGTAGCATCTCTAATGTATTATATATTTTATTCCATGTCTTTCTGTGCACATTCTTGGCTTGAATATCTCGTTCAAAGATGTCTTCTAGATACTTCCATATCTTATAGGCTTTATCCATTTTCTTGATCTCTAAAAACTCACTGTCAGATAGGCCATTGATAAGGGATTCTTTGGCAATAGCATTTGAAGTGAACATCTTTTGCGTCAAGGTTTCATCTTCTTTTGCAAGATCTTCTAGTAAAGGAATCTCAACTTCTTTGGTAGCTACTTCAAAAATCTCAAAAGCAATGCACTGCAAATGTGTCATCATTTTGTTCTTCCAGTCTAGATAGTTCTCTCCATCAAACTTAGGACTTTCTTTTCTAAAGAATGCCATCTAATCAACCTCAGCTATTAAAATTTCTCTCTAAGGCACTTGGCTCTGATACCAATTGTTAGGAATAGTCCCAAGAGATAACTAAGAGGGGGGGGGGGGGGGGTGAATCAGTTATCTACAAGATTCAATTCTTTATCCAATTAAGTATATAAGAACATTAAGTATAAACACAATGAAAGATCACTTAACACAACACCACAATTTTGGTTACGGGGAAACTCAAATAGGTAAAAACCCCGGTGGGAATTAACACCCACTAAGAACTGCACTAGTGTATTATGATCCATGTTAGAAGATCTTACAACCCTATTAGGATTTGATCTTTACAATGCAATAAGTACAGTGACCTGGTCAAGGGTCGAACCCTGTTAGGAGTCTTTTACAATTAACCCTGTTAGCGGTGAGGATGCACTGTCCAAGAGCACACTGCTCAAAGGGGTGAAGGATGAAACCTTCTATTTGATAGATACACACTATATCTAGATCTTGGTGAATTGCGCGTAGACCTAATGTCTTGATTAGTTCCAATGAATAGCATAAACTCTCTACTATGTCACATAGACCTTCTGTTGATGGCTCAATACTTCGCACTCTTTGCTCTGCTCTTGTCTTTCAACTACTTGCCATACTTAGCAATCACAAATGACTGCCTATAAATATCTTTCCTCTAAATGATATAATCAAGTCGGCCTGTTAGAACCACATTGAAATCATATTAGAGAAGTAATAGAACTCTCCAATAACATCTATGTCGGCTCTACTAAGCACGCAACATGAACTAGGACCTGTCCAACTTAATATGAGTGAACACGTTACTTCATACTATCGGCTCCACCAAATTAACTGATACTTTCTCCTCAAGCTGAATTATGTTATGCACTCTTAGCCAAACATCCTTAACTATCTTCTTAACATAAATCCAAGTACGCATACCAAGATGATAGGTGCAACTGCCGCAATCATATAAACACTATCGGCTCTTCCAAGCAGACTCAGGAAACTGTAACTGTCAACTAGAAACTTCATAACTCAACCTGTACTGCATATCTAACTATGCGTCCATGAACATAACATCATATATATGTATACAACATAAATATAAATGTGCAAGGATCTACTATAACCCTACTAAAAATCATATACAGAACTGTTCTTGGGACCTGTCAGAAACACTTACTGATATACACAATTGTACTACTATCTTTACTCAGAATCAACCTCTATGTCTATGATATCATGCTGATAACATATCTATGAAACATATGCTCAAATATATCTCCATCAGGCTTCCACACATGTTGCTTACCATATGTTTTCATCAATGACAAACATACAGTCAACAATCTGGCTTGCTGACAAATCTCCTACACTATCTTCTTCTCAGCTCTTTCTTCAATTTTCTTCTCTGCATCAGTGGTAGGTGCATTGATATTCTCAATTAATATAGAAAGTTGGTCAATGATAGGTGTGCTTTCATCAACATTGACATTTGGTACAACTTGCATCAAAATCTCTTTCACATCTTCTAGCACCTGTTTATTCTTACTTTCTTGCCTCAGCTTCGCCTGAGCTACTTTTATGGTGCATATCTCTCCTCACTTTCTAAGAGCTTCTGGGTCTAATGTCCTTAGCTCACAAGTAGGTATTTCAATGATTTCATCTAGTATGACCAGACCTTTACCTCAATGTTTCTTCCTTTTCCTCTTCTCTTGCTTACTTGATGTAGGTGATTGGCTAAGTGGAACTAGAGCCTTTTTCTCTGGATTTATCTTTGGTTGCTCGGTAGACACATCTTTTTTCTTGTCTTTCCCCATATAAATTCCCTCTATTTGAGGTCCTAGGGCTTGTGGCCTCATGCCTATAGTAGAACCATCTACTTTATTTTCATCTTGATCCTCTTGATTATTTACTTCAGCATTAGTGGACTTGGTGTTCTCTCCATCTCTTGTAGAATCACCACAATGCTCGATGTCTTTTCTTGCTTCATCACCTGTGTCTTACACTATAGTCTCTACTTGCTCATATGGCATATTCTCTATTTTCTACTCGACAACTATATCAATTTCTTGTACAAGAATAGATAAATCACATGGTATTTGTGCTCTACCTACCTCGATAAGTTGCGCTTCTTCTTGATTCTTGGTAGCAATAGTAATGTCTTCATCAACCTTTTCTTCCTTGTTAGGGTCTCCTTCTATGATATCTTCTATTAGTACTTCTTCCCCTATTTTCTTCAACATCTCTAGAATATCTTCCATTACTGTTTCTACAGCAGATATGAAATCTTAAGCATATGTTTGGTCGTCTGCCTTCTCAGTGTTAGATATGTGAATGGGCTCTTGTGTTGTGTCAAAATCATCATATATTTGAACTTGTTTTCCTCTAACTGGTACAGATTGCTCGGTATTAACTACAGATGCAATTTTCTCAATTTCATCCTTTGAACTAAGAATGCTAGTCCAAATTTTTGTACTCTCTTCATCAACTTCTTGCAATTTTCCTTGTAGTATATTAAGTGCCCTTTCTTTCATCAAAAATTTATTTGCATATGTTTGCATTGCATCATCAATCTCACGAATTGATAGATTTCACATTGCTAGTATT
Source organism: Chamaecyparis obtusa (assembly GCA_027943335.1). Lineage (NCBI taxonomy): Eukaryota > Viridiplantae > Streptophyta > Pinopsida > Cupressales > Cupressaceae > Chamaecyparis > Chamaecyparis obtusa. The sequence continues at coordinate 1,053,423 of BSBK01000182.1, read as the reverse complement.
AAGTACCTCTCTCTCATCTTTTTCTCTGTATTCAATGCATAGGTCCATCTTGCTAAAAATTTATCATACAACTGGTGTGGAATACTATGTGAAAATTCAACTAGCACTCGTTTGAATTTAATCATCATGTCAATGATAGCCTCTTTCAGTTTGTGTTGGTCCTCTTTGCTCATGTTTGAATATCTCTTAATTTTAGGATGACTCAATCCTCCTCTTTCTCTTATTCCATTTGCAACTTCATCAATTATTAGTGGTGCTTTATTTAGTATGACTCTAAATTGACTATTTTCTTTTTCCTCTGAATCAACATCATCCTTATTTCTGATTAGTTTTCTTCTCTTCTTAGGTTCAAGTATCTCGGTGGAAGCTTATGTACCTCTTTTCTTCTGATAAGTCTTATTCGGTGCAGGCCTTGTGATCTTAGCACCTCCTCTTCTCTGAGGTGGGGTATTTCCTATAGTAGACCTTGTCCTTGCACATGTTGTATCAACTTGTTTTCTTTTACCTTTCATTGCCTTTGGTGTCTCTTCCTGTACTTCTTTATCTGACTTGATTTCTTCTTCATCATCTTCATCAACTGATTTATGCTCCTTGGTTGCCTCTTCAACTGACTTCTCTACTTCCTCTTCAATATCACCAAATTGTTTCTCTAAAGTTCTGATTATTATTTTTTATTTCCTTCCTATCTTTTCTCCAACTAACTCCATTTTTATTCTTTTATTTGCCTCTTCATATGTTCCAAACCTTGTAGCTCCTTTGTCTTTAGGCTCTGCTAATAGTGCCTTTATTGACCTAGTGGCTTGGCCAATATCCAATTCATACTCCATTGGTGGTAGCCATGTAGTTCTCAGTTCAACTGCCTTAATTAATGTAGTGTCAGTGACGACTAGGAAACATACATCATCTTTGTATTTCTCAACAAGTTGAGCTGGAATTTCACTTCTCTTATGCATTCTAACCTTAAACTTAATGAAATAATCATTTGTCACAGGTTCAAAATTTATGTCCAAACTATTTATGAATTCACTGATTTGAAGAATAATGGGCTTATTCACATCCCATTATATGTTACCGATTGAGGGAAATGAGTTCTGCAAGTAGAAAAATATATATACCAATAACAATCCAAACTTGCATGTATTAGAATTTTCAACTCGAATAGTTCTCATGTTCTCCTCCAGTTGCCTCAACATAAGTTTAGCTAGGTCAAGTTGTAGACCCTTCTTCATGATCTTGTATGCAATATCTACAGTGCCGCATGGAACACTGTTCGTTCTACTGGATTGAAATATTTTGTAATTAATCACATACGCTCCAAATCTAGTCTATGGGTCATCAATAGCGTTAATATCCATTCCTCTGCCATCCCACTCTGCTCTAATCAATTTCTCGATCTCATTCTTCAGTGGGTGCCTTAGGGATTTTTCTTTGTCATATACTGGATACTCTGTAACCATACGAATCAAATCCTTGGTCATTTTCATCAACTCATCTAGCCACATTATTCCATCATGAACTTGGCTGAGAATGATTCTTATCCATTCGGTCTTGAACTCCTTCAGGAAATGAAGTACATTTGCTAAACCTTTTACCTCCAAGTGCTTGTGTTCATCCTTTAACTTTCCATCCTTGCATAGTTCCTGATAGGTATATTAGAGTTCAAAATCACCTATCTCATTAATCTTGCAGTGAATATAAGACCTAATATCCTTAACTAGTTTATAGATCAAAAATAAATATCCTTAACTAGTAAAACCCTAGGCGGTATAGACAAAAACGTGCCTTTGTCATCAATTTGTACTGCAACCTCTGGATGTAACTCGTAGTTGGGCTCTTCATATGATGCTCTCTTGATCAATGTCACTTTCTTTTCCTTAGGAGCCTTAGATTGAATAGATTTTGATGATGAAGCCATTGCTATTGATAAATTAGGGCTTTGAGAAATATGCGTTCAAATCACTCCGTTACGCTTCAAACCTTCCTGAATAGCCTTCAATCACTCTATAGAAATCACAAATCATTGTATTATCTCATAATTGGTTTTTTCATACTTCACTCTTTTTTTCTCTGGTTCACTCTTCGAATGAAATGTAAATAATGAACTAGTTCATCATGTATTTATACCCAAAAATGCTTTTTGGCATAAGTATGGTGCATTAAATGCTTTACCAACTACTACTCAATCCATGAAAAATCACTCAGTTATCTCCATTCTATCCACATTAGATACATTAGCTCGGTTAACAATACCAGTGCTCAGTTGATACCATCTTGATTACGCAACTCTGTTACCTTTACCACTTTCACTGATTGACAATTTCTTACTTGGTCTAGCTTTATCGACTATGCTCACTTCAAGTTAATAACATATAACAACCTAGTGCATCTTAATTTATTTTGATATGGTATTCATGGAATAGATATAAGGAACTGTTGTAAGATATAACTGATTAAAATTTAGTTCCCATACTTACTTGATTTACTTAATTAGAAGTGGTGAAATCACCTAATCCAAAGGATGAGGTGTCACCGACTGTTGTGCTTGTTCCTCCATTATCTTTTGTTGATCTTCTCCATATTTTACTCATTTGCCTTTTGATTCCATCAATGTTATTCTCATTCATATCTTCATTTGGTTCTAGTGCTCAATTTTTGCAATCTCTACTTAAGTGACTGACCTTATGATAATGTAGACATGTCATTCCATAATTTATCCAATTTTTAGATCTTCCTCTCTAGTGTAGTCCCATACAATTTGTAGCAATATGACCATATCTTCCACAGGAAGTACAATTAACCCATGTGTTGTAATCCCAATTATAAGAGTTACCTTGCCTTCTTGGTTGATATGTATTGTTTTGTCTCTTTGGTTTCCAAACTTTCTTTAGTTATGCCCTACATTCTTGTGATATATGACCATGTTTGTTGAAAATACTACAATTCTTTTCCATGTAGTGCCTCTTAGGTGACTTGTTTCTCTTTGATCTAAACTCAAATGCTTGATGTCCATATTTGTTACAATTATAGCAATAACCATCAAATTTAGGAATAGTATTGGGAGTACCTTTAGCTTTACTTACTTTACTCCTACAGACATTTTCTATATGACCTTGTTTCCCATAATGATAGCATGAGATCTTATTTGGTCTTATATTTACATAGGCATTCCTTTGATCTGCTTGATTTTATGACTCTCCTTGCTCGATATATCCTAATCTAGTGGTGTTGTCTAATCTCCTCTGACTTCTTAAGAATTCATCCATCATTTTGGTGCTTTCCTTAGGTTTCTTTATCAATTCATTATTTTTTTGTTGCATCTTCAATTCATTTTTCATGTCTTTCATTTTCTTCCCTTAATACACCAATGTCTTCCAATTTCCTAGCAAGCTCATTGTTCACCCGATTAACTTCTTGACTCATGATAACCATCTAATTTGCAATTTCAAAGTGATGCTCAGTCAGTCTTAATATTTATGATTCTTTTTCTTCCATTTTTTCATTCATTTGTCTTTTGTCTTCAATAGCCATGTTTATCTCTTGTTCAACTTGTCTTGTACTATTCATAACTTCAATCATTCTTACCATTTATGTTTCTTGTCTAATTTTTAGTGCTTTCGATTTCTTGGTGAGGTGTTGATTCTTTTCAAACAGATCTGAAATTGTTGCTTCAGATGCATCAAATACACTTCTGGATCCTTCTAATAATTCCTCAATCTCTTCTTCCTAATATTGAGTATTATTTTATCGAAATGCTAATTCCTTCCTTTTTCTCAATGACTCTCTCAGCTTTTCCTTCATATCCTTAAGCTATTCTAGGGTAATCTGCAACTCCAATTTTTTATTTTTAATTAACTTGTCAAGCTTGTACCTTTCCATCTCTATGGATGTTTCCTCTTTAGTGATTGGACTTCTTTAACAAGAGAACAAGATCTGATACCAATTGTTGAGATTATGGAAAGGTGAGTTACTGAGAGGGGGGGTGAATCAACAACCCTAAAAACTTTTGTTCTCAATCCTTAAGATAATATCCATCATTAACCGACTGTCATTTTCATCATTACCATTCACTCATGAATATAACTAAAATGTAAATACATCTAAACTATCAAATAAGCATTCATGAGACTTCATACACTTGACACAAAGATTTTGGCATCGTATAAACCTATGTTAGAAGGTTAAAGACTATAGTGGTGATGAAACCCACAAAGCTTCACTACTACAATAATAAATTTTCTTGTTAGGGCATACAAGTTTTGATCACTTTTGATGATCTTACCCTATTAGGAGCAACATTTAAGACCTATTAAGATCTACCTTGTTATAGGATTTTAGCAACACTCTTAAGTGTGCACTTGGTTAAGAGATTTACAACAAGACGGTTAAGTCTACTCTATTAGGATATTTTTCTGCCACAATTGTTAGAAAGTAATAGTATAAATGATCTGGATGTTGCAACTTACTTTGTCGAATATCAGATCTTCTTAGCCCTTATTTGAAATCACCTTTCTGCGATAGATGTCTCGTTCAAATATTGCTTGGTATCCTCTGGTATGCTTTTGATATAATCCTAAATAATTATTCAATACTTAGCATCATAACCATGTCCAATCTTCAGATGTCTCCTATAGGTGGCTACTTCTCATCTGTGTTATTATAATCTGACATCTTGGCAATTCTTAAATCATAATGACTTAGACCTAATTGGGGTTGTGGAAACTTCTAGAAAACATTTGATCAACAATCCATATGAATAACCTAATTCAAAATTGCATTGGGATCATCACCAACCAATATGATATCTCTAATAAATCTTTACCTCAATTTATGTAAACCATTTTCTATCTCGGTAAAAATTATTTGCCTTGTTTTTAGTGTCATTACAAACTTTTATGTCGATCTTGTATTTCTCAGTAAATACTATATCTATGTGTCCTTGTTAATCATGTGGCTCAGTGTCGATGCTCGGTCAAGTCTGTGCTCAGTTAACATGTCTTTCTCCTTATGCTCTGCTTGATTACTATACTTGGTTACTTTGACCGACTTGTCTATTTGCTTCCTTTACTGACTATATGTGTGACACTAATGACAACACTTAATAAAATTAGGTGTAACAATGACCCATAATTATCTAATTCAATCCTCTACTCATTCTCTCTTCTCCTATCACATCCGCCTAATTCTCCCACTTGCCTCCTAATCCAAGACTAATCATTCCCTAAACATTTGAACAATCATAATCCATGGATTAAGAAATCATAACCCAACCCAAGTCAACTCTCATGTCACATCCTCACATCCTCCAATTCTCTCACCTCATGTCAATCTTAAATGCTCTTACACATCTCTTACACACTCCATCTCCTTCTTACACATTTGTCCCCTGTCACATCTCCCAAAATGGTCACTATGTGCTATGAAAAGCACCTTCATAGGGTTAGTATTGTCAATAAATGATTAAAATAACTAAATTACCACAAAAAGTAAGCTAATTAAGCAAATGAAGACAAAAAGAACTCCATGGACCTCTATTTAGATTTGCTAATGCAAAGCTCTCAGCAAGCTTCCATAAGTGATAGCTCTAAAATGAGAATGAAGTGATAAGCAAACTAAGAATTTAATTCCAAAAGAAATTTAGCCTTAATTAACACTAAATATGCCTTTCTAGCTCAAAATTGCAAGAGGTTTGATGCTATTCTCATATTTGTGGATGATAATTGATTGATTTATGTCTTGCTTTTATAGATTTTGGCAAGGGTAGGGGGTAGAGTTGAGTTGATCATGGTTGAGTTGAGGTTAAGTCCATGGTTCCACCTTTGGAGACAATTTAAATGGATTGTCATCAAAGCTTGGGACAAAGAGACAAAATGGATGGCCAAGATGCTCTCACCTTATGTGTGATTGAGATTCATTTTGAGCTTGATCCATGTGAGCTTGGTCCTTAAATCCTATTGATTGAGGAAAAATAGAGATTAATTAATTAAATTAAAATGATTTTTTTATCCATGTGTGCCCCTTAAATGGGTTGATTTGATTTAAATTTAACTATACAATTAATTAGATTAATTGCACAATTTATTGATTTATTAGATTTAAATTGATTTAATGGCTTTTGATTTTCAATTAAATTTGGATTATGGCTTCATTGCAATTTCACTTTGATTTTAGCTTGATTTAATTTTATTGCTTTAATTTTGCCTTGGTTTCTCACTTGAATTAATCTTGTCCATTTTTAGGTGATTACAAATGCCCCTCTTTGAATCGATGTGCAAAGCATATCGATTCAAAGAATACCCTGATCATTTTGATGTGAAGTCCTGATTAAGTTGATGCTCGATTTGATATTTGATAAAAGATGAAGATCTTGATGATAGATTTGATGAAGGTCTGATTGATTTGAATTCCTTGATGGTCGTTCTGATGATAGGTCACTGATATGATGCCTGATTTGATCTGATTTGATGTTTGATGGCCTACTTGATTGATAAGCAAAAAAAAAATTGATGAAAGATTAAGCTTTAATTTGATGTTATGCTCCTGATTTGATGATTATGATGTTGGTCTTGATTGTCTGAGTTTATGCCCCCTTGGAAATGAAATGAAATTTGATCCAAGTGAAAGATATTGCATTTTCGATCAATTTGCGTTGAAAAATATTTAATTATGAGTAAATTTTGATTTTATTTCTGATAATGTATTTGCGATGATGTGATAATGAATGCCCCTATTTTGGCTAAATAGGTGAAAAATTTTGGCCCCTGGTCATTTTCTGGTAAAAAATGCCCCTTTTAGGTCAAAATGGGCTATATAAAGGGGTAAAAGGTCATTTTCACCATTCATTTGTATCCTCTCTTTTGATTTTTTCACTCTAACCCCTTTGAGTTATTTCACGATGGTGATCTTGATTCAAGAGTATAGGTTCGAGCGAGGCCACTGATATCAGCGTCCACCTAGCTATGGATCTCCGGTATGTACCCCGACAACTTCTTTTGTCTGATTTCAACATTTAATTTTGAAATTTTTGGATTTTTCAATTAAAAGCCCTATTTTTTTCATTTTTTAAAATTTAGCAGTGCGTACAATCATTTTAACAGCGCGTATACAATTCCTACTGTGCATCTGCGGTTTTCTGCAGTGCTTTTAAACCTTTTAGTAGCACTTACAAACACTAAAGCTAGGGCAAGTTTCACTTTCGCCCTTTCCTATAGCGCTTTCACATTTGATTGTGTGTTTAAGAATTTTAGTAGTGCGTATACGGGTTCCCTGTAGTGCGTACAATATTTTTCGCTGCACTTTTGATGTTTTAAGCTGCACATTTGATTTTCAGCACGTTTAAGTAATGAAATAGCACGTACACCCTGTTTGGCCAAATTTGTGAGCCTTTCAGTCAATTTTTTTATCCATGTGATGTCATCAAGTTATCGATTGGCTTAGGTTTTTGAGTTATGCTTCTAGCAAGTCATGTGATGTCAGTTCGAGTCATTTGATATTGAATGTTTGATGGTTAATCTTGATTTAGATGATTGATGATGATAAATTTTTTGTCCTCTCTAAATAGAATCAAGAAAATTGATTGTGGTTTGATTAGATTTGATTGATTGATTGACTTAAGATGATCCAATAGTTAATGGTTTTGATTTCTGATGTGTTTAAACTTGTTTTTACAATTTCTTCTTTGGAAGCTAGTTGTTTGATGTCTGTTTACTTTACCTTTTGATATGATAGATGAATTGAGCGGGTTAGAGCACCATATTATAGGTCGATGTGGTTTATCCTTCTTACCCTCTCTCCCTCAATTCTGTGTGAATCAAGGTCTTCTCACCGCTATGGCAGAGCATTGTCACTCTGACCATAATACTTTCCACTTATCGATGGGAGAGATGACGATCACTCCCGAGGACGTATACAGATTGTTGTGGATCCCGACTCATGGGGAGATCATCTACTATGACCATGTCTATGATGGCACAGTATGCAAATGCATCTTTGCAAATCCAACCATTGGATATGAGAGCACCCAGTGAGCTCATTTTACTTCATTTCTAGTACTTCCAGTAGTACTTATTGTACTCATCAGTGGTTTCTTAGTTCTTGATTGGTGGGGACATGGGTTTGCAGTTGGTTGGGGCCAGATCTTGGAGGACATGATTGCTCATCCTTGCAGGTTCGATTGGGGTTCATGTGTGTTAGCTCAGTTGTACCATGAGCTTCATGATGTCATATATTGTCACGAGGCTACTCTCTCTGCTGGAGTATTCCTACTTCAGTTATAGACCTGGGAGCATATTCTTGTTACTCATCCTATTCCAGTTCATCATCGGGATGCAGGATGGCCTTTTGGCTGGATGTATGAGGGGATGGTTGTGCAGGCCCACCTGGACAAGGTGAATTACTGGTAGCACATCATTGATGATATCGATCAAGTGGTCTGGAGACCATACATTGGATGTGAGCCATGGACAGAGGATGCAACAAAGCTTCCCTATATGTGCATGCCTCGTTGGATGATAGGGCAGACGCGCTTGGTTATTGAGTGGTTATGCTTTCATAGAGTTTTATGCCAGTTTGGTCGGATACAAGGGATGCCTCAAGGGTTAGTCCTTTATGCTCATGTATAGGTTGAGAGATCCCTTTAGGTCCTCAGGTTGACTATAGGATAGCACGAGATGAGTTATTATAGCTGCCCCACCTTGTGTGGGATATGAGAGATCATATTATTAACATCGGCATGACCGATGATTATGTGCAATAAATCGTACATAACCCTTTCCTAGATTTATAGATCTAGCCAAGCCAGTGCCTGAGATTGAGGAGGAGTTAGATGATGATCGTGGAGATGGCGATGGTGGTGGGAGATGGGGTAGTCGGGGTGGTAGGGCGAGACGAGGAGGTAGGGTTATTATTCTTGTTATTTCTACCCCTGCTCTTGTCAGAGGTAGAGTCCGGATGAGAGGCAAATGAGTTAGGGTGAGGGGTGGTCCTTACAGAGTACTCCATCGGGTGGGTGTTGATAGACTAGCTAGATAGGGTCAGCATAGAGTTCAAGTATATAGGTAGGTTTGTGCACAGGTTGTGGCAGACATTGATGCACAGGTGGCCCAGATTCTTTTAGATCAAGCACAGGAAGCTCCAGCACCTCCTCCTCCACAGGGTCCTCTTCCTTCTCAGATTCCATCTTCTTCTTCTATTCCATCTTCTTCCATGGCTCCACCCACACAAGCCCCTCCCACACAGGTTCCTCCTACATAGGCTCCTTCAGTAGAGGCTCTAGTGTCAGCTTCTGATGTTCAGTCTTTATGGTTCGATGTTTCAGAGATTAGGCAGAAAGTCAGTCAGTTGGGCAATATGATGTAGACATTCATGGCTGCTATGAGTCAGCATGGACTACAAGCAAGCTCGAGTCAAGGTCCAGATACAGGTCCTGGTCCTGATGGTGCTGATGGTTCTAGCAGTTGAGGATATACGATTGATCCATTCTTTTGATGTATATTATGATGATTATTTTTTATATCGAGACATTGGACTCATATTCTTTTATCAGATGATGTTTATTTATGATCTATACTTGTTATGGTTGATGGACTTTGATTTACATATTCTGGTGGACTTTGATGATACCATGGACTTTGATATTCATTGATAGATTTACTTTATATGATGTCATTATGTGTTGGACTTCTTTTTTTGGTGCTTTATATGATATGCAGATCTATATGATTCTATCTCTACGTGCTTTGTTTTTATGCTTTTCAAATGCAGTTTATGATATGAATGCACATGTCTATTTATGAGAATGTCTTGTTTATGACATAGAATAGATGGATGTATGCAATACATGGTTTAATGTTTAACAATGTATGATAATTCTATTTAATGGTTTAATGATTAATACTATCTGATGATATTTATGGATGCATTTATATGACGTTATTCATAATGCAATGTAATGCGATGGATGTAAATGAAATGCAAATGTAATGGATTTTGATGATTTAATGATTAATGATGAATGCCATGATAAATGATATACATGATATACAGATTAGTGATGATATAGATGTAAATGCAATGACCTAATACATTTATTTTTTAATATAATTCAATGTTTGAATGTAATAAACCTTGATGAATGCACCTATATGAAAAATGCAATGTACTAATGACATGAAATTAAATGCAATGTTTAGAATGAATTTAATGCAATGCAATTACTAATGTCATGAGTTGAACTTGAAATGATGTAATCAATGCAACTAAATGATGAGAATTAAAATAAATGCAAACTAATGCAATGCAATCTTAACTGAATTTAATGACATGAGCCATAATGATAATGAATGTGACTAAATGGAATGAACTAAAATGAATGCAAACTAATGCAAATGCATTTTAATGAATTTAATGATATGAACTATAATGATAATTCAATGATTTGATTAAAAAAGAATGCAACCTAATGCAATGAATTTAAATTAACTAAGGTTAATGCCGTAAATGGATGTAAGATTACAAAGAATGAGATGAATCTCAATGTAACCTGATTTAAAATGCAATTAATATAATGCAAGTCACCTTTGTTTTTTATTGTTGATTTCCAACACACTCTATCACATATAGTTTTTGTTGAACATTTGATTTTTGATTTTTGATTAACTCCACCCCCTTCTTTTCTCTTTTCCAAAACCCATTTTGAGCTAAGAAAAACAAACAACTTAAATGCATTTAATCTAAGATGGATGCAACTAGATGTCACTATTCACAAATTTAGGAGCTTATATTCATCATTGAGCAGTTTTGAAACCTTAAATTAGTACAATCATCATTGTTTCAACCATGATGATATGAATACCTCTTTCCTTTTGCATGTTGCCTTCCCATTCTTGGTACAACTATCACTGATTGAAATCAATCATGAGAGTATGAATACTCATTTTGTCAGATTCTATGTTGCAAGTGGATTTTGGTATTATGATATTTAACATCAAAATATTCAAGGTATCATGTTGTGTAAACAAACAAAGATCTCAGTTTTGCCATACGTACATGTCTTCAATGATTCTTTGATGATCATGTCCTTAGACGGATGATACATACTTTAAAATCTTGACTTGAATACACCCACTCATAAACCAATAAAATATCATGATTTCATCATAGCTTGTCTAGTTTAAAAACTTTCATCAATTTGCTAGAAAGACATGACTTCATCAATCAAATAATCACTTAATGAAATTTTTGCACTATTTTTAAAATCCATATTTCCAGTATAGCTCCATCCATTTCATACTTTTAATCCTGATAAAGGTAAGGTCTTTGTGAGATCTTGGATCAAAATTTTGCATTCGTTTGATTGATGTTAGGATTAGGATGTGACCGTGTAAGTGTTTCACTTATGTTTTGATGAATTGATTTGGTGTTAGATTGATGTTTGCTTTGACGAATCCTTCCTCATTCAGAATAGATTTTCCCCTAGTTTGATGTGATTGTGTTTGTCAGACTTCAGACATTTTGTAGATTGGTGACGAAAGCTTTAGGTACTTGCAAATGCAACTATGGGGTTTTATTATGTAATATATACAAATGCTGGCGAATACAATATTTACAAGGGTGACGACTAGGCATGAGACTGACTTGGACTTTCAATGGCGCATGTTTACTAGGTTTTCACTGATTGAATGGATTTTCTCTTTTTTTGTTTGTCAAGCCTTTTCCCCTTTTTTTTCTACCAAGGTGCCTATTTGCTAGGTTTTCACCAAGGCACTTTTTTTCTTTTTCCATTTTTTTTGTATTTTTTCTTTTTTTCAATTTTTTTGTATTTTTATCATCAATGGCACCTATTTTCTAGGTTTTCACCAAGACAACATATTTTTGAGGATTATTTCCGATGTTTTTGGATTTCTTTATGCTCAATTTTCCACTGTTTTTGATCTTTTTTGCATTTCTGATTTGTTTTCTCTTATCTGCTTTTCAATGTTTTTGAATTTTTCATGATCTCTTTTAACTATGTAGAATAAATAGGATGCTCTCTCATCTAATTTTCTAATACTCTTTTTCCTTATACCCTTTCAGTTGCTTCATGTGTAGAACCTTTACAGGTGTATACTATTGATGGGCTCTTGCAACTCTTCTCCTTCACAATCAGCTAGTTTGTAGGTGTCAGTTCCAAAAGAAGAGGTGATCACAAAAGTTCCTAACCAGTTTGCTTCCCATTTTCCTTTCTTTTCTCTTTCCGCTTGATTTTTAGGGTTCTCTCGCAACACTAGATCACCTATTTGGAATGTCCTTGGTTTGATGTGCTTGTTGTAGTTCCTTGACATTCATTTCTAATACACTTTTAATTGGTCAAAAGCTTGTTGTTGTCTTTCATCTAGTAGCTCCAATTCTTGCAACCTAGCAACCCTATAGTCTTCTTCACTTAGTAACCCATGCAATGAGACTCTTAAAGATGGGATTTCTACCTCCAAAGGTAAAACTGCTTCAACTCCATAAACCAAAGAAAATGGTGTAGCTCATGTTGGTGTTCTGATGCTTGTCCTATAAGCCCATAAAGTAGGGTTTATTTGAATGTGCCAATCCCTACCTGAATTATCCACAGTCCTCTTTAATATTTTTAAGATGCTCTTGTTTGTAGCTTATGCTTGTCCATTACCTTGTGGGTAATATATTGAAGATGAGTGATGTACCACATGAAATTTTGTACATAGTTCTTTCAAATCTTTGTTCTTGAAATTTTTTTCATTATCCATTATGATGGCATGAGGAACACCATATCTAAAAATTATGTAGTTTAATATGAACATGGATATTTTATTTCTTGTGGCAGTGGATAATGGTACAACTTCTACCCATTTGGTAAAATATTCAGTTGTTGTAATGATGAATTTATGACCATTTGATGATGGTGGATAAATCATCCCTATCAAATCCAAACCCCATTGATAAAAGGGCCAAGGTGTAGTCATAGGATGTAGTTCTTATGCTAGCACATGGATTAAGTTCCCATGGTACTAACATTTATGACAAGTTTTTGCAAAGTGACAAGCGTCTTTTTCCATAGAAGGCCAAAAATATCCTATCCTAAGAATTTTCTTAGCTAGGGTTAACCCATTTGAATGTGACCCACATATTCCTTCGTCGATTTCTTGTAAGGCTATGGTTGATTCCTCTTTCTCTAAACACCTTAAAAGCATTCCATCTAGACACTTGTGATACAATGTGTCGGATACCAAGGTATAAAGAGAGGCTTGTCGTATAAAAATTTTCTTTTGATTTTTGGTTTGGTCCATGGGTAAGATTTGGTCTTTTAAGTATGTGTAAATGGATCCATACCGGGTTGAGTCATGTCCCATTAGTAAGCAAATGGTGTGAGGATGGGAAGGTTCAAATGTGGGTTGTCCAACTTCTTCTACCAGGAATTCGTATATGGTGTTTTGATCTGGCATTTGGAGAAGTGATGCCAATGTAGCCATTGCATCCACTACTTTATTCTTATCCCTCAGCACTTGCTCAAATGTGATTAAAGTGAATTATTTCTTGAGATTCTCAATCATGTTCTTGTAGGGTATCAAATTATCATCTTTAGTTGGGTACTCATCATTGATTTGATTAATAACTAGTTGGGAATATCCATAGATTTGTAGCTCTGTCACTTTCCATTCTAATGCCAATTTTATGTCGATGACTAATGCTTCATACTCAGATATATTCTTTGTGCATGGAAATAATAGCTTGTATTATTTGGGAATTCTGGACCCTTGAGGAGTAATCAATATTATTCCTGCTCTTGACCCATGTTGTGTATAAGAGCCATCGAAGTTTAATTTTCATGTCTTTTCTTCAACATTAATTATCTCAAAATCTGGAAACTCTACTTGGATTGGATGTTTATCTATTAATGGTGACTCTGCTAGTTGATCAGCTATTACTTGGTCTTTGATAGCTTTTTTATCCACATACTCTATGTCAAATTCACTTAGGACCATGACCCATTTGGCCAATCTTCCATTCAGGGCTGTTTTGTTGAGAAGGTATTTCAAAGGATCAATTTTTGCTATGACTCAGATTTTGTGAGATAACATATAATGGCATAGTTTTTGGGAAGAAAAAACTACAACCAAACATGCTCTTTCAATAAATGTATAGTTCAACTCATATTTCACCAATGTTATGCTTATGTAGTATATGGCCTTTTCCTTTCCAGCTTCATCCTCTTGAGCCAAGAGTGCCCCTAATACATGTTTTGTCATTGAGATGTATAAAATTAAGGCATTTACTCTTATTGGTGGCATCAAAATAGGTGGATTCATTAGGTACTTTTTCAATAATGTGAATGCTTCTTCACATTTATCATCCCACTTGAATATTGTGTCTTTGTGAAGGAGTTGAGTAAAAGTGTGGCATTTTTTTGCTAATTGGGATCTGAACCTTCTAATAAATTGAATCTTTCCTTGAAGTGATCTCATTTGACTTATGTTTCAAGGTGCCCCCATTTCCATGATTTCCTTTACTTTGGCCAGGTCTACCTCTATTCCCTTGGTTGAAACTATGTATACTAATAGCTTTCCTGATTGTACACCGAATGCACATTTCTTTGGATTTAGCCTTACTTTGAATTGTTCCAATCTTGTAAATATCCTTTCTAGAATGGGTAGATGTTCCTCCCTTGAGTGGGATTTATCAAGTATGGAATTTACATAGTCCTCTAGAAACTTGTGCATCATGTCATGGAATATCGTCATCATGTCTCTCTGATATGTCGCTCCAACATTCTTGAGACCAAAGGGCATAAAACTCCAGAAAAATGTCCCCCACGCACATGTAAATGTCATTTTTTCTTGATCCTTAGGTGCTATCTTAATTTGATTATAGCCACTAAACCCATCCATAAGTGAGAATGTTGAGTGCCCTACTGTCAGATCTACAATGGCGTCTATGCTTGGTAGAGGAAAATCATATTTTGGACATGCAAGATTAAGATATCTGAAGTCTGTGAAAATTATGATAGATTTTTTTGCTTTGGAAACAAGCACAATATTTGATATCCACTCGGCATAATCAATGGCTCTTATGAACCCCACTTTTAGTAATTTCTCTAACTCCACTTTCACAAGAAGTGCTATGTGTGGGTGTATTTTTCCTAATTTCTTCTTGACTAGTCTCACTCCTTTAATCTTTAAATGATGCATTATCAGATTAGGATCTAGTCCTGGCATATCATTGTATGACCATGCAAAATTCATTTCTCTTTGAATAATTTTATGAAATCCTTTCTTTCTTCACTAGATAAAGATGTTGCTAGGTGTATGATCTTTGGTTCTAATTTTGATCCGATGTTGACTTTCTCCATTGGTTCAATTAGCATAGGTGATCTTTCCTCATAGTGTTCAGGAAAAGTATCCAACCCTTCTTCCTTAGGTGCCTCTATTGTATTTTCACCTTCATAAATGCTCTTTATTTCTTTCTCTTTTTTATCTAATGCTGCCACAATGTGGTTTTCAACATTAGAATCTTTCCATTTTTTGTTTTTTTTTGTTTTTTCACTTTTAACTAAACTGAAAGGTTGGATACTTCCCTTCGTCACTTATTCTTGATATCCAATGGTAGAAGAAGGTTCAACTACATTAAGGTATTGGGACACCAATTTATCATTCAAGAATGTGGGGAGGATGGTAGGTTCGATGGAATCCCATAAAATGAGCTCTGGATAGATAAGGGACAAGGGATCAATGTTTTGGTTTGGTTCGATAGGGTTTAAGGACATGACCTCATTAGAAGGTTTGAACATTGTATCACTCAAATCTATGATATGTGCCTCTTCTAGGTGTTCTAGAGAACTAAGGTCAAAATCTTCCTCACTCGAATCCTCTTGGGTTTCTAATGGGTAAAAATCTCTTGGATTAAATCTAGTGTTAGATTCCCCTATAGTAGGTCTCCATGATGGACCATAAGGCTCTCCTACCCATTAATTTCTTCAAATACTTGACTTGGTACATTATCTAAGACATCTTGGCTAGAACTTGAAGCTTGATTCTGATTTGATCCTGAAGTTTGTTATTTTCCCTTACTAGGAGTATAAGTATGAATGACTTCGACCTCTTTGTCTTGGCATGATTCACTTGACAATGAATCCCATTCCCAATTGTTTGAATCTTCATCACTTTGGGAACCTAGTTGCAAGATTTGATCATAAATCAAGGGATGTTTCTTTTGAGTGTACCCTTGTTCAAGGTACCCCAATCCAATTTTCTCCTTACTATCTCTCCATGACATTTCAATGGGTTCAATTAGTCCTACATTTCTTGTACCCAAAGGCCCTTGTCTTTTATATCCCATCTTCTACATTATTTGAAATCCTTTTCCATATTAATGAGTGGGAATGCTTATGTTTTGAATGTGTTTTTCATGGGCACTTGATTCCTCATCCTTATATATCCAGTTTAAGATTTCATTATCTTCTTCATCCATGGATGAATAAGTACTTTCCCTTACAAAGTGGTCATTGTATTTGTGGGGTACATGTAGGCTAGATGGTCTTCCATGGCATTTGGGAGATAAGGGTAGATCCATCATAGATGAGGAGTATTCACCTACACCTTTATGTTTGATTTGGCATTGCTTCTCAAAATTCTTCATCATGTGATCCATCTTTTGATAATGGGCATCCTTGGTGTAAATTTGAATAGATCTAGCTTGGTCTCCTTTTTTTTCATCATGGGTACTTTCCTCACTAAATTTATCCTTTCCTTTAGTTGATGTAGTTAAGTTAGTGTGAACTTGATGATCTTTAACAACATCTTCTTTTTCTTCCTTTTCTTTACCTTTTAAGGATGGAAGATCCTTTCAGCTTTGTCCTTGTTCTATTCTTTGGGACATAGATCCTTCTACATTATGTGGGACTAAGGAGTCATTTATAGGTTTCATGTTATTGCAATATTGGAAAGGATTTGAATCCCCACTTACCATGACTTCTTGTCCCATGTACAGAAATTTGAGGCATTGATGATATGTCGAAGGTACTGCCTGCATTTTGTGGATCCATGGCCTTCCTAATAGGATATTGTAGGTTAATTTGAGGTCTAGGACTTGGAAAATGGTCTCTTTTTGCATTGGTCCAACTTGAATGGGGAGTAATATGACACCTTTAGAGGCTCTTTCTTCATCATCATAAGCTTTAATGGTTATTTTCTTCTTTGGGTCAATAGCTTCCTTAGAAAATCCTAAGGCTTTAACCAAGTTTAAGGTACAAATATTTAGGTCGGCTCCCCCATCAGTGAGGACTCTCTTCACTCTATGCTTGTGGATCAAAACCTCTATATACAAAGGCAAATTTTGTGGGTGATTCAAGGACATATCATCTTGTCCTAAGAAGGATAGACAATGGGGTGCAATAAGATGACCTACCATGTTTTGGAAATTATTTGCATCCAAATTCAAAGGCATGTTAGTCTCCACAAGGGCTTTTTCCAAAATATCCTTATGAGTTGGTGAAATTTTGAGCAATTCTAGGATAGAAATTTGAGCAGGGGTTCTTTGTAATTGGTCCACCAAATTGTAATGCTTTGAAGATGGAGATGTTTGATTAGGTAAGATAATTCTTGGGGAACCTCCTGATAGAGTGATCTTTGATGCTTTCCCCCTAGTTATATTATTAGATGTTGCCTCCCTTGTATTTTCTTTTACCACATCCATATTTATTGTGTTTTCATCACCACTTAAGGCATTAATGGGGTTATCATAAGTATGGGTGAAGTTCACCTTTTCATTACCCATTTTATTGTTGTGATTGGTATTTGATGATTCCCCCTTTTCATGGTTTAGGAAAGGGTTCTTGAAATTTGTATGATCCTCATTATTTTGAGGCCCTTCCACTTTTATGGTTCCATCATTGATTAGATCTTGGAAAAGATGTTTTAATTTCATACATTCATTTGTTTTATGTTCTTTGTTGCGATGATATTCACAATAATGAGAATCATTCCACCAGGTCAGATTGAATTGTGGTTTGTATGGCTTTGATTCAGGTAGAATAATTATTTTGTTGGTCACTAAAGTCCTTAATGCATTTTCCAAGGGTTCACCTAGAAATGTGGATTTCCTTTTCTAATATGTGGAGACAAGAATGGTTTAGGTTTATTGATATTGGAATTATTGAAGGGATTGTTGGTATTGTTGTTGTTGTTAGTATTGTTTTTGTGGTTAGTATAAGGAGACTTGGTCGTTTGGTTGACATTATACGTTGGGTTTGACCCACTTGATAAATTAAAGGAAGTAAAGTTGTGTGCTTCCACAACTCCATCATTTACAAGATTTTTATTGGTGTTTTTCAACCATAGTCTTGGTTTATCATTGTGATTGTTGTCTCCTTTATTATTATTATAATTAGAGTTATTGGTATTGTTGGAGTTGGTATAGGCTTTATTATCTTTGAATAATTTGATTTCACCTCTTTTAACCAACACTTCTTCAATTTTAATCCCATTTTTTATGATCTTCTCAAATGTAGGGGGACATTGAACTTGGAGCTTATAGTTCATCTCCATATTTAGATTATTAATAAATATTTCCATCTTTTCTTTTTCAGGTATGCTTCGTGGATATCATGCGAAGACTATTCTCCATCTTTGGAGAAACCCTAGAAAAGACTCACCATGTCGTTGTTTAGTATCTCATAGATTAAGCATGGTGATTTCATTCTCTATGTTATAGGAATAACGAGTCACAAATTTTGAAGCTAATTCCTCAAATGTTTTGATCCCTTATGGAAGTTTGGAGAACCATTCGATAGCTTGGCCTCCTAAACTCCTCAAAAATAGCCTCATTAAATATGTGTTGTCGTGCATGAATTCAATACTTAGAGCACAAAATTCTCTAAGATGGTCTTGTGGGTCTGATTTACCCATATATTTATCATATTTTGGGAATACCACATTAAGCAGGAAAGGTTCCATAACCAATCTCTTATCAAAGGGAAATGGGCATAAAGCCTCGATGGAAAATGGCTTAGGTTCAACCGCTTTCTTCATTGTGTCAATTTGTGCTTGAAACATTTTCAATTGTTTATTCATAGAAACTATAGGATTCTCATCTTCCTCATCTTTCTTAAGTGAGGAAATGTCATAGTCATGAGGGATTTTTATCCCTTCTTGGGCCAAGTTAAGGAAATATCTTTCCTTATTCCTCTCTATAAGTTTATCCATAACCTCAAGTAACTCGGGGTCTTGGGCCACCCTATTGGCTTTGTCTTCAGTTGTTTCTTTAGGCCCATGGTTTTCTTAGTTAATAGTGTTATGATTTTTTGTTCCTTTCTCTTCATGGTATCCTCTATGAAGGTAATCATGATTTGTTGCGTCTCTATCCATTTGACCAACTCTCTTTTTAGAAAGATTTGGGAGACTATCACCTAGGTTGTGATTTATGAAAGAAGTTTGAGAGTCAAATTCGGAAACTTCTCTTGCTATGAAAGTGTCATCTTCTTGTAAAGATAGTTTAAGTCTGTGAGATGGTGTAGAAACTAGGATCAACAAAGGTTTGATTTGAAATTGTTTTCCCCAAACTTGGTGATTGTTCTTTTTATGAAGATATTAAAAGTGTAAGATGATTTTGCAAAATGGATGTTTCTCACTTTTTCTATGTATCTTCAAAAAAAGCAGCCACAAATACACTTTTTCTTTTTAAACCCTCTACATAAAAAGTGTTTGAATATATTTGGATGTTATCATGGGTTTTTCATGATAAGCAACTTCAAGCACTCTACCTAGTTGTCAAATTGGTTCGTAAGCATGGCTTTACAAGGTAGGCTTTCTAAATCAACAAGGTATTTAATCAAGATTTCATTAAAAATGGATATTAAGTTTCATCCCCCAAAAATTAGGAGGCTTCCCACCACCGATATATCAGAGTTTTGTGCAATCCCAAAGGACTACTCGAGGAAGTTCGAAGCTTAATATCCTTTTGTCATCCACCCCATTAAGGATGAATGTGTTTCTTTTTATAGTGGGACAGATTATTGTGGCAAAGGCAATTATATCCCACTTTGGGCTATCCCTCTCACCGACCTCGTTAAGGAAAATCTCAGGAGGTAAGCCCACTAAAGATCTAGCATATTCATTTGTAAAGCAATAAATGGATTTAATAAATAGGTTTTAGGAGTTTGATTCACCAAATGGTGAAGAGCATATCCCTATCTATTCTTGCCTCCCAAGAACAATTAACAATGTTCAATTATCTAAACCCACTAACTAATGGGAATTGAGTATTTCTACTCTCCTCCACAAACAAGGGGTTATTGATTAAATGCTTGATTTATCCTTTATGATGGTTTAATTACTAGATTTTGACAAAAATCACAAGGCCACAATTTAAGTAAAAATTGACCAAGTTTAGGCCTACCTTATTTGAAGCTAGCAAAGGCTAGGGGTATTTTTAATGGATTTTTCCATGATTTTGACTCACCTAGTGGTGATCGTTCCCTCTTCTTTGCCTCCTCTTCAAAAAGTTAGTCAACACAAAAAAGAAATATGAAGAAAACTAGCAAAAACTTGAAATCTAAGCCTTATTTTCCAAATTTGACAAAAAATGATTAAGGCATGTAAATCCAATTTAAAGATACAAATTTTGATTTGTAGGCTTCTACAACTTGTAAATATCATTCGTATACCTCACCTTCTTGCTGTGAATTCTCCAAAACAAGTTTAATGTTCACTATATTCTCGCTTTTGATCCGTTTAGCCAAAGCTTTATCTTCTTTGTTATATCTGGTCTCTGGATTTTTAATCTTTTTGTGACCTGTCATCATAAAATAGAGGAAAAATCATTTCTCGACTATCAGATTATGAAAATTTGAATTACAGTCAAAAGCATTGCAGAATTAATTAAATGCATTGTTAAATTTATTGAAAGCGCTGCAGGACAAATTGAAAGCATGGAAATAGAAATTGAAAGCGTTGTTTTAATAAGAAAATGTTCTTAAAGAAGACATTAAAAGCGCAACAGAATCCTTCAAATGTGCTCCGTAGTGAGGGTATACTCGCTAAAAGAGAAGTAGATAGATATTAGAAAGATTAAATAAGTTGTTTGGTTGTGCAAAGGCACAGAACTTTGTTGTGGATGCGTTGTTTCAAACCTCAAATGCATTGCAGAAATGATTGTAAGCGCTGCAGAAACTATCAGATGCGTTGTAGAACCTGTAAAATAGAGAAAAACACAAGAATATGCAAGAAAAAATGATTTCTCCAAATTTTGAAATGAATGAGGCCTAATGCCCCACAATGGGCGCCTTTTTGTGTGCTATGAAAAGCACCTTCATAGGGTTAGTATTGTCAATAAATGAATAAAATAACTAAATTACCACAAAAAGTAAGCTAATTAAGCAAATGAAGACAAAGAGCACTCGATGGACCTCTATTTAGATTTGCTAATGCAAAGCTCTCAGCAAGCTTCCATTAGTGATAGCTCTAAAATGAGAATGAAGCGATAAGCAAACTAAGAATTCAATTCCAAAAGAAATTTAGCCTTAATTAACACTAAATTTGCCTTTCTAGCTCAAAATTGCACTAGGTTTAATGCTATTCTCAAATTTGTGGATGATAATTGATTGATTTATGCCTTTCTTTTATAGATTTTGGCAAGGGTAGGGGGTAGAGTTGAGTTGATCATGGTTGAGTTGAGGTTAAGTCCATGGTTCCACATTTGGAGACAATTTAAATGGATTGTCCTCAAAGCTTGGGACAAAGAGACAAAATGGATGGCTAAGATGCTCTCACCTTATATGTGATTAAGATTCATTTTGAGCTTGATCCATGTGAGCTTGGTCCTTAAATCCTATTGGTTGAGGCATTTTCCTCCCATGTGGTGTTGCGGAAAAATAGGGATTAATTAATTGAATTAAAATGAGTTGTTTAGCCATGTGTACCCCTTAAATGGGTTGATTTTATTTAAATTTAACTATACAATTAATTAGATTAATTGCATAATTTATTGATTTATCATGATTTATTAGATTTAAATTGATTTAATGGCTTTTGATTTTCAATTAAATTTGGATTATGGCTTGATTGCAATTTTACTTTGATTTTAGGTTTATTTATTTTATTACTTTGATTTTTCGTTGGTTGCTCACTTGAATTAATCTTGTCCATTTTCAGGTGATTACAGTCACATTCCCCCATACTTCCCAACCTCTCTCCTCATGAACCTTGTCACAATGAGAGGCATTTGAGAAATCACAATCCATGTGCTCTCTCTCAAATGCATCTCCACCCTTCCTTAGGTTTGTATCTTGACCATCCATTCAACTCTCCTCTTACCTATAAATTGAGCCCTCTTCCCTTCACAAATCATCCACCATTTAAGAAAAGTTACCATGTCATTTTGAAGAAAAAAAACCATACTCATACCCTTATAATTCCAAAATCCCTCCACATTTGAAGTTTGAAGCATCTTGAGCACACATCCAATCTCTTGGACCAAATCTATTCAACAAAGGAGGCTTCACATTTGGGGTTTTGCAATGTTTGCACTCTCTAATATTTGGTTTTGAGTCTTTATTTGTGGTCTAATCTTAAGTGTTTGTCTAGTTTGTATTGTTGGGTGTTTATCTTGCTTTATGTCCTTTAACACTATATCTTAGGTGATACAATTTTGATGGCTAGACTTGTGATAAAAGGTTTTGTACAAAAAAAAGGTGTTGATTTTGATGAAATAGTTTACCTATTGTTAAAATGACTTCAATTAGAACTATTCTAAGTCTTGTGGCTATAGAAGACTTGCATATGAAACAATTAGATTTCAAGATAGCTTTTGTCCATGGATATTTAGATTAAGAGATTTATATGCAGCAACCACAAGGATATGAGGTCAACGGTAAGCATGGGTTAGTGTGTAGGTTAAAGAAGAGCTTGTATGGGTTAAAACAAGCACTCTGACAATGGTATTTTAAATTTGATAGTTTTATGGATAAACAAGGTTATAAATTATGTCATTTTGATCATTGTGTTTATTTTAATAAATTAGATAATGGTAGTTATATTATCCTTTTATTATGTGTTGATGACATGCTTGTTGTTGGGTCTAATATGTAATATATAAATGAGTGTAAACCAAAATTAGCATAGTCATTCACTATGAAGGATTTAGGTGCACCAAAAAAATACTTGGCATGAGGATAACTAGAGACAGAAAAAATCACACATTAACATTGTCTCAAAGTGATTACATCAAAAAGGTGTTGACAATATTTTGGATGCAAGATACAAAACTAGTTAGTCAACCTTTGCCAAGTAATTTTTAGTCATCCATGCAGATGAGCCTCAAGACATGAGAGGAGATGGAGTACATGTCTAAAGTTCCATACTCTTTAGCTGTTGGTAGTTTGATGTATGTCAATGTCTGTACAAGGCCAGATATTGCACATGTAGTGAGAGTTGTGAGCAAATATATGAACAATCCTAAAAAAGAGCATTGGAATAAAATATTGTGGATTCTTAGGTATTTGAGAGGTACAAAAACTCAATCCTTATGTTTTGGAGGCTCTCATTCTACTCTATAAGGATATGTTGGTTCTTATTTAGAAAGAGATATTGATAATATGGGGAGCACTATAGGGTATGATTTTACTATAGGTGACACAATGGTTCGCTGGATTTCTAAATTGCAAAAGGTTGTACCACTTTCCACAACATAAGTAGAGTATTGTTTTAGCTACAAAAGATAGTAGGGAGATGATTTGATTACAAAGGTTTATAGAGAAATTGGACAAGACACAAGAGAATAGCAAGTTGTATAGTTATAGTCAGACTGTGATTTATCTTGCAAAGAACTCAATCCTTCACTCTAAGAAAAAACACATACATCTTTGATACCATTTCATATGCTCTATTTTAGAGGATGGAAAGTTGAAGCTACAGAAGATACACACTAGACAAAATCTAGTAGATGTGTTGACCAAGGTAGTAACTCCAGAGAAATTGACTTCCTTCTTAGTTTCTATTGGCCTTCAAGCTTGACATAGTGGAAATGAGAAATAGTCAAGTTTTGGTGTGTCAATCCAATGGGAGCTAAAGGGGCAAGGGTGTTTCTATAGGATCAGTCTCCAAGTGGGATATTATTTTGTGTTGAGCCTAATCAGTCTCCAAGTGGGAGATTGTTGGTATATGGTGACTGATCATGCATTTATTGTACACTTGTCATGTATCCTCGTCGAGCTTCAGGGTTAGGTTAATTTTATTAGCTTACTTTCTAAACCACCTCAAACGAATTTACAAATAAGAAGTGTGATTTGAAATCATCAGATTGTAATTTTTCTCTTCGCTAGATTATAAAATAGGTGGACAGTTATTTCTCTGGTGGATGTAGCCCATATTGGGTGAACCACATTAAATTTGTGTTGTATTTCTATCTTTCTTATTTCTACATTATCTTAATATTATTTATTTCTCATATCTATCAAAATCCTAACATCATGGAGTTGGCCATCCAAAATTTAAAATTCAAAGTTAAATTTGGTGACTCTAACCTGGTGTTGACCAACAAACGTTTACATGATTTTTTACCATTCTTTACACATTGTCAAGCGTCCCCTCATCCTCTCTCACCTTAAGCATTTGAACATTTGGATCTGATAAATGAGAATAATCTAGATCTACAAAATCATCCTAGTCTAGCATTTACATTCATGCTAAAGAGTGTTTTTCTTAATATTTTGCCTAAGTTTTCCAATAGTTGACCTAGGTGCACATATCCCCTTGTGGAATGATGGAAATCCTTTCAAGGTACTTTTTAATATCACCAGCTCCAAAAACTAGAAAGGTAGAGGAAACAAAGATGAATCAAACAAACCAAGAAACAAAATGGTGTAAACTATTAGATCATTTTTGTAGCACTAAGACATTTCCATGACCATCAGTCCAACCTAGATCTAATGATCCATGGTCTCAAACATTTCTAATGTAGAAAATATTTATTGATCTTGGAGCAAATAATAGATTGGCATTTTCCCCTTCTTACCTTTAGATGTCTCAATTGCAATGCAATAAGTTATATTTTGTTTGTTCTTTAGACTTGAGTAAATTGTCTTCATTATTAACATTTACTTTCCATGTTACCATTTACTTTTTTTGATAGAGAGTAAAAGTAGAAGTTTTGAAAGAGCCTACATAATTATACTATAAAATGTAGAGAACAACATAATAATACATTTTTAGTGAAGCTTTTTTAAAGAAACAAAAACAAGGTCCAAACCACCACAAGACCAAGAGACCAATATGGATCAAGAGTACAACCACAAAATGAGCATGAATAAAACAAACCCTAAAGAAATCATATCTTTTTAAGAGTTGCAACAACATCCCACTCCTCATGAAAAAGTTTAAAAGTGCTTCTCCACAAATTTTGTGTCATCCTTATCTACCTTTTTATCATCTTACCTTTGCTCCCTCTAGTTCTTGAATTTGGTCGAACTTGATCCAAAATGTAATGATACTTTGGCATCTTTGGTAGAATTTTGATTATTTTGGAAAAATTATTAATGGTTATGTTATCGAGATCCACCAACCTTAGATTAGTTTTAATTTTAATAAGGTCCTTCTCTAACACTTCAATTTTTACATCTTGTTTGGTCATTTTCCATTTTCAATCTACCAACTTCTTCCATTGCATTTTGATAAGTCGTTAAATAGGTTTTCCTATTTATTTTGTTGATATCAATGAATAACCACTTGATAATATCATGGTACATAATAACCTCCTTGTTCATTCTATTATTTTCCTTAGTAAGAAAACTCACTCTTGCAGCCACAACCACAAGAGATGAAGAGGAGCATAAAATATTAATAGGTAGTTTAGAGGAGTGAAGGTAATCCTTCTCATTTAGAAATTTTAGCAAGTACATTAATTCTACCCACTATAATATCCCTTGTCAAATAAAATATGAGATATGAAACTCTATTAGACTTCTTTAATTAAAATTGTGCAAAACAATTGAAAAAAGAAAACTAACTTCAAGGAATGAACACTGAAAAAGCCTAAATTCGCAACAAACTTCATAGAATGTATATATCATGAAATATTACTAATTTGTATCATGGAAATATATCATATTTTATTTCATAATCTATTATAAACAACAAGATAAACCAGCAAAAAATTATCCAAAAATTGAGTGCAAATATGAAGCCCAAAGTGTACCGCATGCTCACAAAGATCTAGAAAAGCTTTACAAACTTTCAACAAAAGTTTCTTATGGTATGATGGCCGATTTTACAATAGAATAAAAACAAGTTAAAACCACCAATCTATCATAAAAATCTACAACAAATGAATACTCAAACCCCAAAGAACTTACTACAAACAAATTTCAAAAGTGAAAATAAAATCTCAAACTATTCAACACAATATTAATCTCTAAATGAGATTTTACTTTGATAATCTTTCACTCTTTTCCTTAGATCACTTGTTAATCCTTTGAATCACATCCTTATATCATCACCTTGGAAACCTTGAACATATCGTCGAACAATCTCCTTCTTAACTAGTTTATTAGCCATTTTATCAAAAAATTGTCAATGAATGCCTAAGTTTGGAACCCAAAACCCCTATTTAAAGAATTCCCTAAAAATTAAAGATTGGGAGCCAAAATCTCACACCTAGGATGAGAAAATATTATGATTTTAACTCCCAAGATATATCTTTAGCACCTCCAAAAAAACTAATGGTTTACCACATCTTTGTAACAATTAAGTGTCTCCAAGAGTCATCAAATAAGACAAAATTTACCTTTAATAATTCCCATGCCCAAGGAGGAGAAATATTAAATAAATATCTTTGAAGAAATTTAATTTTTATGTCTTTCTCCAAAAATGTATCTAACTATTAATATTCCTTGAACTATCAAATGATTTTGATGCACTAATTCTATATAATTTGCTTAATATATTTAGCAAGTGGCTATTTTTTTAATTTTATTTTTAAAGGGACATGACAAGTCGGACCCTTCTCCAAATTTCTCAATTTCTTAAGCATCTACAAACATGATCCTCCAAGATCTTGATGCCCAAAATATACAATCATGTTTAAACTGCATTGTTTTTGGTGATCTTGTACTTGTGTGATGTTACATCTTCCTCCAAGGCATCCTAAAAATTTATTCAAAAGTATGTTTGTGCTCTTTCATTTTGTGAAAGTGATATTCAATGTAATGGGTTATCACTACAACCTTGGAAAAAAATCACAGGTTTATTTGTTAGTGGAGGAATGTCTTGACAAAGATGGACAACAACTTTGGGTTTATTATTGTCACTAGAATAACCATTCACATGAATCATATTAATTAAATTTTTGCAAAGGTCTTGTTTAGGAGATGTAGAGGAAGACGTAATAGATATGAAGTCATCAAGAGCTTCATCCAACATATTGAAGTCATCATTATTAAATGGCACATTTAAGGCACTAAAGTCTGGTAAAAAGAAATTGTATGAAAATGAAAACATGTATTGCAATGATCTAATCTAATGAAAACATGCATGAAATGAATTTTTTTTATATTTTTATTATTTTTAGAAAGTAAAATAAACACACTAATTTAACTAGTAATCTAAACTAAATTTAATCAAACAAATCAGAAATGAAAGGCATTCACATCATATTCACCAAAATGTGATGGAAGGAGGAAATTGGGATGGGTCAAGGCTAGGCTCACAAATCCCCTTTTCCATATCGATCACATTATATACGAATCCACCAAGAGACAAATATGATTGGCCAACCTTTTTCTCAAAGGGGATCAATACATTATCTATGCTCCTAGGACATCTATTCCTTTATTTCTTAGAAATGAGAGATTGGGAATATAGAACTTTTAGCTTAATTCTTAAAAATAACCAAAACATTAAATCACAAAACCTAAATATCATATAGAAGTGAATTGAGAATGATGTTGTGTACCTGTAATTCAAGTTTAAACTTTTTCTGATAAAATAGATCGAGAAACCTAATATGATTTTGTATCTAGCTTCCCAAAGATTGTATCTACTCAAATCAAGTAGATTCTAGGAGTTCAAAGGCAACCAAGAGGGTTAGAGGTGACTGGACTTGTCCCTAACTAAGGAATCACCCCTGACCCTATACTTTTACCTAAAATTGTAGATCTGGAATTGTCTAGATGTCGTGAATCTATTTCTTCTGTCCAAATCAGATTTTGATTTGTGTATGAACCTACAAGAAGAAAAATTGTGTGTGTGTTTGTGGGTGGCTAAATATGGGTTTTCATTATTCAACCTCCTACTTTGGTGATTTTCACCTCCATAAATAGAAAATATAAAAAATAGGAATTATGGTTGCTCTTGAAACTTAAGTGTGTCTAAGATTGTTATGAGCTAAAATGCATAAAAATAAACTATAGGAGATGTAGCTCTTAGTCGACCCTTGTTGTATCGATCGGGTATATGTATTCAAGTGGTTGTAGTTAGGAAGTAGTCATCTTAGAGATTAATGTTTGTTAGATTATGAAGTACTAAGCTTCAAGATTTGATTCATTTTGTATATGGCCCTAATCGGGAAGGCCTTACAGCCCAACATGTATGTTATAAATACTAAATAAATCATTGATCTAGCATTCTCTCTCTCTCTCTCTCTCTCTCTCTCTCTCTCTCTCTCTTAATTATGTGTTATTATTCTGCATGTGATTTGCTACGAAGTTGGACATTCCATCTTGGGGTGCTCCTCCTTCTGCATTGCACCATGTGTAGAGGATGTATTTTCATTATGGATACCTCGTGGTATCAATTGTATCTAGATTTCATGTATAAGATGATGTACTTATTTACATTATATGGAGACTTTGTATGTTTTTTGTATTAAGTAGATTAATTAACATTTATGTAATCTACGTCAAGGAACCCTTGAGATTTTTAATCTAAGTTTGAGTCACGCTTATGTGTATGAGTTGTATTATATTGTATTGCTTTTGCATTGATATACATTGTTGTTGTGTAAAAATTTTAGAAAAAAATTGTTTTGTAAACTTAGTAGCATGTTTTAGCTTAATCTCTCTTGGGTTCCCTAGTGGGGCATTACACTTGGTATCAAAGCCCGAGTTTCTACACTGGGAACTCTAGGAATTTGTATGCCTATTATATGTCTTGTAGTTAAAACTTGAAACAAAACTTAGACATATAACTCTCTCTTTTTTTTAGACTATTGTTTATGACCCTAGAGGTATGATATTAGACTTGTATGTTCAGATTAGATTTTATATGAGTGTTGCATTAACTAGGTTTGCATGAAATTCTCAACTTATTATTTGATGTAGATATGAATGTGTTCTTTATACAATTGATCACTAGATGTTTTATATAATGATGAATGAATAAAGATCTAGATATATTTAAATTGTTAAATAATGAATGATTTACCAATGTGATTTTTAGTTTATTCTTAAACAAGAATTATATTGCTCTTAATGACTATATATCATGTCCTTATTTTCTTGCTTGTTTTGAGATGTCATTTTGTCTTTTGTTTTAGTAGAATGCTTCATGATTGAGGGATGCATATCCTTATTTGTTTGTAGGCTTCCAAGAGTAAGCCTAATTCTAGGGGAGGTGGATGTAATACCCCTCCCTTAGTTTTCTTTTTAGTTTATTTGGCCAGACTCTTTTAGACCACTCTTTATGTTGATTATCTGCATATGATGATGTTATTTATATTTATGGTTTTACTGACCCCATACTTCCATGTGTATGGTTAGTGTGTGTGTTTTACTTTTATGTTTGACATGTCTGATGTTGTTGAGGGACAGAGTCGTAGTTACTTGCTTGCAAGATCCACATGATCGACAGATCCCTACCATTGTCTATTATATATTTATACATGTATGTACATGCTCATCTTTTATGCAGGATTCCAAGTATCGGGCATCGACTTCCATGAATTGTCAAGATGAGTGTGCCCTATCACAATGTCTCAATGGTAAGACATGGGAGATAATATTTAGGTCCAAATCCCAACATAATCCTTTTATTGTCCTAAAATAATGGACAAGTACCTAATTGGTTAACCCTGTGAATTTGTCAAGGTGATGTCATTCGTGAACCCTTCCCTTGAGGGTGATTTTTGGTATTTTGGGTTTAGCCGATTTTTCCTTCATGTTGTTTTTATGTCATGTGGTTTGAGTCGGTTTACTATTAAATTAGTAAAGTGATTTATAAGATTAATTATATAATTAAATAATTAAATCTTATTAAGTATGAAAATGATTAAATATGAAAGTATTTAATTTATGAGAATAGATTAAATACAATGGCCAACTAAAAAGACTTAATTATTAAAAAGTGTAAATGTGGAATTTTTTGATGAATAGTGCCTTCTCTATTAATTTAATATAAAAGTTACATATTCAAAAAAAAGGGGTCGGAGGACATAAAAATCACCCCGCAGAGTTCACATGGCAAAGCCGAAAACAACAACTATTCATAAAAAAAATAGGCATAAAGCCTTTAAGTTGTAAGAGCGGTGCCAGAAGGAGGAGGATCTTTATCATTAGAACCCCACACATCATTGGGGTTAACAGGAGGGTTGGGAATTGACCAACCATCATCTTCTGCTTCTTTCTCTTTCTCTTCCACCCAGGGCGGGGAAATGGCCAGAGCCAGGTGGGGAAACATGGAGGAGGTGGCATGAGGCCAATTAGAGCTACGACGGGTACCAAGAGAATCAAGAGGGGTAGACTAAGCTGAAGCTAGAGACCACCCAGAAGTATGGTGAGGAGGATAATCTGAGCAGCACTGCCAACCATCATCACCACCTCTAGGAGAGTGGTGGCAGGGAGCCTGTGACCATGGGGTATGAGAGCGGCGAGCTGAGGAGCTGCACCCACGATGATGACCTTTGGGAGGAGTACCTTCAACAAAAATGGCATCAGGAGGAACCCGAGCAACAGTGTAGGGATCATTGCCCCAATGATTGAGTAGCTCCTGAAGGTGAGCCACCTCCAGAGCCACTTTATTTGGTTGAACCTAAATCTACATCATAAAATTATTACATATGCAAGCCTTGTTATACAAAGCAACATTCGTATCAAGAAAGCTGTGATAAAAAATAACAGCATTCCTATCTTTCCATAGAGTGAACAAAATCTCCATCCTGAAAGTATGCCAAATCTGGGTAAACTTGGAAGGAAGTCTAGGAAAATCCCCCAGGACAATCATATGCCAGGAGAAAGGTTCAGGCCTAAAGGGTTTGAAAAAATCATGAATCCACTGCCAATATTATTGAGCTCTCCTACAGAACCAGAAGATGTGCAAGAAAGTCTCAAGGTGAGCACAAAAAGGACATCGAGGGTCATGAACACCCAGATGTTTGAGGCTAGGTCCCATAGGAAGACCTTGGAAAAGTAAACACAAAGCAAAGAGAGACATCTTGGGCTCCGTAATGGCAGCCCAGATGATCTAAAAGTGAGAGCTCCAGTGAGAAGTGGAAGATTAAAGATGCCATCTCTGGTTAAGAATGTCCACCATAGGAAGATGGGGAGACAACCATCTGTAGCCCAGCCTCAGCTTGTAATTTTTGAAAGGAGTGGTAGGATACCATTTCCAATCCTTCCACCATGACCGAACAACCTGTATACCAAGCTTATGAAGCAAATTATCAGGAATTACAGAAACCAGTAGATCAAAAGTCTAATGATCTGTGCGATCCAAATGGTATTGCACTTGCATATCCTCCCAAGAGAGGAGACTCATAGTGGCCCTAGAGAAGAGGTCCTTGGGAGTCTGAATGGCACATTTGAAAAAATGCAGAGCACTGGCCCCTTGAGTCTTAGCTAGGGGGATGCCTTGAATAGAAAACAACAGGGACCACCAGAGGTTCTGTTGATTGAAAGAAAGCCCATTGCAAAATCCATCACCATCCCAATGAAGCCAAGGCTTAATAGCTTCTTAGGCTTTCCAAATGCTCTTAATGATGAAAGTACCCTGAATTTGAATAGGCTCTTTCATAATGAGCAGGGTTTGTAGACCAATGCCCTTCCAAGCCAGCCTGTGAATAGGGAATCCTGAAGAGATGCAGTGCCTGACAAGGATCTTCTAGGCCTCGGCACTAGTAAGAGAATGAATAATCCACTTAGCAGAGAGAGCATGACCTTGCGTCTAATTGGAGAGAAGGCCAAGGCCGCTAGAATCTTGAGGAAGACAGCAATACTCCCAAGCAACCCTATGGAACCCATGGCTGTCAGCTCCAAAGGCCCAAAGAAAGTCTCTGAGGAGGCATTCCAACTTGAGATATGAGGCTTTAGAAGGATCCCAACAAGAGGAGTAGTAAACATGAGTAGCAGTCAGAACTTTGGAGAAAATCTAAAATTTCCCAGCAAGGGAGAGGGGCTTGCAAATCCAATATTGCAACTTTTTCTCAATCTTGGCAATCACAGCATTCCATAATTCCACAGAGGATCCATGGAAGGCAAAGGGAATGCCCAGGAAGTGGAAAAATTCCCCATGTTGGACCCATTTCCAGTCAAACTTAGAAAGCCAAGGAGGGGCTGGAAGGAAAGACTGTCTGAAGCAAAGGGTCTTATGTCATTTGATAGCAGATCCAGAGGCTTGACAAAAGGTGTCCAAGCAATGTAAGGCATTAGAGATATTCTCCTCATCCTCAATAAGAGTGAGAAAGGAGTCATCAATAAAGTGACCATTAACAAGATGAGAAGAGGACTCGGGAAGGGAAATACCCTGAACCAAACCAGAGGAGACAAAGTTGGCAAGAAAATAACCAAAGCCTTCAGCAGCAAGCACATATAACGCAGGAGCCAGCGGAAAACCTTGTCGGATGGATCTAAAAATCCCAAAGTATCAGATTGAAACCCATTGATAGTAATGCATGTAGAGGCATCACCAAAAAACATTTCCACAGACTGCAAGAAAGGACCGAACCCAAGAGCTTGGAGCATGGCAAGAATAAAAGGCCATCCAATGTGGTCATAGGCTTTAGCAAAATTAATTTTAAGGAATAAAGTGGCCTGATTAGACTAAAGAGTCGATTCCATCCCTTCCCAAACAACAATAATGTTGTCAAGGATATACCTGGACTTAATAAAACTAGTTTGTTCAGGGAAAATAATAAGCGGAAGGAGATGTCTGATTTTGAGAGCTAAAGCCTTAGCAATTATCTTGTAGGAGACATTCTGCAAGGTGATGGGCCCCCAATTGTAGATATCCTCAGGATCACCAGTTTTAGGTATGAATTTGATGTTCCCTTTATTTATGATAGCATCCAAACTTTTATTATGAAAGGCCTCGAGGTAGACTTTATGCAGGTCAGGACCTATAGCATCCCATAAGTGCTTGTAGAATTCACGGGGGAAGCCATCACATCCTGGGGATTTATCATCAGCCATAGAAAAAACTACTTCTTTAAGATTACTAATGGTAAGAAGTTTCTCACAAAAGGCATGTTGCTCAACCGCTACGCGGTTTGGAGTAACTGCAATATAAGCCTTAAGAGCCTCCTCCCGAGCAACAAAATTTCCCTACAAAGCAAACACTTTTTCATAGTGTTGAATGAAAGCCTAAAGAATGGCAAGGAGATCAATAAGGGTTTCATATCCTTGTTTGATCTTTTGAATACCAACATTGGTATGTCGAGCCTTGAGGGCATGAAAAAACTCCTTAGAGGCTTTATCTCCCACCTCCAACAAGTGGAGGCGAGCTTTGATTTGAGCTCCATGAGAAGCATAGGCATCTACAATTTTCTTCTCATGTTGAAGTTGGGCAAGCTTAAGCTGAAGCTCAGTGTCAAAGGGGTTCAACACAAGCGCATCAAAAGCATTGCGAAGAGCCTTAGTATTAACTTCATAAGAACGCTTCTTGTAGCAGGCTAACTGATGGCCATAAATGCAGAGAAATCTCACAGTATGGTTGATGGCATCATTCCACCATTAAATCCAACCAAGATGACTATGGGGCTGAGGCTCTAAATTCCAAACTTGAAGAATGTGAGCAATAGTGGATACATGCATCAGCACAAACATGTTGAGGAAAAATTGAGTACGAGCAGCCCGCTTGGCAGAGGAATGCCAAGTGATGGAAAAAGAAATGGGGAAGTGATCTAACAAGGTCACATCTATCATAGGAGTGACAGGTAGGCCTTGATCTTCAGAGAAAGAGAAAAAATATTGAGCAGTTATCATAGCATGATCTAATCTCTTAAATATGCGGTCAAAACCAGCTCTGAAATTAGACCAAGTATGCTAGATCCCTCCCTGCTGGTAGCGGTTAGCATTGGGATCAAAAAGGCCCAATTTATTGCGCATATGGTACCAAGTTACTCTCTCCCCAGCTGTCCATCGAAAAGGTGAAATCCCTTCCTTGTCAGAGGCCAGCTCAACCATATTAAAGTCCCCACATATTACCCAAGTAGCAGGAGGCAAGTTGTCCACCAGCCAGCACCAAAGCTGAGATCTTTCCACAACATCATTAGGTTCATAAATATTAATGATGCCAAAAGAATGGTTGTGAAAAGACAACAAGATCCAAGTGACATACTGCATCGGATCAGATCCATGCACAATAACAAAAGAATGAAGGTGAGGTGATAGAATAGTAATGACACCACCTTTACCAGCTTCATGCTGAGAAGAAAAAATAATGTCATCCGGCCAAATGACGCAACAAGAAAAATTAAGCAAGAAACCAAAAATTTTCACTTCCTATAAACACAAAACATCTAGACTGTGAAGTCTATGGTGGGTATCACGGACATAATACTTTATGGAGAGGTCAATTAGACCTCGCACATTCGAGGACAAAAAATTCATAAAAACTCTTGCATGTTTTCCTCATCCCCAAGAGAGGAGAAACTATTCTGCAAGAAAGTTGGTACTGAGCCAAAGCTGGGAAGTAAATCTCTAGAAGAGATAAACCATCATTTTTTTGGGTCATCTGCACGTCCATCAGGGCTGCGAGACTAACACAAAGACTGAGAAGAATTTGATGAAATAGCTTGCGGCACGAGCACCACCTATGAAGTGGTAGGCCTCGTACTTGGAGCTTTCCCCTGAATAACAGGGTGTGAAGTAGGTGGAGCAACCGGTGGCACTTCAGTGGAAGGAGGAAGTTCTCCAGCCGAAGGTGATACAGTTGTAGAAGTAGCGTGTGCCATTTTAGAGCCTGAGGCATTCTTGCCTTTTCGCGTGACTATAGTCCATTCTTCTATTTTCCCAGCTTCTGAGTTCTTGACAGGCACTTCCTTTGGCGATGGCTTCACCCAAGGGGTGACCAGAGGGCAGTCCTTAATCTTGTGTTCTATTTATTGGCACCTATAACAAGTATTTGGAAGGTTCAAATAAATCACTTTTTGAGAGATGGTGAGAGAACCAACCTGGATTTCAACAGTGTCTTTGAGGTCCCTAGAAAGGTCAACCTCAACACAGACACGCTTCTGGGGTCGGGCATTAAAAAACTTGTCATGCTCCATGACAATGACCTTGCCAAGGGTTTTAGCAATAGACTCAATAAAAGGCCAGCATGGCAAAGGGAGACTAGGAAACTCAACCCAAATAGGGACCCTAAGTTTCTTATCATCCGAGATAGTGAAGTCTCAAGACCATCTCTGAAAAACAAGCAAGGAGGACCTAACTGTCCAAGGTCGGCGGCTAAAAACAGCTTTCGCCTGGGAAGGGTTAGCAAAATGGAATAGGAAAAAACCTTTGGTAAGGTTTTGCACACCATCAAGGCGGACCCCATGAGGGGTCCAGCTCTTATTTACCCAATCTTTGAGGATACTTTCAGGAGGAGTGCGACCCACAAAATATCCAATCAGAGTATGTTTTTCTAACCATTCACATGCAGAATCAAATTCTTGCAGATTAAGAACAATGTCAGGGTTACCTCGTGAAAGACCTTCGAGACAAACTTGCGAGGACATTTTTTTAGAGGAGGCACCATGGCTTTCTGAAGCTTCAACTTGCGCACCAACATCAACTGCTAGGCTGAAGTTGGCTAGAGCCATACTAAAACCTAACCCTAATGCAAAAATCCTGCAGTAAATGTGGTATGACAAATGGTAAGCTCAGAGCAAAGACACAGACAGGAAGCTGTGCGCATGAAACCCTAGTAGAGCCAAACTCACCGTAAATGTGGAATTTGAGGATTTAATTAATTATTAAATTAAAAGTTGAAATTTAAAAAGTATAATTAATAAATTGATAATTAATTATTAATTACATAATTATTAATATGATAAAAATAATAATTACTAATAAATTAATAATATGTAATTAAAGTTACACAATTGTATTAATAAAATTAAAAATTAGAAATTTAAGTGAAAGTGCATATTGTTATTTTTTAATTAAAATTAATTAATCATGCAAATAGGATTTTGATAAAAACAAGGTTGGTAAGTTTAGTTCTATTTTCTAATTGTGAGTTGCATGTTCGAGTTTTAGATTGTTGGGTTTCTAAGATTTCCCATTATTATTGTTTTTCTCGGCCATTATTATGGACACGAGATACATGTTTTTGGTCTGGTTTTGAAGTTAAAGAAATTTTTGAAAGGTTGGAGTATTTTGGATTTTCAATTATTCATTTGTTCCAGATCAGTTGGTGGAATTTAGGCAGGGTTTGAAACCTACGTGTTCTTCATTTTTAAAAGGTTGTTTGCATCGTGTTTGCAAAATTTATGAGGGTTTTAAAATTGAACGTTTCATGGAATTATTATTTGAGGTTTTGGTTTGATGAAATTTATGGGTGTTGTTATGAGAATAAGAATTCTGGTATTTTTTATGAATATAGACATAGGGGTTTAAATTTTCATTTGAGTATAATCAATTTTTACAGTATTAAAGAAAAAAAAAATATTAAAATTATGTTAGGTTTGGAAACCCTATCAGAATTTTATTCAAAATATATTCTTATATATATATATATATATATATATATATATATATGGAAAGAAAAAAATTTAATTATAAAAAAAAATGAATTTTGGGAGGGGACACCCACGCCCACCCACGATAGAGTACTTGTAGGTGACATGCATTGTTGTCATGACATCAGAGCTATCAGACAATAGTCGTGGCTATCGAATGGTAGCATACTGCTACCAAGGTAGCAGTGTTGCTCGATGACAGTCGTGCAAATGATAGAGTGGGGGTAGGCCCATGTGCCTCCCCCACTTTGTTAAGTGGTTAATTTGGAGGATTGTGACCTTAGTATAAAATATTATTTATTAATTATTATAGTAATTAAATGATTTTTATGGTTTTTTTACAAAACTATTTGGGATGTAAATATACATAGTTGAATTTGACTTTATAATAAAATTGGGAGTTTTAAAACTACTAAAATTTGGAATTTGAATTTAAAACTTTTGTACACTTGATTGTTTTGTTTATAATCGTAATTGGGAATTTACGTTAGCTATTAGGAAATGTATACCAAAGGCGGGGGGTGTTCTTTCTGATCATGTTTTATACTTATCTATTATGTTTGGTAAATTTTATGAGTTCTATTTTTTCACCGACCTTTTTATCCTAAGCTCATGTTTGTGAATACTTGGAGAGTGCTTTTATGGTATTTTGGTTTTGAGAACCATAGTAAGTTCCTTTTATTTTCATGGAACTGGATTTCTGGTCATTATGTGATTTATGAATTATGAGCCTAGGTAGGTTAACTAAGTGTATAGATGGAGAGTGGCTTGAAATGGGGGTCGAGGCCCTAAGAGGTTGCCAGGGTAACTCATTGTAAGTTAAATGAACAAGTGATAACTTAATAAAATTTATTAGGAGATATACATTAATAAGATGATTATGTTTCTCACCCATTCCTTGAGCACTAGTACAAGCTAGGATGGTTTGTGAGAAGATGTTGGCCGCTTGCATGGATTGGATGGTGCATAACGGGTAGCCTTGTCTGTATGAGAGGTTACTTATATCGCATAGAGTCACTAAGGGGTTGGGGTCTAGAGAGATTGCTAGGGTAACTCTAGAGCTGACTCATGTGATGACACTTCCCTTTGTGCATCTTAGGTTTCCTATATGTGTTGGTTTCCTCTGGGATTAGTATGTTTACCTTTGCATTTGTACCTTTTGAGATAGAGAGCTTTCATGATCCCTTGCTTAATACTACTTTATGAATGGTTTTGTTATTTTTATCTGAGTGGGATCTGATGTTATCTCCTCAACATGATGTGAGTGGAACCACATGTTTCCATGAGGTTAGGAGGTAGTGATTCTTTAATTATTTGAGATTTTGACGTACATGTACCTATGCTAGATGATCCTTGTAGCAGTTGTACCCTCTTTCTCATTAGTGTTGGAGATGTACTCTTATCTTTCTTATATTATGTTCTTGTATCATTATTTTAGTTACTCCATAGATATTATATTGTACTTTGTATTTTATTTTTATTGCATACGTTGCGACATGTGCAAAGGATGTCTTTTCATTATAGATACCTTGTGGTATCGTTTGTATCTAGATTTCATGTATAAGATGATGTACTTATTTCCATTATGTGGAGACTTTTGATGGGTTTTTTATTAAGTAAATTAATTAACATTTACGTAATCTACATCAAGGAACCTGTTGTGGTCCCACAACCACGCTCCCCTTTCTTGGCCCTTATGGCCCCAGGGGCCCCCCCTTCTACTTTTTGCTTGCCTCATTTTGTCATCTTTAGGGTTGGTGTCCTTAGTTTTTTTATTTTTTGGCCTTTTCGGCCTTGTCAGCCTTGTCGGTCTCTATCACCTTTTAGTGTTCCGAAAGGTATGAAAGGCCCTAGCAGGAGCATTTTTATTGCTAGCTCATTTTTCAGCCATTTCGGCCTTGTCGGCTTTCCATTCTTTCAGTGGTCTGAAAGGTGCGAAAGTGACGAGCAATCTCGGGTGGCTGTCTTTTCAGACTTCTCGATGGTCATTAATACTAAAGGTTCGCCTCTCACCGGAGTCAGCCTTTTGGTGTTGTCGGCCTATCCGACCTCCAAGATAGCCGAAAAGGCTGAAAGGCCGCCACGTAGGGTGATGATGTCACTAGTCTCGTGAAGCCTATAAAAGTCGTGAAGATCATTTCAAATCCTCACTTTGCACATTTGCTCCTCCGTCATCCGCTCGCTCTCTTTTTCACCGCTAGTTGCTTTTGCTTCGTTTGGCTTCCGTTTCCTCACTGGTCTTCGTCGGGCTCTTCGCCTTTTGGGTAGGTGGTCTCCTCCCCTTTTTTTTTCTTTTTCTAGTTTGTTTCCTTTTGTTTCTCATTTTTGTGCTTCGTCTTAGGTCTAGGTTAGTGTTTTTTGTATGTTTGGCTTAGGTTTTAGGTGTAGATTATTTTTAGGTCAGCCTTTTTAGCCTTAGGGATTATCGAGGCAGTCACCTCACATCCCTAGGTGATTTTGTGGTCAAACTCATCGTTAGAATCATTTTTTTAGTCCAACCCAAAACCCTAGTTTCAGACCTTCGGGGTCTGAAAACTCGCAAAGCACCCACCAGATCAAAAATCATCTAAGTCCTCATGCTGTCGGCATTTCAATGTTTTTGCACACCGAAACATAACATCCCCCAAAACCCCCGAAGGAAGCACTCTTGCCTTTGTTTTTTTCATTCTCCAAGTTTGCGGCCCTTTCGGCCTTTTCGAACTTCGGGACTTCTCAGGGTTTTGAAGGTTTGATAACACCGAAAGTCTCTCCCCACTAGTTTCCCTTTGGTTCTTTTGCCTCCAAGCCCTGTGGTCCTTTCAGACCTATCACTTTTCCTATGTCCAATGAATCTGAAAGGGCGAAAGGTTCGAAATCTCTAGTTTTTTGCTTTGAAATCATGATTTTAGTGAATGGTGGTGCTTTCCCAGTTTCTTTTCCCTCATTATGTTACTGATTCAGGCCTTGTGCTCTTTTGCAGATATGGCCGAGAAGGTACTTGCATCCTTGGTAATGAAATATCAATTTAAAGGGTACCACCCACCGTCTAAAGTGATAAACTTGCATGTTGGGATAACCGATACTGATATTGGGAATGTGAGATGGAATGAATATCTTAACAAGTGTGCTCAACTAGTGGGCCGCTCAAAGGATAGCACCTCATTGGTTCATTGCTCCCTAGTGAATGCAGCGGCACGCCCTGTCTCAATCTAGTCGGCAGAGTTGATTAACACACTAGCCAACAACTATGTGCCAAATGAGCACATGGTCAGAAATAACATGGGGGAAGTGGTCCTGGACCTGAGACCTGACAATAGCAAGGATTTTTTCCATCTACCCAAGGGGGTAGATAAGTTCTTCAACTTCAATATAAACAAAGGGATGGAATTCTATAACAAAGATACGCAGAGAGCTCACAATATTGTTAATAATGAGTACCTAATGCAGCCCTTACCCAAGAACAGGCTGGACAGAATTGACATGCGGAGGGGTTACATGAAAGAGGACATCCAGGCCGCCATAACAATGATAAGCAAAGTGTATGGTTTGCCCAAATCTCATCAATTAGAGCCCTGGATGATCTTCCTTATCTAGAAAATAAAAGAAAGACAAGCAAGGTTCGATTGGGCATCTATTCTAAGTGACCAATTGGATGAACAGTTGATTCGGGTAAAGACTAATCCCCACTTTTACATGACATCCTATGTTGTGTACTTACTAGCCACCAGGGCAGTATATCCAGGGTTGACTAGGGTTGGAAACATCGGGGAACAAAGCACATGGCCTTTCACTTTGTATCCTCAGTTGGTGCAAAATGACTTCCTCGCACACAATAGCCCAGAATTTAGGATAGTTAATGATGCCTTCATTTTTGCAATCATCCGCTCCATCGAGGGTGATTTTGCTAAAAGGTTATCAATAGAAGCAGCGGCCAAAGTACAGGCCATTAGGGCATTTTACATTCAATTCAGAACTTTCACATACATTTGGGTGGTAGGAAGCACCTTAGCACCCAAGAAGCTCCCAAGGTATCCTCCTGATAGGGTAGTTTTATTGGAGATAGCAAGACAATTATCCGATGCTCACGAGAACATCAAGCATAAGAAGAAACACTGCTAGAACTTCCCTATTTCAGTCGGTCCTCATTGTGTTCCGAACATGAAAGTTTTCAAGTCATTGGTTGGAGAATGGGATGAATTCCCACTGGCAACCTATAGCCTAGTGAGGCCACATTTTGACCCCATTGGCACCTATAGCCTCATAATGGGAAGACACTACATCCATGAGCCGCATCTTGAAGATCATTGGGCTAATTGTGTGGATGATTATGAGGTGAGAATCTGTGACTATTGCCGGATGAGCTTAGAGTTGGCGCAAGGTGCCCTTTCCCTGAAGATTCCATAGAAAGCATTAGATGCAGACTCTGATAAAATCATGGATTCCATATATAACACGGATAAGGTATACACCAGGGCCATTCTAAATGTAGAGGTAGATCATGATGAGAATGATAGCATGGACTTCAGAGCCCGACATGTGGTCAAGCTGACAAAGTCTTGGGTTTCTCATCCATTTCCTATGCAACCACTTCCTATAAAGCAACTCCCCGAGAAACCATCTTGAGAAAAGAAGAAGGGAGAGAAGTTACTGAAACCACAATTCAAAGGGGATGCCCCTC
The DNA here is from genome assembly GCA_027943335.1 of Chamaecyparis obtusa. Classification (NCBI taxonomy): domain Eukaryota; kingdom Viridiplantae; phylum Streptophyta; class Pinopsida; order Cupressales; family Cupressaceae; genus Chamaecyparis; species Chamaecyparis obtusa. The sequence goes on along the minus strand of BSBK01000182.1, from coordinate 1,011,851 downwards.
TAAAACTTGAGAATGTATATCGCCATGAACGCCCCACCGCGTATGGTCCAGTCACACACTCCAAACTAGTGAAAACCAAGATGACTAGGAGCATTGCTCCACCAGAGGCACCTTCATCAAGCGACCATAGTTCTCCCAGCTCTGAAAAGAGAACTAAGTTCAAAATAGTAGGACCTAAGCCAGTTGGAGTAACTAAGGGTCATGTTTATAAAAGGAAGGTGGGCTCAACCCCTACACAGATGGATATCCTGGAAGAAGAAGATGAAGATGTGTTGGATGAAATTCCCCTTAATAGGAGGACAAGGTCAGAAGGATTCCTGAAGAAAAGGAGAATAATGGAAGATGACCCTAAGGATGATAAGGGGGTTGCTCAGGTAGAGCCAATGAATTTGGATGCCCTAGGTGACGATGAATTCAAAATCTCTAATTTTGCAGGTTTGCATGGGTTCAAATAAGTTGAAAAATAGGCTCCTATGAAATTCACTATCCTTTTTAGTGGTGTAGGAGAAGATTTACCACAAGCACCTCAAGGGTAGAGGGATGTTGAAATAGCCAAGGATCAGGAGGGAATTACAGATCTCAAGAGGGATTCTTCCATTAAGATCACCTCAAAGGAGGAAATAAGTACACAAGTACCTTTGGATGCATCTATTCCACCTCCCCCCCCCATCTCACCCTTCCACACTCCCCACCATTCCACTTCAGGAGCTTCCCACTACCCTGTTTTCCACTCTCGTACAGAATGCTCCGCTATCTCAACAACCTTCTTCTTCCCATGTTCCTTTCCCAATTCCAACTCCACCAGCCCATTCTACCACTCCCCTCGCATCTCCTACACCTCCCCTACTCAACATTCCTCCCCAAGTTCATATGGAGTCAATACCCCAGAACTCGCAGGAACCAGAGAAAGAAGTTGAAGTCATCGGCAGAGAAGGGGGAGAAGAAATTCATATTGGATTTGAGGAAGAAGGTGATAAGAGAGAATCATAGATAGAAGAAGAGCTACAGACAAAAGAAGATAGGCCTCAAATGGATACTGAGGAGAAAATAGCTGATGAGCAATAGATGGCTGGTGAGGGAGAGCCGAAACAAGGTATTGGGAATGAGCAGGAGATATAAGAAGAAGAAGTTCCAAAGGAGATAAGGACAGAACACGTGGGGACTTCTACTGCATTGGCTGCTCCCTATGAGCCATTGAATGCATCCTCAAAGCCCACTTGGTTTACCAAAGAAGTGCAACCAAGGGTTAGGGTATATACTGATGAAGAGGTTGATATGACCGCGCTAGGGCATGCCTTCCACCAAATGGCACCAGTTCCCCAGGCAAGGAGAATGTCCTATGTAATGCAAGATCAAGCAGGAAGGTGGAAGGCACAGGTGGTTGTCCCCACAATGGGTATTAATATGAAGGAGATCACTCCAGAAGACTATGTGTTAGAAGAAGTGGACTTTGGAGAACTGACTAGAGAAGGTAGCAAAACCTTTTGGCTACTTTGGGTCTGAAGCATGCTTTGGGTTTCATGAGTAAAGATGAGGAAAGAATAAAAGCATTCGAAGAACAGAATGAAGCAATGAATAAATTCATTTTGAAGACGGCGGGTCCAATTGACCCAAATGATCCCGAAGCCTCATTACAGGCAATTTTAGAAAAGAAGGGGGATATAGACACTGACATTCCACATTCTTTTGTACAGGCTTGTGCTGATTGGAAGCTAGATTTTGAGAAATTCGATAGCTTATCTCTTAGGTGGATTTTAAGGCCCTTTCGAGACATTTTGATAGGGATAGCTTCTTTGGTAGAGATCATGAGTGAGGAGAATGGGGTAGAAGAAACCATCCTAAATTGGCAAAAGGTATTAGATGAGTTGACAATGATAAGGAAGAAACGCTTCCAGGTGCTAATGAAGATTTATGAAGGAGCAGAATTAGATAACTTTGAAGAATGGATCCAAGAGATAACAGTGGCATTGGCCATACTTGAGAAGGTGCTCAAAAGGATGGATAAGAAAAGGGATGATGGCATGCTATTTGTAAATGAGTTACAGGAATTCTTTGAGGGGTTAGATTTAGATCTGTTTGATGATGATGAGGATAAGACTATGCACTCGGTGAATGATATTGTCAATCAGTACTTGAATATATTCCGATGGGTAAAGTCAAAGGAGGATCTTCAGCAAATGTTTTATCAAAGGGAGGAGATTCAGAAAATGTTGCCTTGTGAAGAAGAAATAAAGGCTTTTGTCGGGGGATTGAAAGATTATGGAGACAGACAGAAGGAGATTCTCCAAGGCATTAAGATGTTGGACTTCAATGAGGTGTTGGAGGTGGTGGATAGATTCAAGAAAGCACATCCAGAAGTGCCTTCTAGCTAGTGGACCTCTAGCTTAAGATCTGTCAGCTCCCATGTACAGAAAATGCAGTTTTGGTACTTAGTCATTTTTTCAATGCAAGATTTTCAGCCATTTCGGCCATGGGGAGTTTTCAGCCACCTAGAAGTCCGACAACTCCACAGTAGTAGAGATAAGGTTAGCACTTAGCCAATTTTGGGTGTTGCATTTTCGGACCAAGTGTCGGGTTTTAGGCATTTTTTGGGCACGTCTGAGAGTTGACTCCAATTTTCTCATAGATCACTTCTCAGTCATCTGGGCTTCTTTCTTGGGATCATTTGGGCATGATTGTGGGATCTCTTTCAATTAGGACTACGTAGAGCAGCTAAAGCCAATGATCCAGGGAACAAACATGAAGATCACCACGCGGATGAACCAATTCCAGCCCATTTTTGAGATATCTAATGGTTTTTTTTATCAAATCTTTGTAATGCATGAGGTCTAACTCTGTGCTAGGATAGTTTAGCTAAGCTTTAGAAGTAGTTTATTTAATGCAAAGCTTTAGTTTAGTTTTACTTTGAAGTTTAGTTGCAGCAAAACCCTAGCTACGAAAATAAGAGCAAAGCTCTATAAATTGTAATAAAATGATGTAATTAGGGTCAACTTGATCATTAATACAAGACATACAATTGGTGCTTCATTCATGGTGTGATTTTTCTAGTGTCTATGCAAAATTTGTGAATGTGTGTTTTGCTCATTCTTTGTTTCAAAGAGCCAATTGGTTGTTTAGTGATTTTAAGTCTATGATCTTTTAGTTCGGTGTTTGCTGGTATTACATTGCTATGTTGTGACAAATTTTTGAGAAGATTATTCTTTGGTGCCTAAAGATTAACTTGTCTCATGTGTGCGCACATCTAGAGTGGCTTCGTGATCTGATGAGTTTTGACTTATCATACGTCTGCATTTGTTCAACTTCCGTCGATGATTACATCCATTCAGCTGAAGATTATGACATGATTTGATCTCTGTTGTGTGGGTTTTCTCATCTTCTTGGTTCTTTAATTCGCATGGTGGTGTTATGCTAGCATATGTCCAATAGGTTTTGTTTCAACAATTTCTTTCAAATCTCTTATATCAGAAGCTTGAGGCTCCATACACGATGCCGGTCGGTGCCGCTATACAAGTATACTTGCATGCCTTGGACCCACTAACGTCCATATTCCTGAAGAGATTGCCTCCAGGAGACATCGACACTCTGGAGAAAGTGTGTAATGAAGCTATCTTGTTCACTCAACAAATGGACCTGCAAGCAGGAGGAAGGTATGGTGTCCCACCTACGTTGACAAACGTGGTCACAACTGGTCCTTTTGTAGCAAACAATCAAGTACCAATGCACCAAACTACGAAGATCAACCTAGTGCCAACTCCATATGTTGTTGCCCCACCACTGACCATCACATACCTGGGGTATGACACACACAGGGCTGCCTTGTGCGAGCAAAAGGTCATTGTCCCAAATGAACCAGACCAAGCCCTAGTCAATGAGTTGGATGCCATGAAGAAAATGTTGTCCCAATTAATTGGGGAGATCACACGAATGAAGCTCAACCTAACTCCAAATCAAGGAAATCCCCCACGACCGGCTGCTGCCCCAAATAATTACTCCCAGAATCAGAATTGTAGCTATGGCAATTATAACAACAACAATAACAATAATGGGGGAGGTTATGGGAATAACTCTCAAGACAAATAGTTTGGACAACAAAGGACAAATAGGACTTGGAATACATGCCCAAACAATGGTAGTATCCCTGCAGATAATGCCAATTTCTTTAGTTCATCAGAAACCAGCTACACCCAAGGTCCCAATATGCATCAGCCAAATTTCAAGTATAGGGGGGAGTATGATAATCAAACCCAGGATCTTGAGAGCTCCCAGGCTCGTTTCAGTACCATGGCATTCGAGTCATACGATCCAAGTTCGGATGGAACTCTGGTCAATAACACTTCAGAGGAAGAGTTTGTTTTCCCATTCAACCAAGAGAGCCAACTAGAATATTCCAAGGCCCATGCTTTCCAAAACGGTAATAGAAATACCCACAATTTGAGAAGCAGAAGGGAGCCCCTGACGGATGGCATTCCTCCAAGTATGCAGCCCACTCCACCTGACCAGAGGGCCAACAATAACCCTATACCACCGAGGGGACCTAATACCATTGCTATCTAGACAACATCATATCAACCGGTCGTATCAAAAGGCCCAGTCGAGGCCAACGAAGGCTATAGTGCGGTAGAGGAACTGAAAAGGGTTAGAACGAATATGTCAATGTACGATATGTTGCAGAGTTGGCCCACTCAAAGGGAAGCCCTCCTAAAGACCTTGGATCATTCCAAGCCAGCTACTCCAAGCAATAATGCTAACAATGTGTCTAATGTGAATGCAATAGAGGCAATGTCAACCATGTTCAAAGATAGGGTCGAAGTGCCTCCGTTCTTGCTTAGCCTCAAAATATTTAGAAAAAACCTACACAACTATTTGATCGACTCGGGTGCTTCATGTAATGTGATGCCACTATCTATATGCCAAAGATTAGGAATGAATCCTCAGCCAACTAATCACGTGGTGATCTAGCTTGATAAAATGAAAGTCAAAGTCATTGGGGTTTTAAAGGACACATGGATTCAACTAACAGCTAACCCTAGGATCCAAGATTGCATCGATGTTCATGTGGTGGACATCCCAGAAACCTATGGCATGCTGCTCAGCCAAGAATGGACACAATCCTTGAGGGGTTGGTTCTCTATTGATTTTACCCAACTTTGGCTGCCATGGAAGGGGCTCAACAATCAAATTAAGATTGATGCAGAACCTAAACTCAAGCAAATGATAACTGAATATAACGCCCCGAATGAATTTTTGTTCTCACTGGCCAATTTAGGAGTATATCATTTTGACAAAGCCTTCACATTCAACCTCAAAGGTGAAGAGGATTTTGATAACACCCCAGTGCAAGGATTGATGGATGCCCATATTTTAGACGAAGTCTTCGCGAAATTCATAATAGGCATGACAAAGAACATGAGACACCTTGGCAGAGACACTTGTTAGGCCATTTTTCTGTCATAGCAAAAATCCTTTGAAAATGGCCTCCTCCCTACAAATGTTTTTGTAAAATTTCCTGCCCTGTGTTCTTCATTTTGTCACCAAGCTCCAGTTCAAATTGCACGTGCTGAATTACAAAACCCTGAAAGTTATTCAAGTTCTAAGGTCTGCAGGAAATTTTTTAAAAAAAATCTGCCACAGTGTCAAAAACCCACAGTATTTTTGAAAATCCATGATGTTTTTGGTCTGTGTGAAAACCCTCATTGTTTTTGACCTGTGCCTTCCAGCTTTTGTGCACTTATCTTTCGGTCTGTCGATAATCCTGTGTGTTTTCGATCATTCACCATTGTGAAAACCTTCGATGTTTTCGATCTTTCACCGAAAACCCTATGTGTTTTCAACCTTGCATTTCTTCTTTTCTGTCGGCACTCCCTGTTCATCTGTCTTAACTGTGCAAGTGCGATGATGTGGGGCCAGATTCTTCAAGTGGCAGATGGAGGAGATCAACGGTCGGTGTGTGATCGCATGGAATATTCTCACCCCATGCGATCATGCGCCTGCCATTGATCTTGTTTGTTTCCAGCATTTCTTCAGTGAAGTGGGCCCGGTGTTAGAGGGGGGCATGTTCTTATTTGTTGTCGCATGGCTGCATGTCAGAATTTTCTGACATGCGATCATGCAACTGCTTGCCACATGTCCCTGCAGCTTAGTGGCATTTTGTGATGTGGGGTCTTCTGGTGGGTCCAAGATGTTACGTTGGGTTGGTGTTCTCTTTTCATTGGCCGGTGGGTGGTGATGTGGAAGCCTTTGGTTGGCTGTCGCATGATCGCATAGCCTAATTTTTGGCTATGTGATCATGCGATTAGTTGACACGTGTCCTTGGGGCCTAGTAGCAAGTGGGGTCTGAGGTTTGGCGGAGTGGATAAAGATCTGGCGGTGCCGATAAAGTTCAGGCTTTTCACTCATTCGTGGAAAGATTTGGTAGTTCTCCAGATTGTCTGGCAATTCAGCAAAGGGTGGTCGCGAGATCGCTAAAGTTTTTAGCGGAGGCAGGGTGTTTTTGGCGAACTGAAGATAGCCTTTGTCGCCAGTTCACTAAGTTTGGCTGGGACCACTTGCTCGGTGTTATGATGTGTTGAACTTTGATTGGCCGGCAGGTGGTGATGTGGCAGTCTTATGGCCTTGTCGCATGATCGCAAGGGCCATTTCCATGGCTTGCGATCATGTGACAAAACCCCTGGTGTTAACTTCTTGCGGTGGTGATTATGCTAGTGGTTATGCTGGCGGGATGATAGATTTTGAATGTGGGCCCAGGTTAGGATTCTCGATGGTGACATGACAACCAGTAGGGTGCATGTTAGTGGCTTGTCGCATGTTCGCATGAGCCATCTTTCCAACTTGCGAACATGTGACAAACCCTTTTGTGGCAGCGGTAGTGTCGGTGGTTGTGAAGAAGGCAATGGGAAGTGGCATGTCGCATGTTCGCATAGCCCATTTCTGGGATATGCGATCATGCGACAATTGTTTGGCATCGCCGTTGCGGAGTTAACCCGAGGTGTTTGGATGTTTTAAAAACTAAAGCTCGCAAAGTGCATGGTGATCGTTTGAACTTGCAGAGAGTTTTTGCAATAGGAAGGACTGGTTTTAAATGCTATCTTGGCCAGATTTGACTGGTTTGGTGGCGCTTGTTGCTGCGATGCGGTCCAAAATGTTTGATAGTTAATTGCAGGGATTTGTACCGTAAAGGAATGATTTCAATCTTGGCTTGAGAGGTGTTTGCAGGTGGTTGATTAGACTGGTTTTTATGGCAACCTCCTGGTCTTATGGCCTGATCTTAATATCAGTCTGAGATATTTTCTCTTTGGGTTGCCTAAATTTCATGCCCCTGCAATAAATTGTTGACCGTTTCCAATTGGTTTAGCTGTTGTAACCTATACCCTAGCTGTTTGAAGCTTGTCGCATCCTATCTTTGGGATTCCAAGGCAGCTAGTGGTATAAATTATCAAAATTTTGACTTTGTAAGGGTTCCAGTTTCAAAGTTCTGAAGTGTTCCTAGTCCTGGATCCAAGATTGTAACACTTTTGCATTCAGTATTCTACTGATGATAGAGAAAAAGTTGCAGGTCTAAGCTATAATTTGCAAGCTTAACTCCTCTGGTTTGATTGTTTACACTTAAGGATTCTTCATACTTAATACAAGTACAGGACTCTTATCTCTCCTTTGTGTCAACTTAGATAGATTTTGAACTTTCTAGTTCTTTGCATATTGTTTTATGTATATGTATCCATTCTTGAGTTCTAATCTAGGATTAGATGAAATGATGCTTTAGATGGGACATAGATCTATCTTATTGTCTATGTAAGGATACTCTGTAAGTAGTAAAGGGGATTGTAGGTGTGTTTATGGCTTGGAATCTCAGCTATTGTCTGGTGTGTGTAGCATTCATGTTCTAGGAGATCTTGCCCAATGGATGAGGCACTGGCCTAAATGATTATCTCTTTGTCAACAAATACTGATTTTTGTTGTTATGATCCCAAAAGCATAAGTTAAGAACCATCCTTTTAAGTTTGCAGTATTTGGTTGTGTAAGGTTCCACCCCATAGTAATGGAGAGTCAATGAGTGTGTGGTTAACACTTAGTACTTTCTTACTATCCTATTATCTATTTTTCAAACCTAGTTCTTGGTGTATGAAGTGTATTTTATACTAGGTTAGGTGCACCCGCCTTGGTTTTGTAGAGCCAGAAGCAGAAGAGGGCATATTAATTCCCTATAGTTGGTCCAGTTACCCTAAGACCTCATTACATTTTGGAGCTAACCATTCCTAAAATCCATCTGAGGGTATATTGGCAGCCTTATGGCATAAGAGTAAAAGAACACCAACAACACTGACCCAAATATACTTATGTTACCGGGTTACTGTCGCCTCCATCAGACCAATCATTTAGAATTTACCTGCTGAGACTATCAGCAGGCGGTTATTCAGGTAGTCAGCCAGATGTCAGATGCACCCCAGCTTATTGGAGACACAATGAAGGGCTCAAAAGAGGAGGGTCTCCCACTTCATGAACAACTTGAGGTCCCTACAGTAAAGGGTTTTTTGCAGGAATAATGGAGTTCCTCTGATGATGGATGCCTACCCTTGTGCAACGAAATATGGTGCGAGGCCCAGGCAAAGCAAAAAATGAAATGGGTCCCTCTGTCAAGAAGGGAACACCCCGACAAAGAGACATCGGGGACCCCAGAACCAAAAGACCTATCTCCCCCCCCAACTTCTGGTGAACCCCAAGATAAGATACCTCCATCAAAAGTGATTTTGGAACCCCAAATCAAGAGATCCATCAATAAGAATCACTCGATCTGGAAACTTCATTTTGATGGATCCAAGTGTAAGCTAGGAGCAGGAGCAGGGATCGAGTTAATCAACCCTTGTGGGGGCTCATATTATGCTGCCTACTGGTTGTAGTTCCTTTTCACTAATAATGTTGCCGAGTACGAGGCTCTAGTTCGGGGTCTCCTCCTCGCGCATGAGAGAAAGGTAAAAGCAATTGCCGTGGAAGGTGATTCATAATTGATCATCCAGCAAATCAAAAGCTAGTACTCCTATATGGATAAATGACTAATCTCATACCGCAACCATGTTTGGGATTTAATTGAAGATTTTGAAGCTTTCAGCATCCGAAGCATCCCAAGGAGAAGGAATATTATTGCCGACGCTTTGGCAGTGTCTGCAAGTTCCTTGCAACCGCTAGAAAAGTCTAAGTTGAAAAAGTTCTCCGTAGAACTCATGGTTGTGCCTGTTGTCCCTAATAACATCAAAAATTTCCAAGAATTTCATGATGATCAACAAATCCTGGAATTCATTATGAACGTTGGGATCTTTGAAAAATAGAGCATTGATGAAGAAGAAGGTGAAATAGAGGAGCCCAATGACTTGGGGATTTTGAACTTGAAAACAAATTCCATTCTAAAGGGCATGGTAGCTTTAGAAAGGATCTTTGATAAAGATGAACACACTCAAGAAAAATGGAAAACCCCAGTAGTAAACGGAGATGATTGTGAGCTCTACAACCTGGGCACACAACTCAAACCCAGGGAGGTCCGTATAGGTAAGGTTGGCACACTAGAGGAGAAGAAATAGATGGTCAAGCTACTCACTGAGTATAAAGATGTCATAGCATGGTGCTACGAAGATCTGAAGACCTATGACCCAAGCATCATAGCCCACAACATCCCACTGAACCCAAATGCTAAACCTTTTCGCCAAAGGCAAAGACCGGTCAACCCAGTGATCAAACCAGTGATCCAAAAAGAGGTACAAAAATTGCTTGATGCTAAGATAATTTTTTCCATCAGGCATTCAACTTGGGTAGCCAACCTGGTCCCCATAAGGAAGAAAAGTGGAGAGGTTCAGCTCTGCGTGGATTTCAGAAATCTAAATAGATCTTCTCAGAAGGACAACTATCCTTTGCCTTCTCTGGATGAAGTGTTACAAGTAGTCAACGGTTCTCAAATGATGTCCTTTCTGGATGGCTACTCAGGGTACAACCGAATCATGGTGAAGGAAGAAGACCGCTTGAATATGGCCTTCACTATGAAATGGGGAACATTTGCCTATCGCTGCATGCCATTCGGCCTAATCAATATAGGAGCTACCTTCCAACGGGCTATGGATGAGGCATTCAAGGGTCTGGTCAACAAGTGCATCGTTATATACATGGATGACCTCACAGTTTTCTCTAGGAACCAGGCAGACCACATCGAAGATTTGTGAAAAATTTTGAAGAGGTGTTGATGCTATGGGATTTCCTTGAACCCTAAGAAGTGCATTTTTGGGGTGACACAAAGTAAACTCCTCGAGCACATTATATTTGAGATAGGTATCTCAATTGACCCCGAAAGGGTTGAGGCTATCCTTAAATTGGTCCCACCAAACAGTAGGAAGGAATTGAAGTCTTTTTTTGGGAAAATCAACTTTGTCCGGAAATTTATCAATGGTTTTGTAGAGATAGTGCACCCCTTGAACGATATGTTAAAAAAGGATGCTAAAATTAAATGGAATGCTATGGCTAAAGGGGCGTTCAAGGAAATCAAGACATCCATTGCCACGGCTCTAGTCTTGGTCAGTCCTGATTATCTACTACCATTTAAGGTCTACTCTTTTGCTTCAGAACATTCATGTGCGGGGATCCTCACGCAGAAAAAAGAAGGCGAAGATGAAAGGCCAATTGCTTTAATGAGCTGCCCACTGAAGAATGCAGAGCTCAAATATCCTAGTTTGGACAAACAGTCTTTCACCTTGGTCAAGGCTATCAAAAAATTTAGACATTACATACTACGAAGTAAGGTCATTGCTATTGTTCCAGACCCAGTAGACAAATCTTTATTAATGCAAAATGAACTCGGGGAACGAAGAGGCAAATGGATGGCAATATTGCAGGAGTTTGACATTGAGATACAACCAATGAAATTAGTGAGGGGTCAAGGTCTCACTAAGATGATGGCCAAAACAAAACAAGGTTTGGTGTGCCAGGTGTACACCAATGACGGAATAGTCACTGATGTATGGTATCAAGACGTGGTCTACTACTTGCTACAAGACTGTTGTCTAGATGGACTGAACGGTTCCTAACGGAGAGCACTAAAGAATAAGAGCAGTTCATACATGCTGAAAAATGGGAAGCTCTACAAATGCAATTATGACTGATTATATCTATGGTGTTTGGACCAAACAGAAGCAGAGCTAGTTCTCACAGAATTTCATGACAAGTATGGTACGGGACATGGATCAGTAAAAGCCACAGCTCATCAGATACTAAGATCTGGCTATTACTAGCCAACTTTGTTCAAAGATGCCCATGAACATGTGCACTCTTGCCATGTTTGCCAAACCAGCGCCATTCAAGAAAGACACCCAGCGATGCCCTTACAACCAGTATATGAGGTACGTCCATTCACCCAATGGGGCCTAGATTTCATGGGGATGATAAATCCCCCATCCTCAGCAGGGCACCGATACATCTTGACTGCAACCGATTACTGTACACGCTAGACGGAGGCACAGGTTATGAAAAATTGTACCACAAAAGTGATCACCAAGTTCCTGGAGGAGTTCATCATCACAAGGTTCAGCATGCCCTTTTTTCTAGTATGCGATAATGCTCCCTACTTTTCATCGGCAAGTCTCATTCAATGGGCTTTCGAGAACCAGGTGATTCTTAAATTCTCATCTAATTACTACCCGCAAGGGAATGGAGTTGCTGAGTCCACCAACAAGAACCTGACAACGGTAATCAAACGTTTGTTAGATGATAATCCTAGAGATTGGCACACCCAATTAAAATATGCTCTGTGGATAGATCGGGTCAGAATCAAGAATGCCCTGGGGACTTCTCCCTACCAATTAGTGTATGGTTTGCAACCCGTCTTTCCGATGAACCTAAAAATACCAATCTTGAGATTCATGGATCAATACGTCAAGGGTGAGGATTGGGTGTAGATTCATCTTATGAATTTGTTGAACCTCGAAGAAAAATGAACCATGGCCCTAAAGCACGTAGCCAAACACCAGGTTGTCATCAAGCGATGGTTTGACAAAAGAGCAATTGTGAAAGCTTTTCGAATTTCTAATCTGGTCCTAATGTGGGACAAAGCAAAAGAAAAACTAGGTAGCCACACAAAATTCCAACGTCTGTGGATAGGCCCATTCCAAATAGCTGAGATCCTAGGAGAAAATACCTTTCGGATTAGTTCTCTCGATGGAGAATTGGTCCCATTACCAATCAATGGCCAGTTTCTGAAGCACTATTTCGAGACTTGATTGGTCCCTTGTACTTTACTGTATTTTCTTGTATTATATTATTTTCATTTGTTTCATTGGGTTGGAGTCAGTCTTGTCATCTGTGTCTTTTCTTTGTTCGCAGGGGTGTCTACGTTTTCCTTTTTAAGCAGTCCTTTCAGGTAGCCTAGGCTTCAAGTTAAGTTTCTCACGGCTTGAACTACGGAGATAGTTCTATCTTGCAGTGAGCCAAGGACAGGGATAGGAGGAAAGATGGCTCCTTTTCAAAATCCTTGGGAGCGTAGGCCTAATTGAAGTATCCTCAACACTGAAACACATTTTAAAAGGAAAATTTTGAGCCACGAGCTTCTCTAGATGAGATTCCAATTTGCGTCAGGAAGTGCCCACAGTCACAAAGAAAGCCTGAAAGTCAGAACCCTTCTCAGATTAGAATACAGAAAAAAAAAAAAAAAAGAGAGAGAGCAAGAAAATGAAAAGGAGGAATGCATAAAGATGAGATAAACAAAGAGATGCTCAAAACTAGGACAGCACAATCTAAGCGCTACCCCGGTTTTCCAAAAAAAAAAAAAAAAAGAAGAGAAAGAAAGAGCTACAAAAGGCATTTTGTAAAACCACAAGGAGCATCAAAGCGGTTCACATGGAATAAAATTTGTTGATAGATGGGTGCTCTCAAAGGAATTTTCCTAAAGCTTAAAGTAAATCGAGTCTAAGAGCCCTCCTATGAAGTTTAAGCACTTCTACTAAAGCTCGTCTGCAGTCAGGAAAGGGTGACGTTGACAACCTCTATCGGGGCTATCAATGCCTGCCTGGTAATAGAGCAAGGTCAAATTGACTTATGGTCAACTTTTGATTGATGGGCACTGATCTGGCAAGAAGAGATGGATCATCAAGGGGAGCTCACGGTGATAGTTTCCCAAGGAAATTAAACTCACACTCACACACATTGGATGTAGACATCATGGCTTTCTCAACCTTGGTGACATTAAAAGGCACACTCTATCTGATAATCTTCATACTTGGCTCATTGCGCATCAGGGACTATCTCTAGATCAACTAGCTATAAGGAATTCTCATCATTTTCCTTTCTTTGTTTGGGCTATTTGTTGTGGTCCCACAACCACGCTCCCCTTTCTTGGCCCTTATGGCCTCAGGGGCCCCCCTTATGCTTTTTGCTTGCCTCATTTTGTCATCTTTAGGGTTGGTGTCCTTAGTTTTTTTAGTCTTTTGGCCTTTTCGGCCTTGTTGGCCTTATTGGCCTCTATCACCTTTCAGTGTTCTGAAAGGTGCGAAAGGCCCCAACAAGAGCATTTTTTTTGCTAGCTCAATTTTTGACCATTTCGGCCTTATCGGCTTTCCGTTCTTTCGGTGGTCCTAAAGGTGCGAAGGTGATGAGTGATCTCGGGTGGCTATCTTTTCAAACTTCTTGATGGTCGTCAATACCAAAGGTCTGACTCTCGCCGAAGTCGGCCTTTCGGTGTTGTCGGCCTATCAGACCTCCGAGATAGCCAAAAAGGCTAAAAGGCCGCCACGCAGGGTGATGATGTCACTAGTCCCGCGAAGCCTATAAAAGGCACAAAGGTCATTTCAAACCCTCACTTTGTGCATTTGCTCCTCCGTCATCTGCTCGCTCTCTTTTTCTCCGCTAGTTGCTTTCGCTTCGTTCGGCTTCCATTTCCTCGTTGGTCTTCGTCGAGCTCTTCGCCTTTTGGGTAGGTGGTCTCCTCCCCTTTGTTTTTGTTTTTCTAGTTTGTTTCCTTTAGTTTCTCATTTTTTTGCTTCGTCTTAGGTCTAGGTTAGTGTTTTCCGTCTGTTCAGCTTAGGTCTTAGTTGTAGATTGTTTTTAGGTCGGCCTTTTTGGCCTTAGGGATTGTCGAGGTAGTAACCTCACATCCCTAGGTGAGTTTGTGGTCAAACTTGTCGTCAGACTCATTTTTCGAGTCTGGCCCAAAACCTTAGTTTCGAACCTTCGGGGTCCAAAAACTCGCAAAGCACCTACCAAATCAGAAATCATCTAAGTCCTCGTGTTGTCGGCATTTCGGTGTTTTCGCACACTAAAACATAACATCCCCTGAAACCCCTGAAGGAAGCACTCTTGCCTTTATTTTTTCCATTCTCTGGGTTTGCGGCCTTTTCGGACTTCTCAGGGTTTCGGAGGTTCGATAATGCTGGAAGTCTCTCCCCGCCAGTTTCCCTTTGGTTCTTTTGCCTCCAAGCCCTATGGTCCTTTCGAACCTATCACTTTTCCTATGTCCAATGAATCTGAAAGGGCGAAAGGTCTGAAATCTTTGGTTTTTTGCTTTGAAATCATGATTTCAGTGAATGGTGGTGCTTTCCCAGTTTCTTTTCCCTCATTATGTTACTGATTCAGGCCTTGTGCTCTTTTGCAAATATGGCTGAGAAGGTACTAGCATCGTCGGCAATGAAATATCAATTTAAACGGTACCACCCACCGTCTAAAGTGATAGACTTGCATGCTGGGATAACCGATACTGATATTGAGAATGTGAGTTGGAACGAATATCTGAACAAGTGTGCTCAACTAGTGGGCCGCTTAGAGGACTGCACCTCATTGGTTCATTTCTCCCTAGTGAATGTAGTGGCACACCCTGTCTTAATCCAGTCGGTAGAGTTGATTAACACACTAACCAACAACTATGTGCCAAATGAGTGCATGGTCAGAAATAACATGGGGGAAGTGGTCCTAGACCTGAGACCTGACAATATCGAGGATGTTTTCCATCTACCCAAGGGGGTAGATAAGTTCTTCAACTTCAATATAAACAAAGGGATGGAATTCTATAACAAAGATACGCAGAGAGCTCACAATATTGTTAATAATGAGTACCTAATGTAGCCCTTACCCAAGAACAAGCTGGATAGAATTGACATGCGGAGGGGTTACATGAAAGAGGACATCTAGGCTGCCATAACAATGATAAACATAGTGTATGGCTTGCCCAAATCTCATCAATTAGAGCCCTGGATGATCTTTATTATCCAAAAAATAAAAGACAGACAAGCAAGGTTCGATTGGGCCTCTATTCTAAGCGACCAATTAGATGAACAGCTGATTCAGGTAAAGATTGATCCCCACTTTTACATGACATCCTATGTTGTCTACTTTCTAGCCGCGAGGGCAGTATATCCGGGGTTGACCAGGGTTGGAAACATCGGGGAACAAAGCACATGGCCTTTCACTTTGTATCCTCAATTGGTGTGAAAGGACTTCCTCACACACAATAGCCCAAAATTTAGGATAGTTAATGATGCCTTTGTTTTTGCAATCATCCGCTCCATCGAGGGTGATTTTGCTAAAAGGTTATTGTTACCCTAATTTTCATATGCATGCAAATTTGGATAATATCTATCCCATGGTCTCTATTTTTATCCTGCCAAGCATCCCTAAAATTTTTTATGATCTTATGCCATGTCCTCTGGCCTCTGCAAATAGTTTTACTCCCTGGTCTATAGTTTAAAAATTCAAAAAGTAGTCGTTTGAGCTAAATAAACCCTGCAAACCCTAAGCCTGTTATAATTCTTTGTTACTTTATCGACAACTTAAAGTCCCAATTTTGCATGTGCGTTTTAAAATTTTTCAGTCGCCAAATCTCTGATTCCCAGCGGTCAAAGCCCTAACACTTAGCGATCCCGCGAGCGGTTACCGTTTTGGTTGGCAGTTTCGGATTAGCGGCCAGGTCAAGATTCTAGATCTACAGTTGTCACTTGATCGCAAGGGATCTTCCAAGCCCTTGCGATCTTGCAACGATTGTCAATCTTCCTTTTCCTTCAGCGCAACATCTTGTCAGTGGGACCGGTGCCACCTCATCTGATTTGGCAGCTTTTGATTCATCGACGATTGGTGATTCAGCTATTTGTCAGTGGGGCCATTGTTAGGAAATGTGCTACGTGTATCCAAGGGGGTGGTGTTTGATTGGTTGGTGAGAGTACAGTGTGGTGCCATGTCAGCACGGGCCCAGTGGGCTGTCAGTCAACATTGATTTAATGGCTGGTGCATGATCTGAAGGGGCTTTTCTGACACATGAGATCATGCGCCTATCGTTGATCTTACTTTATCTTCAAGCTTTGTCAGGTGGGTCCTCAATTTCTGACGTGCTCATTCTTCATTGGTCGGTTAGACGATAGCTGGGCTCTTTTGGTAGGACCATGTCAGATTATCTACAGAGATGTCAGTAGACTGAAGATCTATGGTTATCACTTGATCGCAAGGGATCTTCCAAGCCCTTGTGATCTTGCGACAACCGTCTGATGCTCTTTCTACAGGTCGTGGGTCTGCGTTTTTAGATGGGCTGATGTGTGAAGCATTTGATTGGTCCGTGTGGTGATGACTAGATTTTTAGTGGGTCTTTTTGTTAGAGGGGTCCCGGTCTAAGAATATCTACGACTGGCGTAAAAGCGCAAGGGATCTTTCTGACATATAAGATCATGTGCCCGTCGTTAGATTGGAATCTAAGTTACAGTGAGACCGTGTTAGAGCTTGCCGAGGTGTGTGCCTATAGAGCAATCAAGGGCAAATAAAAGAATGACATGTGGCAGTTCTGGGCCCAAGGTTACGAGTATTCCACAAATATGCAACTAAAGAGCTTTTTCGTGTTCGCCAGACTTAACCAGGGTCAACTAAAAGTTTAAACGACTCTGCGACTAAAGGGAAAAGGTAACCCAAGGTGGACTTGAGGTTAATTCTACAGATGAACAATTCCTGGGTAAATAAGAAGATCTAACGGTCATGTTTTAAAAGGAGATTGAGATTTAAATGATGGTTGTCGATAGAAGAAAAGTGTGCCACCACCCAGTTAGCCGTTAATATTCAAATTTTGAATATTTCTCTGCAGGGTTTTTTGCTAGGTTTTGATCCAATGGTCGATTGCGACAAAATGGGTAGCTAAAAATTTATGTTTCAAGGATGATTGCAGTTGGAGAAGATGATGACAGGGGTCTGGGCAGCTGTCTTTGGTCATTTCTTGTTTTCTAAGAGTACCAAATCAGGGCATTCATGGCGAGACTTTGTGCAAAGAGGTAGATGAGTCCGGGTCGCTTGTCTGCAGGCTGATTGTGAGGTATAGGGATGGACACGTAAACTCAAATATCTGATTAGCTATGATTTTGCAGAGATATATTTATGATCAGACTTGATCGAACTAGGGTTTATCATTATTCTAATGCAAAATTCTCTAACCCTAGTTAGATTTTTTACCCTTGCTTGCGTGCAAGGAAGGATGTATATATTGTATTTTTGGAGATTTTGAGCTTAGAGTTGGACAATTGTAAAAGGATTTCATTTTTCTTAAGGGTCATCTGTGGTATTTTTTCCTACCCTCTAGCTTATACAGTTGTAAATCTTTCATTGATTATTCAAACATTGTAGAGGTATTTTGTGACAATCATTCGTGTCCCTATGCTTCCTTGTCTGAATTATCTCTTATTGGATTAAAGTATATGATGTTTTCAATGATATCTTAGGGTTCCTGATCCCTCTTACTTTCTATAATTGTGTGTGTTATTGTGTTTGATCTAATTTAGATGTTTTTATGGATATACCTCAGCCCCCTAACAGTCTTGTCTCAATCCTACACCGAGTTGCAGAAGTGAATGTCTGCTTGTAGGTCATAAGTTGCGTCTTATATTCAGGCCCTCCTATGAAACACTTATGCAAGCCTATTTAGTAAGTTGTGACCTACTAGACCTAAGCCTTTCATTGATTCCTTTCCTCTATAATGAGATCCAAACCCTAATTTTGGTGTATCACCTAGTAGGTAGTTTGCTTTCAGTCATTTCCCTTTCTAAGCACTCCTTCTATCCCTTTCCCTCAAAGATTTACTTTCATGTCTAAGAAGCAAATTAAGGTGATTATCCAAGAGAAACCAGCCTAGAACTTGGAGGTCTCATCTCAGTTAGCATAGGTCCCACAAACTAGAGATGATTCCCATGTTATACTGGGTTATCAAGACTATGAGAGCTTGAAACAAGGGTGCAAACTTAGTGTATAACAATTCTGGCACACCCGGTGGGACTACACAAGAAGTTCATGGTTTGAAGATTATGTTATCTCTAATATACAGATTGCATAATACAAGCTTTTAGAAGTCATTCTATCAAGTATATCTGGCGACTCCACTGATTTCAAAAGATCTAGGCTAACCTTGTTTAAAGTTTATGAGAAAGATTGAGACTAGGAGCTCAAAGCCCACTAAATTTTCAGAGTTGCCCTCAAGAAGAAGTCACAAAGGCAGGTCAACTCAAAGAACATCCCCTACAAGGAGAGTTCAATCAACACCTCCTGATACCTCAGAAAGGAGACCTTTTCCCTTTCATTCCAGAAGGAGAGGAAAATCTCTAACCAGAGATCTAGAAGAGGATTCAAATCCAACAGCAAATACAGCTCACATAGTTGTTAATCTTCAGATTCCAACTCCTACAATGGCAAGACCATTTGCATTTGCACCCTTTAATCAGGGTAGTCCATTGAATTTTGCCCAACATCATGATATGCCCTTGGTGGCACTAAAGAGTATACCTGATTTCACAAGTGAAGGGCAGACAACTGCTTTCGAACACATAAGAGATGTGACCACCATCTGCAGCATACACAACATAACTCAAGAGGATGTGGCCACCAAATTATTAGCAGCCTCTCTAAAAGGTAAGGCTCTAGAATGGTTTAGGACTCTAACTGTTGGTTCTATTACTTCATGGGATGAATTAGGAGATGCATTAAGTAAGCATTTTGAGGATAAATCAGGTAACTTATCTCTAGTTGAGCAGTTAACAACTATTAAGAGAGACCCTCAAGAGCAAATGACAGACTACAATAGTAGATTCTTTAAGATATGGAATAGAATTCCAGTCTCTATAAGACCATCAGCTGACCATGCTTTCCTTTATTACTTACAAAGTCTAAATGGTCAAATTTCTATCATGATCCAATCCATGGGTGGTACTTCCTTACCCCAAGCTTTTGACATAGCTATCAGGGCTGAAAATTGTTTAATCCAAGCCAGCATGATTGCTAGAAGGCCACCAATGCCCATTTTTCCTAGCCTTCAACCCATTGCACCTGCCCAAGTACCTCCATTTACCCCTATTCCCACCATATTGGCCCCCCAAGCTAGTACTAGTGGTCAAGAGCTAACAACTAGTTTCTCTCAGGAGCTGCAAGAGATAAAGAATAGCCAACATAGCAGTCAGCAAGAAGTGACAAATTTGTTGTAGACCTTGACTAAAGAGGTCATAAATCTAAAGAAACAAGGTCAAGGAATCAGACCATCATTTCAGCCACAAGGCCAAGGTCCTAATCAGCAATATCAAAATCAAGGACAGCCTTATCAACAAAATAGGCCACCGTACCAAGGAGGCTATCAAAGACAAAGACAAAGTTTTAATCAGAGACCATTCCAACCATACAACCCTGCACTTCTCAATTCTGCAAATCCAGTGAGGGATATGGTTCCTAGTCAAAATAATATGGCTATGGAAAATGAGTAGTGTTTTCCTTGTAATCAACCTCACAATCAGGCTACATGTTCAAATGGATGGATGAACCAAGCTCTAATGGTTCAGAATGCCTCACAAGCTCAATCAGAGGCTTCATCTAGTGGGTCAGTGCCTCAACAAGAATCACAAGAAAAAGAGACTGCTCTCTTTAATTGGGAGCAACCAGACTTCAATGGAGTCAATGATGAAGTTGCTTTTGTTTCTTATACAAGAGCAAAGAGGAGAGCTCAGGACATGGAAAGAGTAGATTCTAATACTAAAGCTACTACATCGGCAGAGCCACTATAGCAAGCTAATCCCATCACACCTAAGGAGGCTCCTGTCATTACAAGCAAAGAAGGCCAACATTCCAGAGAGGTGGAGCCCATCATAGTGAAGGCACAACAAAGAGTACACACTGTGACACCTTTTAACACTGTGGACAACATGAAGAAGGTGAATGTCACCATGTCCATGTGGGACTCTTTGGCTCTTCTAGGACAACCTAAAATTTTGAAGAAGGCCATGACAGAAGTGGCAACTCCTCAACCTGCAAAAGAAGTTGCAAAGCCAGTGTTGGTTAACACTGATCAAGAAAAGGAGGCTCCAAGTAGAAACTCCAAAGGCAATGCCACACAAGGTAGGAATTCAAAACCACCTCCCTTTTATGTATCTCTAATCATTGGAAAATCTTTAGTACATAATTGTATGGTAGATAGTGGAGCTACTAGCACTGTAATGCCCAAGAAGGTAGCTGACCAATTAGAACTAAAGTATGAACCCTTCCAAAAGAAGGTTACACAACTTGATGGATCCTCAGTCAATACTATAGGTGTGGCCAAGAATATCAATCTAATCCTTCATGCTAGTCCTAATTTCTCCATCCTCCTTGATATATACATCATAGATCTCCCTGCATTATTTGCTATATGTCTTTCAAGGGAGTTTATAGCCAAGATAGGAGGCTACCTATCTTCTAACTGGTCTCACATGATTTTTCATACAAGATATGGGACCAAGGTCACCATTAAGTCAGAACCATTAGCAGCACACCATATAGAACCATATGTGTCCAATACCATCAATGTAAACTGCCCTATATTTGATGACAGTGACTTCCAAACCATTAGTGAAGCAAGCACAAAGATAGAGAGTATCCCTGATATTCTTCTAGATGAAAGAGCTTCAGAGGCCCAAGAAAATCTTATTTGGGATTTTGGTTTGGGAAGTTATTTAATACAAGAAATTGGATCCATAGAGCCAAGCCTCTTCAAAGAAGATATTGATTCAATGGATCAAAGCAATCAAGTTTGGGAACTATTTTTTGATGGGGCTAGAAGTAGACATGGTTCTGGTGGTGGTGCTATGCTAGTGTCCCCAAAAGGAGAAAGGTATTATGCTGCCTTTAGATTCAGTTTCTCCTGCACTAGCAACACTACAGAGTATGAAAGTCTAGTCAATGGACTAGAGTGGGCTAGAAAGAGAGGGCTTAAGGCCTTAAAAGTTTATGGTGATAGTGAGTTAGTTGTCAGCCAAGTAAGAGGGATAAGTGCAACCAAGAATGACACTTTGAAAGCATACAAACATAGAGTCTGGGATGCAATTGAAGATTTCCATGCTTTCAATATTGTTGCTATCCCTAGAAAGCTAAATCAAAATGCAGATAGGTTAGTTGTTGTTGGATCTTAGTATGACATTCCAAATAACATTTCAAAAGAGATGGATCAACAACATATCAAGGTTATTGTCAGACCTTCAATTCCTGATAATGATGTCAATTGGCAAGTGTTTGACAATGATGAACAAATTCTGCAATTCTTGTTTGAAGAAGATGTTTTTTCAGAGCATAATCAAGATAGGCTATCACAAACCTATGGTGATCAAGTGATACAACTAAAGTCCAATAAGATGCCTAGAGGTCTTGTCACCTTAGATACTATCTTCAACAAGGATGATGAAGTCAAGAAGAATAAAGTTGGCTTGGTAGTCCAACAGGAACATTGTGTTGACTTAGAGTTGGAAATAGGTAAGAGTTTACAATTTGGAAAAGTGAACACTGAATTGGAAAAGCAAGATTACACCCAATTATTCAAAGAATTCAGTGATGTTTTTGCATGGTAGTATGAAGACCTCAAGGGTTTTGATCCTACCCTGGCTCAGCACACTATTGAATTAGAGCCTAATGCCAAACCAATAAGACAGAAACAAAGGCCTGTTAATCCCAAGCTTGAGCCACTTATGCATAAAGAAGTACTCAAATTGATAGAGAGTGGTATCATCTACCCCATTAAGCATACTAGTTGGGTTTCCAACCTTGTTCCTGTCAAGAAGAAGAATGGGGAATTGAGGTTATGTGTTGACTTCAAGGATCTTAACAGGGCCTCATTAAAAGATCGCCATCCATTACCCTCTATGGAACAAATCTTACAATGTGTCTCTGGATCTGAGAGATTTTCATTATTGGATGGCTATTTAGGATACAATCAGGTCTTAGTGAATGAAGAGGATCAATACAATACTGCATTTACAACCAAGTGGGGAACCATGGCTTATCAAAAGATGCCCTTTGGTTTGTCAAATGCAGGTGCTACATTTCAAAAGGCAATGGATATGGCCTTTAAGAGCATAATGTACAAGTTTGTGTTGGTCTACTTAGATGACATAACTATCTATTCAAAGCATGCAGTAGATCACATCAAACATTTGAGGAAGATCTTTGAAAGGTGTAGAGAGTTTGGGATATCTCTTAATCCCAAGAAGTGTGTGTTTGCAGTTCATGAAGGAAAATTGTTGGGATATGTAGTATCCAAAGAAGGGATCACAGTGGATCCTAAGAGAATTGCAGCCATCTTAGAGCTACCCTTACCACACCATAAGAAAAGTCTCCAATCTTTCATAGGAAAGATTAATTTTGTTAGGAGGTTCTTGCCTAACATTGCAGATTTACTAAAGCCTTTGACAACCATGTTAAAGAAGAGTTCAGCTTTTAGTTGGACCAAAGAAGGGAGAGTCAATTTCCAAGCTGTCAAAGAGGCCTTAACACAAGCCCCTGCTCTCCTAAATCCAAATTTCAGTAAGGATTTTATCCTTTATGCTTATGGGGGTCATGATGTTATATCTGCAATGTTGACTCAAGAAAATGCAGATGGATTGGAGCAGCCTATTGCTTTCTTTAGCAAAGGTTTAGAAGAATATGAACAAAGATACTCTTTTTATAGAAAAACATGTACTTGCTGTGGTGAAGAGCCTTAAAAAGTTCAGATATATATTGACCCATAGCAAGGTACACTTGAGGGTTACTCATCCAAGTGTCAAAGAATTTTTGCTTTCCAAGGACCTAAATGAGAAAAGAGTTGGTTGGATCACCAAGGTGATGGAATATGACATAGATATTCAAACTACCAAGCTGGTTAGAGGAAGAGGTCTTTGTGAGCACTTGGCAGGGGATGAGGGTTCAAAGAAATTAGAGAAAATGGATGCATCTCTGGTGGTGCATTCTACAGAAGAACAAGCCAAGGCAATAGGCTGGTTGCCTAATATGATCAATTACTTGAAGACAGGACAATGTCCTGCAGGTTTGGATTCAGCAAAAAAGAGGTATTATAGATTGCAATTTGTTCCTTTTGTGCTGATAGATGAAGTTCTTTTTAGAAAGGATCACAATGGTGTCCTTTTAAGATGCATAGATTCAGAAAAGATAACTGATGTCCTATTTGAGTTTCATGATGGACCTTCTGGAGGTCACTTCTCTCCTAGGACTACTACTTTTAAAATCATGAGGGCTGGATACTATTGGCCATCTATCTTTAAGGATAGTCATGAGTACATGAGGAAATGCATCAAGTGTGCT
Organism: Chamaecyparis obtusa; assembly: GCA_027943335.1. NCBI lineage: Eukaryota > Viridiplantae > Streptophyta > Pinopsida > Cupressales > Cupressaceae > Chamaecyparis > Chamaecyparis obtusa. The sequence goes on along the minus strand of BSBK01000182.1, from coordinate 988,286 downwards.
ATATTTGCAGGAAAAGAGAGGCTTGCAGCCTTGCCCCTACAACCAATCAGAACAGAGCAGCCCTTCATGAAGTGGGGTATAGACTTCATTGGCATGATCAATCCTCCATCTAGTGCAAGACATAAGTGGATAATTACTGCAACAGATTATTTCACTAGATGGACAGAAGCAATTGCTTTAAAAGAGGCCAATGAGAATGTTGTATTGAGTTTTTATGATGATATAATTCATAGATTTGACATTCCATATTCCATAATTTCATATAATGCATTAGCATTCACAGGCCTCAAAGTCTCAGAGTGGGCAGTCAAGAATGGCATCTATCTGAATACCAGTTCAAATTATTACCCTCAGGGCAATGGCTTGGCTGAATCAACAAATAAGAACTTGATTAGGATAATCAAGAAGACTCTGCAAGATAATCAGAGGGATCGGCATACCAAACTCAGGTCTTCCTTATGGCTAGATAGAATTACTCCAAAGAAAATCATTGGTAATTCTCCTTACATGCTAGTATATGGTAAAGAGGCCAAGTTGTCCATTTCAGCTGAATTGCCAGCTCTAGACTTGGCTACTCAGTATGCCCTATTTGAGGAAGGAGATCCTTTGCAGATCAGGCATGCTCAGTTGATGGAATTGGAAGAGATTAGAGACAAATCAATGCAGGATATGGAATTCCATCATATTCAAACAAAGAGGAGTTTTGACAAAAGAGCTAGGGTCAGGAATTTCAAAGTTGGAGATGTAGTTCTCAAATGGGATGAGTTCATATCTAAGCCTGGAAGACATACAAAATTTGATTCCTTTTGGAGTGGACCATTTGTTATAACAGAGTGCAAGGGATCTAATGCTTTCTAGCTATCAAATCTTGAAGGAGTTGCCTTGCCAATCTCAGTGAATGGATTCTACTTGAAGCCCTGTTTTGAGGTTAACCCCTCTCTGTAAAATTTTGTAAATATGTCCTTGTTTTCTTTCCATGTTCTAGGTTAGTTTCCTACTTCCCAAAAAGTGCCTGTGCACAAGTTTGGCTCTCTGGTTCTAGTTTTGTCTCTCAATCGAAGTTTGTGTTCCTGAAGTGACCCCATGCCCAATGAATTATGTCAAGGCCACTAGTTTTCCCTCTCTAGCAGGCTGACATCCAGTAGAAATCATCAAAATGTTACCCTAATTTTCATATGCATGCAAATTTGGCTAATATCTATCCCATGGTCTCTGTTTTTATCCTGCCAAGCATCCCTGAAATTTTTTATGATCTTATGCCATGTCCTCTGGCCTCTACAAATTGTTTTACTCCTTGGTCTACAGTTTAAAAATTCAAAAAGTAGTTATTTGAGCTAAATAAACCCTGCAAACCCTAAGCATGTTATAATTCTTTGTTACTTTATCGGCAACTTAAAGTCCCAATTTTGCACGTGCATTTTAAAATCCTTCAGTTGCCAAATCTTCGATTCCTAGCGGTCAAAGCCCTAACACTTAGCGATCCTACGAGCGGTTACCATTTCGGTTAGCGGTCTCAGTTTAGTGGCCAGGTCAAGATTCTAGATCTATGGTTGTCGCTTAATCGCAAGGGATCTTCCAAGCCCTTGCGATCTTGCGACGATCGTCGATCTTCCTTTTCCTTCAGCGCAACATCTTGTTAATGGGATCGGTGCCACCTCTTCCGATTTGGCAGCTTCTGATTCGTCAGTGGTTGGTGATTCGGCTATTTATCAGTGGGGCCATTGTCAGGAAATGTGTTATGTGTATCTAAGGGGGTGGTGTTTGATTGGTTGGTGAGAGTACAGTGCGGTGCCATGTCAGCGCGGGCCCGGTGAGCTATCAGTCAACATTGATCTAACGGCTGGCGCATGATCTGAAGGGGCTTTTCTAACACATGAGATCATGCACCCATTGTTGATCTTACTTTATCTTTGGGCTTTGTTAGGTGGGTCCTCAGTTTATGACGTGCTCGTTCTTCATTGGTCGGTTAGATGACAACTGGGCTCTTTTGGTAGGACCATGTCAAAGTATCTGCAGGGATGTCAATAGACTGAAGATCTATGGTTGTCGCTTGATCACAAGGGATCTTCCAAGCCCTTGCAATCTTGTGACAACCGTCTGATGCTCTTTCTACAAGCCATGGATCCGCGTTGTTAGATGGGCTGATGTGTGAAGCATTTGATTGGTCCACGTGGTGATGACTGGATTTTCAGTGGGTCTGTTTATCATAGGGGTCCCAGTCTAAGAAGATTTACGGTTGGCGTAAAAGTGCAAGGGATTTTTCTAACATATAAGATCATGCGCTCGCCGTTAGATTGGGATCTAAGCTGTAGTGGGACCGTGTTAGAGCTTGCTGAGGTGTGTGCCTATAGAGCAATCAAGGGTGAATAAAAGAATGACATGTGGTAGTTCTAGGCCCAAGGTTAAGAGTATTTCATGAATCTGTGACTAAAGAGCTTTTTTGTGTTCGCTAGACTTAACCGGGCTCAACTAAAAGTTTAAACGACTCTGCGACTGAAGGGAAAAGGTAACCCTAGGTGGACTTGAGGTTAATTCTATGGACGAACGGTTCCCGGGTAAATAAGAAGATCTAACGGTCATGTTTTAAAAGGAGATTGAGATTTAAACGACGGTTGTCGATAGAAGAAAAGTGTGGTGCCACCCAGTTAGCCGTTAATATTCAAATTTTGAATATTTCTCTACAGGGTTTTTTGCTAGGTTTTGATCCAATGGTCGGTTGCGACAAAATGGGTAGCTAAAAATTTATGTTTCAAGGATGATTGCAGTTGGAGAAGATGATGATAGGGGTCTAGGTGGATGTCTTTGGTCATTTCTTATTTTCTAAGAGTACCAAATCAGGGCATTCATGGTGAGACTTTGTGCAAAGAGGTAGATGAGTCTGGGTCGCTTGTCTGCAGGCTGATTATGAGGTACAGGGATGGACACGTAAACTCAAATATTTGATCAGCTATGATTTTGCAGAGATATATTTATGATCGGACTTGATCGAACTAGGGTTTATCATTATTCTAATGCAAAATTCTCTAACCCTAGTTAGATTTTTTACCCTTGCCTGCGTGCAAGGAAGGATGTATATATTGTATTTTTGGAGATTTTGAGCTCAGAGTTGGACAATTGTAAAAGGATTTCATTTTTCTTAAGGGTCATCTATGGTATTTTTTCCTACCCTCTGGCTTATACAGTTGTAAATCTTTCATTGATTATTCAAACATTGCAGAGGTATTTTGTGACAATCCTGCATGTCCCTATGCTTCCTTGTCTGAATTATCTCTTATTGGATTAAAGTATATGATATTTTCAGTGATATCTTAGGGTTCCCGATCCCTCTTACTTTTTGTAATTGTGTGTGTTATTATGTTTGATTTGATTTAGATGTTTTTGTGGGTATACCTCAGCCCCCTAACAATCTTGTCTCAATCCTACACCGAGTTGCAGAAGTGAATGTCTGCTTGCAGGTCATAAGTTGTGTCTTATATTCAGGCCCTCCTATGAAACACTTATGCAAGCCTATTCAGTAAGTTGTGACCTACTATACCTAAGCCTTTCATCGATTCCTTTCCTCTATAATGAGATCCAAACCCTAATTTTGGTGTATCACCTAGTAGGTAGTTTGCTTTCAGTCATTTCCCTTTCCAAGCACTCCTTCTATCCCTTTCCCTCAAATATTTACTTTCATGTCTAAGAAGAAAATTAAGGTGATTATCTAAGAGGAACCAGCCTAGAACCTGGAGGTCTCATCTCAGTTACCATAGGTCCCACAACTTGGAGATGATTCCCATGTTATACTAGGTTATCAAGATTACGAGAGTTTGAAACAAGGGTGCAAACTTAGTGTATAACAGTTATCAACAGAAGCAGCGGCCAAAGTACAGGCCATTGGGGCATTTTACATTCAATTTAGAACTTTCACATACATTCAGGTGGCAAGAAGCACCTTAGCACCCAAGAAGCTCCCAAGGTATCCTCCTGATAGGGTAGTTTTACTGGAGATAGCAAGGCAATTGTCCAATGCTCATGAGCACATCAAGCATAAGAAAAAACACTACTGGAACTTCCCTATTTTAGTCAATCCTCTTTTTGTTTCGGACATGAAAGTTTGCAAGTCATTGGTTGGAGAATGGGATGAATTCCCACTGGCAACCCACAGCCTGGTGAGGCCACATTTTTACCCCATTGGCACCTATAGCCACATAATGGGAAGACACTACATCCATGAGTCGCATGTTGAAGATCATTGGGCTAATTGTGTGGATGATTATGAGGTGAGAATCTATGACTATTTTCAAATGAGCTTAGAGTTGGCGCAAGGTGCCCTTTCCCTTAAGATTCCACAGAAGGCATTAGATGCAGACTCTGATAAAATCAAGGATTCCATATATAACACGGATAAGGTATACACTAGGGCCATTCTAAACGCAGAGGTAGATTGGGATGAGAATGACAACATGCACTTCAAAGCCCAACATGTGGTCAAGCTAAAAAAGTCTTGGGTTGCTTGTCCATTTCCTATGCAACCACTTCCTATAAATCAACTCCCCGAGAAACCATCTCGAGAAAAGAAGAAGGGAGAGAAGTTACTGAAACCATAATTCAAAGGGGTTACCCCTTTAAAACCCTAGAATGTTTATCGCCATGAACGCCCCACCGCATATGGTCCCGTCACACACTCCAAACCAGTGAAAACTAGGATGATTGGGAGCATTGCTCCACCAGAGGCACCTTCATCAGGCGACCATAGTTCTCCCAGCTCAGAAAAGAGAACTAAGTTCAAAATAGTAGGACCTAAGCCGGCTAGAGTAACTAAGGGTCATGTTTACAAAAGGAAGGTGGGCTCAACCCCTACATAGATGGATATCCTGGAAGAAGAAGATGAAGATGTGTTGGATGAAATTCCCCTCAATAGGAGGACAAGGTCAACAGGATTCCTAAAGAAAAGGATAATAATGGAAGATGACCCTAAGGATGATAAGGGGGTTGCTCAGGTAGAGCCAATGAATTTGGATGCCCTAGGTGACGATGAATTCAACATTTTTGATTTTGCAAGTTTGCATGGGTTCAAAGAAGCTAAACAATAGGCTCCTATGCACTTCACTAGCCTTTTTAGTGGTGTAGGAGAAGATTTACCACAAGCACCTCAAGGGTAGAGGGATGTTGAAATAGCCAAGGATCAAGAGGGAATTATAGAGCCCGAGAGGGATTATTCTATTAACATCACCTCAAAGGAGGAAAGAAGTACACAAGTACCTTTGGATGCATTTGTTCCACCTCCGCCCCCATTTCACCCTTCCACACTCCCCACCATTCCACTTCAGGAGCTTCCCACTACCCCATTTTCCACTATCGTACAAAATGCTCCACTATCTCAACAACCTTCTTCTTCCCATGTGCCTTTCCCAACTCCAACTCCACCAGCCCATTCTACCACTCCCCTCACATCTCCTACACCTCCCCCACTCAACATTCCTCCCCAAGTTCATATGGAGTCAATACCCCAGAACTCGCAGGAACCAGAGAAAGAAGTTGAAGTCATCAACAGAGAAGGGGGAGAAGAAATTCATATTGAATTTGAGGAAGAAGGTGATAAGAGAGAATCACAGACAGAAGAAATAGGCCTCAAATGGATAGTGAGGAGCAAACAGCTAATGAGCAACAGACGGCTAGTGAGGGAGAGTCAGACCAAGGTATTGGGAATGAGCAGGAGATAGAAGAAGAAGAAGTTCCAAAGGAGATAAGGACAGAACATGTGGGGACTTCTACTGCATTGGCTACTCCCTATGAGCCATTGAATGTGTCCTCAAAGCCCACTTGGTTTACCAAAGAAGTGCAACCAAGGGTTAGGGTATATACTGATGAAGAGGTTGATATGACCGCCCTAGGGCACGCCTTCCACCAAATGGCACCAGTTCCCTAAGCAAGGAGAATGTCCTATGTAACACAAGATCAAGCGGGAAGGTGGAAGGCATAGGTGGTTGTCCCCACAATGGGTATTAGTATGAAGGAGATCACTCTAGAAGACTATGTGTTAGAAGAAGTGGACTTGGGAGAACTGAACAGAGAAGGTAGCAAAACCTTACCAAAGAAGGTAGCAAAAGCTTGGCTACTTTGGGTCTAAAGCATGCTTTGGGTTTCATGAGTAAAGATGAGGAAAGAATAAAAGCATTGGAAGAACAAAATGAAGTAATGAAGAAATTCATTTTGAAGACGGCGGGTCCAATTGACCCAAATGACCCCGAAGCCTCATTACAGGCAATTTTGGAAAAGAAGGGGGATATAAACACTGACATTCCACATTCTTTTGTACAGGCTTGTGCTGATTGGAAGCTAGATTTTGAGCAATTCCATAGCTTATCTCTTAGGTGGATTTTAAGGCCCTTTCAAGGCATTTTGATAGGGATAGCTTCTTTGGTAGAGATCATGAGTGAGGAGAATGGGGTAGAAGGAACCATCCTAAATTGGCAAAAGGTATTAGATGAGTTGACAATGATAAGGAAGCAACGCTTCCAGGTGCTAATGAAGATTTATGAAGGAGTAGAATTAGATAACTTTGAAGAATGGATCCAAGAGATAACAGCGGCATTGGCCATACTTGAGAAGGTGCTCAAAAGGTTGGATAAGAAAAGGGATGATGGCATGCTATTAAATGAGTTACAGGAATTCTTTGAGGGGTTAGATTTAGATCTGTTCGATGATGATGAGGATAAGACTATGCACTCAATGAATGATATTGTCAATCAGTACTTGAATATATTTTGATGGGTAAAGACAAAGGAGGATCTTTAGCAAATGTTTTATCAAAGGGAGGAGATTCAAAAAATGCTACCTCGTGAAGAAGAAATAAAGGCTTTTGCCAGGGGATTGAAAGATTACAGAGACAGATAGAAGGAGATTCTCTAAGGCATTAAGATTTCAGACTTCAATGAGGTGTTGGAGGTGGTGGATAGATTCAAGAAAGCACATCCAGAAGTGCCTTCTAGCTAGTGGACCTCCAGCTTAAGATCTGTCAGCTCCCATGTACAGAAAATGCAGTTTTGGTACTTAGTCATTTTTTCAATGCAAGATTTTCAGCCATTTCGGCCATGGGGATTTTTTGACCACCTAGAAGTTTGACAACTCCGTAGTAGTAGAGATAAGGTTAGCACTTAGCCTATTTTGGGTGTTGCATTTTTGGACCAAGTATCAGGTTTTGGGCATTTTTTGGGCATGTTCGGGAGTTGACTCCAGTTTTCTCAGAGATCACTTCTCAGTCATCTGGGCTTCTTTCTTAGGATTGTTTGGGCATGATTGTGGGATCTCTTTCAGTCAGGACTACATAGAGCAGCTAAAGCCAATGATCCAGGGGACAAACATGTAGATCACCACGCGCATGAACCAGTTCCAGCCCATTTTTGAGATATCTAATGCTTGTTTTGATCAAATCTTTATAATTCACGAGGTCTAACTCCGTGCTAGGATAGTTTAGCTAAGCTTTAGAAGTAGTTTATTTAATGAAAAGCTTTAGTTTAGTTTTACTTTGAAGTTTAGTTGCAGCAAAACCCTAGCTATGAAAATAAGAGCAGAGCTCTATAAATTGTAATAAAATGATGTAATTAGGGTCGGCTTGATCATTAATACAAGACATACAATTGGTGCTTCATTCATGGTATGATTTTTCTACTGTCTATGTGAAATTTGTGAATGTGTGTTTTGCTCATTCTTTGTTTCAAAGAGCCAATTGGTTGTTTAGTGATTTTAAGTCTATGATCTTTTAGTTTAGTGTTTGCTGGTATTACATTGCTGTATTGTGATGAATTTCTAAGAAGATTATTCTTTGGTTCCTTAAGGTTAACTTTTCTCACGTGTGCGTGCATCTGGAGTGGCTTCGTGATCTGATGAGTTTTGACTTATTATACATCTGCATTTGTTCAACTTTCATCGATGATTGCATCCGTTCAGCTGAAGATTGTGACATGATCTGATCTCTGTTGTGTGGGTTTTCTCATCTTCTTGATTCTTTAATTCGCATGGTGGTGTTATGCTAGCATATGTCCAATAGGTTTTGTTTCAACAATTTCTTTCAAATCTCTTGTTACCTTACATCTTCTAACCCTCCTTGCAAGTTATTTCAGTAGATCAATTAAATTAGCATTGCTTTCATTCTTAAAATCTGAAAATCGTATCAAAAAAGAGATATCTTGGTTTCCTAAAGTTTATTTTACAGTTTCCCTTGAGAAAAGAACCAACAAAGGCCTCCTTGTTAAATAGATTCATATTTGTCTTCCGTTGAGCTATCCAAGCGGTTGAGACCCAGCCAGAAAGAACCTTGAGATTGATTCCGTCAGCCTTCCAAGAGGGGAAGTTTCTTGCGCAAATTCCTAGGCATTGTCCTCATGCAAAAATGATGCTCAACATAACCCTTAAGATTTGTAATTTGTGTTTGAGTCACACTTATGAGTATGAGTTGTATTATATTGTATTGCTTCCACATTGATATACATTGTTGTTGTGTAAACTCTTAATCTTCTATAAAACTATTATGTAAACTTAGTAGCATGTTTTAGGTTAATCTCTCTTGGGTTCCCTAGCAGGGCGTTACATCATATCACACCCACATATCATATATAATCATACATATGTGACACATCATTTATGCATCATACCACATTTGCATATCATATAAAATCATGCACAAAACCATCACATCATAATCATCATGTATTTCACATCATCAATGCCTCTTTTCACATCTTGTATCAAAACCATGTTAGTACATCTCATATAGGCATAATCACATCCTATCATAAAATCATAACATAACATCTTGCATCATAAACATGTTAGTGTTTCATATCATGTGCATCCATCTATACATCATAAGAAACATAAATGTATGTATACATAGTGCACCACCACTAGTACATTTGAGTCCTTTTTTCGACAGCTATTCGTCGCAATTCTAACACCAACCTGTCAACCAAGCAACACTAACCGATGTTGCAGTTTTATTGTCGAAATCACTGACTATTGAGATGTTCGTCGTAATTATGACAAAGATGATCATTGCAATATGCATAGTAAAAGGGCTTGCTAACATGGTCAAATATGGCCAACATGCCATCGTGACTCATTATTATTGTCACAATTACGACGTCGGTGTGACGAAGATGTTGTATAAGTGACGGCTTCCCGTCAAATAGTTCTAACAGATAGTCGTTAGTCATCATTTGATTGTTGTCGAGTCCTTGTTATGGGTGTCGCAAGTATGACTTTCTTGCAATGGATATGTTGTACATGCGACGTCGACCATTCGGAGAATTCTAACAGATAGTCATCATGTCTAGTGCTTTGCTATCGGTCGTTCTCTGATGACCATCGTAATTGCGACAATATGCTATATTTTTTTTAAATATATATATTTATCGTGCTTGGAGTGAGACCTTAAAATATTGAGCTTCTCATTGTTTCAAGAATAGTTTAACATTCTCTACTTAATAGGGCCAACCACGTGAAGGTGGAAGCTCATCTGGCCCCTCCTAGGAGCCTCTTATGACCCTTTATGATACTTTAAGACCTCTAAGATATATTCTTAGGGATCGTAAAGGGTCATAAGGGGTCTTGGGACACAATAGCTAAGAAACATAAATGTAGGCATCATGGTCACAATTGTTTGGAGACATAACATAATTGAGTGGTATGCCCAGACGATGCAATGCAAGCACTACTCCTCCAGTTCCAAGTTAACATTGTGGGATCCAAAAACCATAGATAAGGAATAAATTTAGAGAGCGGAGGAGGAAGGCCATAACAACCAAAATAATATAGGGAAACTATATTATTTGGTCATTATGGCCCTCCTCCACTCTCTAAATTTATTCCTTATCTATGGTTTTTGGATCCTGTAGTGTCAACTTGGAACCGTAGGAGTGGTGGTTGTGTTGCATCATCTGGGTATACCACTCAATTATGTTGTGTCTCCAAACAATTGTGATCATGATATCTACATTTATGTTTCTCATCTGTTGTGATATCTACATTAATATTTCTTACTTTTCATGTTTATGTGCATGTTCTTTATGTCTTTGGCTTCTCTCCCTCGCATCCAAAATAATATTTTCCCACTCTGAATCGAGAATGCACATGCAACTGCGTAGAATATGCATGGATAACAGGTGGAGCTGAAAAAATGCACCATGTTAACATTTTTTTAATAGGTCTATAAGTTTTTTTAATTTATAGACCATCGTGAACGTTACAACTCTAGTAGCTATGGGCGAGAGAATATCATCAACAAGCCAACAAATAAAAAGTCTTGATTTGTTTGCATGCTGAGGATATTACCCTCACCTATAAGAGTCAAAATTACAATGTTTGTGATGATCTATAACTTAAAATACCTAATTAAAGACCTCTATCAAAAATGCAAACCTGTTGCATTTTTTAGCTCCACCTAATGTCCTATGCATATGAATTGAGATTACATATTGAACTAGGCGCCTCCTTTTGCATTGCCTGAAACCAAGAGATTTTCATAGTTAACATCTAAAACTAGCACCATATTTACTAATACATTCCTATTGAAATACAAGTAAAAAAAAAACCTTCAAATATTTACCATTAAAAATGTAATGTTGTCAATTTATTTACTACTACATGCCTATTGAAATCACACATGCAAGACATGTGAACTTTTTTATAGAATGCCTCAAATAAATGTGGTCTTGTGGCTAGCCATGAGTGTGGGATATGCACAAAATTGATTTGTTGAAAACACACACACACAATTATATGCACATGCTTACAAATATATATACATTGGAGATGCACATGCATGCAAATATAGGTGGAGTTATAAAGTTGTGATGCCCAAAATTAAGGTGTGAAAATTAGACAAGAGGAGTCTCCTAGATGTATGGCCTAAAATAGTTAGATTCCTAGGTGGAGCTATAAATTTTTCATGCAATCATAGGTTAATGTTGAGCTTCACTTAGTTTCGAGAATAGTTTAATATTCTTTACTAATCAGGGCCAACCATGTGAATGTGGAAGCTCATTTGCCTCCCTAACATCACTCTCAATTCAATGTTAACATCTAAAATTCATTCATTCATTCATCTATTAATAAAACATAACATTCATGAATTATCACAATATTCATTAACACATAAGATTAATTAGCATTAATTAACACGCATTCATTGGCATTCATAAGATTCATTAGCATTCATTAACACATAAGATTAAAACATCTAGACATAAACATCAGTCATTATCAAATAAGTTGCATAAATGAGAATCATTTCTTTTTTGACTTTTTCTTTTTTTCAGTTTCCCTAAATTGTTGCAGAGGCATATCCATCTCACCATCGTCCTGTCTTCTCACCCATGCATGTGATCTCACTATCCTTTGAAAAGGCGGGTCCTCTTTAATAACAAATAAAAGGGTTAAATTAAAAACTTATTATCATAATTATTACAAGTATTTCAGTATTTTAAAGAACATAAATGTGACACTCTTTACCTTGTCCAACCACATCATCTTGCCTAGCGGCTTGAACCTCAACATGCTCATCAGGAACAACCTCTACATCCCCTACAACTGCAATACAAAATGTTTTATTAATCCCAACACATTATAAATACAAGACAAATACTGAGAAATGTTAATCATTCAGTTTAATACATATAAATATATTCACTTTAAAGTTTTAAACAAATATATAATCAATTGGCTTATTTACCTAATCAATAGATCCACCAGAAGAACCTTGCGTACTCATTGTTTGGAATCATTCAGCCATGACTACATAGCCTTGTTTGTAGCCTATTTTCCTGTCATCTTCTGAAATCTTTTGTTTGAACTCCAAGGCCTACATTTTTGCTTGGTATCATGAATTTTTATTATAGTAAATTTCATCAAAACTAAATTGATTGTAATTTATAAATATTTGCATACAGTTTTTCATTTACTAATACTTACAATTCGTGCAACAAGTTTTGAATATCCACCCGAGCTGAGCTTGTGTTGCCTGTGCTTTTGTTTTCTTTCTTCTGTCACCTTTGACGTGTCAGACAACCTATGTTACATTTGAAATATGTTATATCACATAAGTACAAAGAGTAAATAGTACATAATTTCATTATTAAGATTATCACGTACCTTCTTTCATCGGATGGTACTATTCCTCCACCATGTCTTATGCTTCTCTCAAGTGCATCCCTTTTAAGATTCTCCCACTCATTAATAAGAACATAGGGGGGCTCATAATAAGGGTTGTGTTCTATTTGGGACCTGTAGTTGTCCCTAATATACTTCAAAGCTTGGCCTGCTTTCTCAAGGAGCATAAGTCTTTGAAAGACGTTGGGTCCAACAAGTTTTGTCATAGAGCCAATGAGTTTATCCTTTAACTCTTTATCTTGTAATTGCCACCTTTTAAGAAAAAAAAACTGTTAGATTCATAAATGAAGTGAAGCTACCTTTTAATATACTTGAAGAAAGGGATGAAAGGAAATCTGATCTAGCAATAAAATCAAAATATGATACCATGTGCGTATGGTTGGCCCAAAAATGTGCAAACATTCATCATTAATTTTTTCATAAAATAGATTATTCCCTGCAAAATAATAATGGGATTATTAGTTATTGCAAGGGACTGCACAGGGGGTTAGTGCATTAGATTACGAGTATAAAATTATACAGTAAAAGAAAATATAAATCTTTAAAGTACCTGGAAGCTGAGCTACTCTCACGGGAAGTCCATCTTCAATGCTCACAAGTAATTGATCACAATTCTTTATTGTTCCCATACATCTAACTTGAGTACATCCAGGAATTTCCTCATCACCTGCTACATAAAATGAATCCAATATTACAAAATGGATCCAATGATAAATGAGAGAGAAAAAGAGGAATCTACATACCAATAGGCATTTCCATTGCATTTTTGGCCATGCTACATGTTGTTGACATTGCAGGTGACATTACCTTTGTGGTTCTATTCCTCGTAACAGACGGTGTACTCATAAGATCAATGGTAGGTGCTGAAAAATAAGATTGTTAGAGCTATTAAAAAAATATTGTTCGAGCAAAACACAAGTGGAGGATAGAACATGTGATGTACTTGAACCACCTGAAGTATCTGCATCTAGGGCATCGCCCTTAAATTGTTTTTGCATCCTCTGTAAAAATAACACATGTATTTTAGTTAATGACATAAAAAAAGAATATACTATAAAAATCATTATTGAACTTTTGTTATAATTAAAAACTACATTAATACTTACTGTATAAATCTGAACCAAGTGAATCAACTCATCCTCTCTCATATGTATTTGAGGAGTCTAAGGTCAAATCTCTGCCAATCGAGTTAACTCTCTTGACAGTGCACGAAGGACCTTTTGTAGTGCAACCACAGGATCAACGTCTGATGTAAAATCAACAATGAATGGATTCTGCTCATACTGCGGCTCCTCTTGGACTACTTGTTCCTTTCCCTTTTTCTGATCAGCAATCATTTGTGAGAACAATATTATTAGCACTTTATTTAAAAATAATCCAAAATAGTAGTGAAGAATAAAAGATAACAAAAAATATGCATTAACATTTTTCTTGTATGTGCATGTGTACAACACTGTTGGGAAGAAGAAGTCCCATGAGAACCATCATCGTCGTGCATATCGTGTGGTTGTTGATCCATACTATAGCCCTATATTTCAAAAAAAATCATTGAGACATGTTAAAACACATGTGCTCTTATTCTAAGTTACGTTGAATAATAGATAATTATCAAAATGCTTCAATTAAAAGAAGAGATAGTTTCTTAATTTTTAAACAATTTTAAATGGTGCATAGTGCATACCATCTCGTCCATGATAGTGGGTTTTTTTGTATTTATGTGATTCAAATTGTAATCGATAAGCATCTCTTCGCCTCTGCGTATTGATTTGATCGCACATACAAATACGTGATTTCCCTCACGTGCCTCAAATATGCAATTGGGTTGCTTCTTAGTTGACACAGGCCATGTACTATTTATAAAACCTGCAATATTCCCTGATTCTTTTAGCCTTCTGTCAATGTATATAGCTATTGTTTTATTTTGTTCACTAACTTTTTGTTGTATATAATTTGTCGCAAGTGCATACCTACACATACTTTTTTTATATCTAACAATCTACATCCAACTAGTGTAATCATAACAAGGTCTGACATACTCCATCAATTCGACAACTTTGTTGTAAGAGACCTTTATGCCATCCATGGAAAATAGGCCCAAACCATGTAATGAAGATGGTGCTATCCGATATATCCTCTCTCTAACACAAAAATTAGTGTTTATTAGAGGAAGATCATTGGGGACCCATTGTTTTTGTAGATGTTTGTACCTAAAGGGAACCTCGGAGTCACCTTTTCTCTCATCATCATAAGAACACAACCCCCCTTTAGCAAGGAAAAATTCCACGTGTTTATTGAATTTCTTTATGATTTTTTGACCTCAAGTCGATCTCCTTGATCTAGACATACTAAATGTCTCACTTTCTTCTTCCATTCATATATTTTCCTCGTTTGAGGAAGAGAAATCTGACAAATACCTATTCACTGGTACCTGCACTCCATGAAATGAGAGAGATAGGTGTCCATGAGAGATATTTTACAAATGGTAAAAGACATTAATCTCTATGGGGTGTATTGACTTATACTTGACAATCCATGAAACTTTGTGGGATGCTTGTGAAAGGGGTTCAGGTTTCTGCATATGTGAATCAATTGTCTTATGTCATTAATCTATCAAGAAATCAATATTGAATAGCATAGGCATTGAACACATAATTGTACATTTCATTCATGTCATTGATATTCTTCTTCATCCATCTCATCATCAAGATCATCATCATCGTCATCATCATCATCAACATCATCATCATCATCATCATCATCATCATCATCATCATCATCATCATCCTCATCATCGTGATCAATAGCAACATCATCATCATCTTCTTCTTCATCTTCTTCTTCGTCTTCTTCTTCGACTAACTCTCGATCATGATCATCATCTACATCATCTTCCACTTCTTCCTCTCAGTTGGTATCTTCTTCTTCCATCTCATTATACTTTATCATCCTTCCTCTTGGATCATGTCTAACAAAAAATAACCAACCCGATTTATGTGGAACCTCTGAGTAAAATACGTGCTCACATTGGCTTGGAAGAACATAGGGCTCTTCCCCAACTGGCTCAAAAAACCTTGTATTAACCATTGAAAATCCATTGTCATGTTCAATAACAGTTCTATCAGGATCATTTTGATTAAGTCATAGTCTATACCATTTCAAGACGAAGAGAACTAATTTGAAGGAATTAAAGTCACAATCAAGTATATCAACCAAAATGTCATAGTATCGATTTAGAGACTCTCAAGGATGTAAGTCGTTTCTAAATGAAATATTAGTCACCTGGAAGACTGCACTTCTCCTAAAATCACAAGTTCTCTTCGTGTCATCCAACTTTTTGATGCGAAATTTATAAACATTTCATAAAATAGCCTTGTGGTGTTTCACCTACAATAATGTCAAACATGTATAAATTATTGCATCACGAGTTGAAAAACATATAGTTGATTAACAAATTTATAAGTACCTAGAGATCTCTTAAATCATATGCTAAATCTATTTCTTTTTGTGTAACATTGGGATCTCCATTACTACGAACTTGTATAACCAATGAAGACACATATTCTCATTTTAATCTATGACCATAATGTTGACATTGTTCAATCCATATCGTCATCCAATCTTGATTGTTTGTAATAAACAAATGTATTACATCCCACTTTTTAGCAACTGTACAAAAGTAAATAGATGACTTAGAATAGATTTATTTTAAAGATTAAGAATTAATTAACTACAATAACATCTCATAATTTATTACCTTTCACTTTCCTAAATCTACAGTTCCCCACCAAGTACTCCCCTTTAAATTTTTTAATGGAGTCGAGATCCCAAATGCAATCTATATGGGTCTTTACTGCAAGATTAGGAAGATATTGAGTAATGTACACCATCATCTGGTATACCATAAAACCCTTGGGACGTTCTCTTTGTCAAACCAAACCCTTCAAAAATTTCAAGTGCCTCTCAACCATTCACATTGACCTAGCCTGTGCAGGTCCACACAATTCAATCTCTTCAACTTGGTGTATGAGGTAGTGTTCTTGTGCTTTGAAAAAAGTTGAAGGTAAACACTTTTGCATTTCACACATTAGTAGACAAATTCTTTTCTTCCAATATTTTATATCTTCTTTATGGATTTCTTTAGATGATAACCACCTACGGGATTCAAGACACAAAAATATATAAATACGAGACTTTACAATATATTACTCGTTTGATATTATTGTTTGATATATTGAACAAATATCATTGCTTACCTCATGTATTTTCCAAGATCATATATCACTTATTTGATATTATTATTGAAGTTCTCTGGGAGAGATAGGGGTAGCACATACTACAACAATTGTCAACTGATCATTTCATACAGTGAAAATTGAATGCAAATACACAAATATATTGTAAATATAAAAGACTATGACTTACCTTGATGAAGGTATGCTAATCATGCATTTTCATCTCTGACCCAAAATCACTTTTCTTTGATATGAGATTGCTTATATTCACAGCAAATCAAATTTTTCATATGACTTATTTTATGGCATTACTTTGTTCTCTTAATAACCAGGGAAGGGAGCTTGCATTAATCTGGTCTCCATTGATATTTGATTCAATGATATTTTTCATTGCATTATTGGAATCATGAATGTCACTACAAATTTTGCCAAGTTTTGTTTTGTCATGCTTTCCATCCAATATTTTTCATAGTGTCTATGTTACATTCTTTCCAATATGCATAGTATCAAACAAGTGCACAATTTGTAGCTGCTCATAGTAGGGCAGCCTACTAAATTCTCTAAGATAACATTTTAGTCCCTTTGGAAGGTGGTCAGTGATGCCTTTATGACCTTCCCAATCATCAACTACAAAATTAGCCAACAAAACACAATTGAAATATATAATTTTTAAACATAAACCATTAGGTGGAATGATATTACCTTGATTTCTATTCTATTCCAACTACCATAGGTGAGGTGTCATTCTTCGAGGCTTTGATTTAGTCTCTTCTTTCCCATTGAAAAAATATTTTTCCGCACTTCGATACTTATGATTTTTGTGGAAGAAGTACCTATACTCATCAAACACCTACTTTCTTAAACTTTTGGAATGACGAGATTTCATCTTTGGACCACACATTGGACATGCAAATTTTTTCTTTTTTTTTAAGAGCTACAAGATAATGATACAATTGGATTAAATATGTTAATTTTTAGAATTATAATTATCGCGTACAACTAGAATTCACCATAACATACCATAGAAATGTGTCAACCCTGGGGCATCATGAATTATCCACACAAGCATTGCACAAAATTGAAATTGTCTTTGCCCAATTGGTCTAGAGATGTCATACATAGTGAAACAATTCCATAAAACCAACTTGTCAATAAGAGGTGAAATATATACATTCATATCTTTCACTTGGTACTTACCTAGTTGAATTAACAACAACAACATCAGATAATTATTGTGGCCATTTCACTCCAAGACTTATAATTACATGTAGATAACTATAAAATAATAAAACACCTGGAACAATCATTGCCAACATAATGTGCCCCCTCTTTATTGACGTCCATGGAGGAAGGTTATTGTTGATAAAAAAAATAGGCCACACCGAGTAAACATATCTCATCTCTCCAAATGGATTGACACCGTCTACTGCCAGAGAAAGCCTAAAATTTTGAGGTTCTTCTTTAAAGTGTGGCCACTTTTCCTCTATGTCCATAAATGATGAACCATCTGCGAGCATTCGAATAATGTCATCATGACTCATGTTGTGTGCATGGTAATCCATAAATTGTGTCAAGCTATTGCACCTGAATAATCATTTCAGACGTGGAATAATGGGGATGTAACGAAGTACCTTGTGAGGCACATTTTTTGTCATTTGATTATCTCGATATCTACTCGTATGGCATTCAGGGCATTTTGTTGCATATTCATGTTCTTTCTGATAAATAACATGATCTTCGGGATAAGCATCTATTGCTTGATACTCCATTCCAATATGTTTCATAGTGGCACATAATTCTTGGTATGAGTGAGAGAGAACATTTGATGGTGGTAAGAGAAACTCACCTATCAATCTACAACAAAAAAATATGTCATTACTATAAATAATCTTAATGGTACATGTTTCACCTTTTATAGACTATAATGACATATATGACAAACCTTAGCCGTGACATTGCTATATTGGATAAACCATTCATAACCTTAAAATTCACCAACAATAATACAATAGAGAGAAGAGTAGATTGGGAGCCTTCGTAAAGGGTCATGTTCACCTTCTCAAGTAGAGGTATATCATGGACGATGTCAATGTCATGCTCATAATAATAATAATAATAATAATAATCATCATCATCATCATCAACACTAGTACCAAATGTGTTAATGATCAATGCATTCATACCATCATCTTCAAATGTTTTTTCTGGTGTATGATCGTCATCTTCCATGGGATCATGATCTTCAACTTCAATACTCACACCTCCATGTTCCTCTATATTCATACCCCCATGTTCCTCTAAGATGTGGTGGTCCATATCACATAATACACTGAGAAGATCGACCTATATAAAAATGATGATAATCAAACCCCCCTTAAATGTGATAATCAAACCTCCTTCCATGGTTCATATGTATATTAATTGTGAAAACAATATAAAAAACAACTTACTAATGGATTATAATCAAACCCCCCTTTAATGTGACCACTCTCCCTACAATGTCTCTTTGTTGTTTTGATTTTGATTCTTCTTGTATTTAAGTCATTACAACTCTTGCATGGACAATAACATTTTTCATCACCTTCTCTTTGAAAGTTAGACAACAATCTAGTGATTGTCTCCCTATTTTGATCAAATTCCCTTGTATTATCTGACATGATCCTTAATGTGTATATCTACAAAAAAAAATTGGACATGTTGTACTTAATGTTTATATCTGCACATATGGTTTTTATAGCAAATAGTCACTCTATTTTCTCGTAGTGAGAACTCTTTACTTGTGACAAAAAATGACATGCTACGGTAGGTTTTATAAATGATATGTTACTTTGTAAATTTAACTTGATCAAACTTCTTGTCATACACGATCTTCTTACTATAAAACCCCAAATTGGATGGGATACTTTTGTGGACTATGGCTTAGAAACTGAGGAACCCCAACCTGCTAAAATGGAGACCCTTGACTTTCAAGGTGGTTTTGACTTTTGTGGATTATGGCTTAGAAACTGAGAAACCCCAAGTAGATTCAAGGTGGTTTTGACTTTCCACCTAGTTTGTTGCTATTACCTAGTTTTGTTATAGGATAGTAAACCTCCTTTCACAATCTCTTATTCTTCACTACATTACCATGAACTCCTTGTCACAACTCCTAATTCTCCTTCATAATACCATTAATCTCCTATCACAAAATATCTCCTAACACATGTCAACATACATGAGTAAATGAGCATAAACGACATGGTACCAGAAATTGTCTGAAGAGATGATGGAAGGATGACCAGGGTGTGAATCGAGTGTGCACCTACTTAATCCATAACCTGCAAGAAGGAAATACATGGAGTTAGATCCAAGGGATCTAAGCAATTCATGATATCCTATTACATATCCTCATCTACAATCATGCATGTGCATAATCAAGCCATAAATTTCTAGAAGGAAACCATGCTACAAGACTTGTGCACTTAGAAAGATGCTACAGGAGGAAGAAGATACCATCATGGAAAACATCAAGTGGACATACACAAGTCGCATTGGTGCAAGAGTGTGGTCAGTACTGTGGATGCATCATCCAAACAATCCAATGACAACATCAAATTTTGGTGTTTCATTTGATGTTGCTATGACATCATTTCCAAATGAGGCATCCACAAAAATAACTTAGAACATGTCATAAGGTCATGGTGTTCCAATACAAGGTGATGCAGTAATAATCAAACATGCATTTTTATTTGTATCATCTTAAAATGGAAGAACTTTCATGATAAGAGCGTTTATCCCTCTGAGTAAGTGGTCTGGGGTCATGTTAAGCACCTTGATTAGGTCTTTGCATGTATCTGGATTTTCCCCCTATTCTACTTTCCTCTGCACCTGATTTTCACTTCATATCTGCATTTCCTAGCATTTTGGGTCAAGATCTTGAGGTTTTTGACCACTAGGTCAAAGTTGACCTCGACCCTGACCTGGTCAAATTCGAGCTCGTCCTTGACCCCCTGTCCAAATTTCAAATTCCCTTGATTTTTGGGTGTCGGGTTTTGGGGATATTTGTTTTCCCGCCTCTGAGTCAGCCATTTCGAGTTTCGGAATGGTAAATCCTTAAATTGCATTTAATCTAGGTATATTTTCTAAAGGTTAAAACCTAATTGTGATTTAATTCTCCAAGGTGGCCCCTCTAGAGGATTGTGCCCTGGTTCACTATAAAAGGAGGCCTTCCTCTCTCATTTTCTCCATCCATTATCCACATCTCTCAAGAAATTTCATGAGCAAGATCTCAAGTGAAAGCAAGTGAATTCAAGCATCCAAGCAAGTCTTCAAGCATTCAAGTGTTCAAGCATTCATCCATCAAGGAGATCCATTGTTAGCTATTGGAGGATTCAATCTCTTTGGAGCCCCCTTGAAGATCCATCCTTCTACATTCATCCAAGCCTCCTCATATGCAAAGATCAATTCAAGATTGGTGTTAAAGATCAAATGCCATTGATTTGAGACATCCTACATTCATTCTACATCCATTGAAGCATTCCTACTTGTAGATTTGAGGATTCGAATCCTCTACAAGGACTTCAACTTCAACATAAGCGAGGTGAATTGTTTCAATTGCTTTGTTTACGTACACTAAATTTAAATTCAATTTCAAGGTTAATTCCTAAATTGGCATTTGACCAAGACAAACCACCCATACAAACAAAAACCCCCTTTTTCTTGCAGGTACAGGTGCAAAATTTCAGATCTGAGAATGGATTTGGATACCCTTTTCGATGAACTTCCAAGATCTATGAACAAAGTCATAATCGACCTTCAAATAAAGAATCTAGCCTTTAACCTTTTATGAGGGTCAAAGACTACCTGCTGTCAGAAAGATAAAAGATTTCTAGGTTTTCTCCATCTCAACATTTCCAGTTTGAAATAGGTTGCAGAATTGCTCGAAAGTACACACAGACATCATAAATTGGCATTTTATAGATTTGCCCTAATTTGAGGTTAGTACTTATATTTCAATTATTTTAGATTTCAAGCATAATTCTCCATAGGGAAATATAGGGTTTTTCTCTCTCTTTCATATTCTCCATAGATTGATTCGATTGTGTATTAACCTTTTGGTTGATCAAATTGGATCTCTCCTTTGGAAATTTGGATTTAGGAGTGGATCTCATACTTCCCCCATACATTACACACACATTTAAATAGAGGTGATTCCATTTTTCCTCTATTCATTATTATCTTCTTGTTGTGATGTCCACTTTTTCTCTAATTACAATAAATTAGTCCTAAACTATCTGATCAGATTAGTGATAATACAAGTTTTTGGTTGGGTCTAATCACAAGTTATGTGTTCCTTCTAAGAAGTTTTTGTATGGTTTGGACCACTCATATTTGTTTCCTTTGAAATCCATACTTGTCTACATACCCTTACCAAATCCTTGAAGGTATTGTCCCCCTTGCATGTTCATTTTCTATTATTTGATCATAGTCTGATCAGAAGTATTTATCTTTGCAAGTTCACTATTTATTTGTGTTCCTTGAAGACTCTAGGTTGGATGTTGTGTTAGAAACCCCCATGTACATTATGGGAAGTCATTACAAAAGTTGTCAAACCTTGTTTCTAAGGGTGTCTTGTTCATTTTCATAATTAGGATAGTCCTGAGGTTGTGACTAATTCATTTGTTTAATTAATAAGGGCATGATACCATTTAAGGTACCATGACATGAGAAGATAAAGATTTGGAAAGGATAGACTTTAATAACTTCTTTGTCATAGTGAAAAGTGACTGTGACTGGAATACATAGATAGATTTAGGAAAAAGGCTTTGTCCACAAAATAAATTGGAATATTTGTACTAAAATAATTTTAAGGAAGGTGTATGGTAGTCTAGGGAATGCCCTAACACCCTAGATAATGGTTTTGAGTCTAAGAAAGGCTAGTAGATTGTCAAGTTGTAGAGGTAACTAGGACTATCATAGATAGTCATTAAAAAAGGACATAAGATTCCTTGATAAATTAGTGGGTATACAATAGCAGTGGAAAGGGTTGATGTATGGGAAAAGCCTAGTGTCTAGAATAATATGGAGGCTAGGAATCCCAAGAGTGAGGGTTAATCAGTGAAAAAGTTAAAAAGAAGTGTAAAAAAGGTAAGATAGTGATCAGTATTAGGATCATTGGATTGTTTAATGATTGTCAAGTGTTAAGTGTTCGGTGGATTGCCATACATAGTCAATCATGTGATGAATTGAAAACAAGTAATAGTTAATCATTGATGCCCTATGTCATCACAACAAGTAGTAAATAAAAATGCAAGGATCCATCAATAATGCCCTAGTGTTAAACACGGGTCCTCAAAGATCCAAACAAGTAAAATACAACAGTGAGCATTATAATGTTGTGTCAATAACTAAATCAAATCGAGCAATGATATATATAGAAGGAAGAAATGGTCATAGGCTCATAGCCTTGAGCAATCAAGTACAATATATAATCATCAATGGAAGAAAATAATGATGCCCTAGCCCGATACTCAATCATGCAATAAATTGAAAAATAAGTAATAGTTAATCATTGATGCCCTAGGTCATCACAGGGCACAAGCAGATAATAAAAATGCAAGGATCCAATAATAATGCCCTAGTGTTAAACACGGGTCCTCAAAGATCAAAACAAGTAAAATACAACAGTGAGCATTATAATGTTGTGTTAATAACCAAATCAAAGATATATACAGAAGGAAGAAACAGTCATAGGCCCGCGGCCTTGAGAAAGTAAACAATCATCAATGGAAGTAAAGCATGATGCTTCGAGCTCACATGAAGCAAATGGAATGATCAAAGAGCCAAATAAACACCTACCTTTGTTTGCCTAGCTCAACTTCACCCTCTTCACGCGCGCAGCTAGGATTTGGCGAAAATTAGAAATGAGCCTTTCTTTTTCTTTTTTCTTTTTTGTTTATAATCATACGGGTGTCGAAATAATGATGGAAGCATCGCTATTTTGACAACATCGGGGGCATTTGCAAAAAAAACACAAAAATCATACATAAATGGTAGTGTCGTTGCTACCCATTGTCAAAATTCGACCCCAAATCTTGTAGTGCACCCAAATATTCACCACATATAACATATAGTATCACCAAAAAATAATCGTCATCCATCATATGCATAGTGGTACATCAATGAATCCAGGAATGATATCCATAAAATAATAAAGTACATTAATCAAAGAATAGAAATATTGTATATTGTACATCAAAAATAATTTTCATATCATATAGGTTCTCATCTCTTCTCTGAGGGATACTCAATTAAGGCACTATCTGTGGTGTCATTGACTACCCATGATTTGGCATGTTGTGTCAGTAATATGGGATCCAACACCTATGGTATTTGTTTGTCTTAGTCATGTGGGTGCCCCTATTTCCAAACTTGTCCTTGCACCCATCCCTCCATCTATACCCCCAAATGCATGTGATCCCTAGGCTAATCCTACCAAAGACCCTGTGCTCCCGCTTGAGCTCATCCTCCACCCTGACCCTGTACTCTGTGTGGACCCACCTGTGCTCTAGAATGACCCACCTATACTCATCATTGACCCACTTGTCCTTAGACTAGCTTCCCCACTTGGTATCACTTGGGTCATCCATAGTGTTGCCATGTATATCTCCCCCTCCCTTGGTGGTACAATTGCCTCATATGATGACCTGTACTAGCTTGACTCATGAGATAACTCCCTAATCTATTGAATTTGTTTCTCCACCACCATGGATGAGGCCTCCACACCTTATGTGTATATCCCCCATGTCATCAACTGCCTCCCATCCACTGCCTTTATCACCACTCTAATCATCCTCAAGATAATGATCCCCATCCTCTATCTAGCAAAATCAAACCACTAATCTATGCACATACATATATGTATACTTGTCAGTCTATTGGCACTATCACTAATCCTCTATCCAACACTGGTTATCCTTAACATAGAGGGATGTCAACCCCAACCATTAGCCTAACTACTGTCATGTCTTCTCTCTTGAGCATGATCACTCGTGCTCCCTGTACAGACATTCACAACATCTAATGTATTTCCTTTGTTGTCACTATGAGATCCCTAGTGGGAAGATGAAATGTGGAGGTCTTACACTTCTAGTGCTCCATCAACACCATCACCATATGTGTATGAATATGGGGCACCCTAGCTAGATTCATGAGCCCAATAAGATCTGCATGTGCCCACTCTGCATCTCCAAACTGCTCAACTATCCTCAATATGAATGATCACCTCTCTTGGTTCATTATTATATTGACACAACACTGCATCCATAAATCCACAAAATTGGTCAGTTAGTATCCCCACTAAAAATATTTCCAAGTTCCTCATCACCTTATTGATGAAAATTTATCCACCCCATGTTAGCGCATGTCCTTCACTTCTCTATCCTTGATAAGATTACAATCCTACCATTTCTTGGCCACATGACGACATTCCCGTCATGTCCTAATGCATTACCATAGTGGTGGGAATGTAATTTTATTTCCCCCCTCTTTCCCTTTGTAATCCCACTTCATGATAATGCATTCTTGAACTGATGAGATTGACCCTCGAAACCCATTTCAAAATTTGCAAACCCATTACCCAACCCAAGTAACGAGAATGCGATCCCACTGCATCGAGGCTCATTCCTACATAACTCATGTTGCACAAGAATGCATTTTTCTACCCTAATAACCATAATAAATGCACAAAAATCAATGCAAGGTCCAATTTTTTTCACACGCGCCTCTCAGTTGAGTGCTCTATGTCATCATACACTCGCTACTATGTCCACCTGATGCCTCAATTGTCTTGCGTCCACCATTTCTATCATGCACTAAAATGCTCTAAAGTGAGTGTAAAGGTGCAAATTTCTCTCAATTTCTTGCTAATTCTCTTCTTCTCATGGTTAAAATGAGTAAAATACCCACTTTACTCTCATAAGGCCTTTTCGAGCCCTAATTTTCATCGTCTTGGTCCCTATGGGATCGATTTTCCCCTGTTTCTTCATAGAGACTCCATTTTGAGTGTCATTTTCTTTTAGGGATCACATTTTATGCTCTCTTTCTTCCAATCCATCGAGTATAGTTTCTTTCAAGATCTCACTCAAGTCTTTGTTTCTTGTGCCCCTCTCGAGGGGACATCACTAACTACGTCTTTCATTGACTCTTCTTGACTATTTATTTTTCTAGTCCGCTTGGGGCATTTTATTGGCCCATCTTCTTTGACTATTTGTTTTCCTAGTCTGCTTGGGGCATTTTATCACCCCATCTTCTTCATGTCATCTATGTCTTGTTGTTCTTTGCACTAACGCTATTCTAGTGCCACTACGAAGAGGGGCAAAATGTACGCACCTAAATTTGATTAATTAAATTAATTTATTTTTTTTATCAGTAAAAGGCCGAAGCCAATAGTTTATTACTCATTAAATCAGTGTTACAAAAAGAAGCCCCACTCTGTGCAGGCACTAGTAGGAAAGAGCGGGGTTGAGAAAACCTCCAGCCTTGCTTGGGACCATAGTTTGAAGTCTGATACATAAAAGTTTTAGGAGGGCATACCCATAATTATCAAATATAACGTACTATAGAAAATAAAAACATGCTTAATACATAGCTATTCTAAATTAGTCTATTCTACAGAGTTCGTAGATTCCTTGAAGGCCTTCCTTTGGGTAATTACTTTTATTGATTTTGTCGCTTTCTTCTATTCTGAAGTTTCTTCTATGAGGGAACCTGAATCTATCTTAGGGATGGTTTCCCTAATAACTCATCTGAGAGATGCTTCCATAAGACAATTCTTGAACCTGAAATTTCAGAGTTCTGGCTACGATCTTTGTTAGTATTTCCATATAATAATTTGTTAATGTGAAATTCTAATAACTTAGAAAGGAAATATTTGCTAGAAGAGAGAGGATACTTTTACCTCTAACTGTAATACCTATTTCAGCGAAGATGGTTAGATTTGTTGTCCTAGATCCTGTAAAAGATCTAAGAGTACTGTCTATGGACACTACTAAATATATCTCCCTAATAACAGTGCTAGTTCATAAACTTATGCTTAAGAAAATATGCTAATCATCTTGAGAATAAATGACTTATCCATTAATCTTAAAACAACACTGTGAATGGTTAATTCGTAATCTAATATACACTTCTATTCTTATGAATTCTGATTTCAGAGGATCATCCATACACTAATCTAAAGAGATTTTAGACAAAGCTTCTAAATATATTTAATTAATCTATCAATTTGGGTGAACATCTTATATGCACTTTATTAATCCAAAATAGACTAATCTACCAATAATCAAACAATCATAGAGCCCATAGGAATAGATGGTACCCGGTAAATGAATTCCCGAATCCTCATTACTGTATATGTAAATTTTCTATAAGGTGTCAGAATATCTTGGAGAATACATCTATAATTGAAAAATGACCTAAGTCTTGGGCACTAACTCATAGAGTCATGAACATTCCTAAAATAATTTAGCCAAAATAAATCTATTTACCAAGAGATAACATTTTATCATTAATACCATGTAGGTGTTGTACCATCGATTGGTAAGGCAGGGGACAAATATATCATTCCAAATAAACTTACATTCTAATCAATATTACTAATTTGTATATGAATGTTGCTCTTATTTGGAAATTGTTGATCATTAGCTTCCCCTATTCCACTACGGTGATATTAGTTCCTACTACACTAGTGCAGAAGATTAATATAATCAAATATCAAAATTTGCTGAGGGGGCAAAAATAAACTTTATTGAAATTGATATAAGTCTAGTTTATGGAAGGGTGCCCTAAATCCAATTATATGCTATCTTCTTTATTCCTTATCTTGGGAGTCGGAGCTATCTGCAGCAGGGGGTCTTATTTTCATAACTTTGTGGAACTTTACCTCCTCCAACCAAAAGTCGATTAGATTTTCAGACTCAGATTCTATGAAACACCCCATGTCTGTATTTCCAACATCATCTCAGTGCCAATAGTCATAGAACCAATCCTCCTTCTTGGGCTTGCAGATATGCAAGTAATATAACATAAAGATTATGTTTCTTTTAACGATGTCTTCTCTATCCTTGAAGGCCTCCATGTTTTGAGTTTCAATGATTGCAAAAGATGTGAGGGAAGGTATCATACCAGAGCATCTTGGCCTGACAAAAGCAAGGTCCTCTCTAATATTTTGAAGGGCTATGTCTAAGTTGCCAATAAATCTCCGCTTGAAGATTCTGCAGCAGAGTCTCCAAATTTCCTATTTATGGATAACCTAGAAGGAAATGATAGCTACAAACATAGATGTGATATTGGAAAGGACCCTATGTCTATCCTCTAAATTGATAAATTCTAGACCTAAGATACGGAGGGTGGCTCTGATAATGAGGGTATGCTTATTTATCAACACCTTTTTAACATGCTTCAACATAATCTTGCCTTCAAAAGACAACTGGCCCCTGCTACATGTGAGCTTGATTGGAGTTTCCATGTTAGCCTACACATTTAGGGTCATGCAGGGTCAATATAAGAAACACTATGGGAGCATGGGCTATTTATAACTCGTAAACTTCCAATGGCCTATCTGTTGGATGCCTATGACTGTTTGGGTTTCCTCTCTCTCTCGATCATGCTACTATAGCTCCTTAAGGGGAGGCGAGGAGTTTTCTGAATCTATGAAGAAAATTTTAATTTTATTCCCTTTTTGAAATCTACCATTTCGAATGCTAGTATATAAATAGACAGGGTGTAAAGGCTACACTTCTTTAAAGAATTCTATAAGGAGAAGAAAAATATATTAGTGTAAAACTATTAGTTGGTACCTGCATATAGTTTTCTAGAGATTTGAAAATAAGAGCTAAGAATCATACTAGAATTGTACCTATTTTATGAGGGGCCATGCAAAAGATGTTTAATTATAGCTATATAAGATCCATACTATTTTATACAACTATATAAAATAAGGAGCTAATTACTTACATATGTCTAATGTTTGATCTATACTGTAGTTATTACAAAAGACCATAGTGGCCTGACTTATAAGACCTTGTAGATAACTACTGATCATATATTAACTATTTGAAGTTTGTAGGAATTACTTTAGAAGGTATCAAAATGGAGATATTAACAATTGCGATTTAGATGGCACCATTTTTTTGGACCATCTTGCAATTCCAGATGTTCTCTCCCTTTCTCATGACGATGATGCATTCTTCTTCAAGTGCCATCTTCTTCGAGTGTCGAGTGAATCTTTCTATCTTGGGAGCCATAATGTGGAGCTTTGCTATCTCAACTTTGTCCAATTCATCCAGGATGTTGAAGCCCTCACTCCTCCAGTACTTGAGGATCTTGGTTGTGTTCATCTCTGTTTGGAGAATTTTGTTGTAGAGAAAATCTAGATTCCTAAGCATTTCGGGCCAATGGGCATCGAAGCGCTCCTCATCTTTGAAGGTTATCATGGGGATGCGCTAAGCTTGTGGGATTTCTGCTAGTTTGATAACCTCAATTCTCATTGTGATTTCTGGATATGGAATGGTGAGTTGATTATCGATACAGAGGACCATTCTTTCTAAACTTCCAAGAAGATCTTCATTAAAAATTATGCTGGCTACCTAGAGGATGTCTTCTTTCATCCTCCCTACAAAGAAAGAGATAGCGATGAACTGGCTGATTACTGCCCCATTGGTTCTGAAAGTGAATTCGTTGTCAAAGAAGTGATCTCCCATGGCTTTTTTTATCGCTCTCCTTGAGGAATTTGATAGAGGGTTGAGAATTTGATTCCACCTTTCTAGCATGATGTTGCCTCGAAACGCCATAGACCTACTGCCTTTGGTTGTGAAGGTGATCAATTTTGTTTCCATCACTCATAAAGGATTGCAACTCAGAGAAATTAGTTCTTCAGCCTAGTTTGTGATGAGTTTATAAGTATTAATGGGGTGAAAGTTTCTTGGCATGATTGTTTTGAAGCGTATTGTTTACTCTTTAAGAGCCACCTCTTGTGTGTCCTCAAACATGATTTTAAGTTTCTGCACGATCTTTTTTATCTATCATGAAAGAGTATGCCAAGAGGGAGGGGCAAGTCTTGATAGTCCGCATGATCATTCCTTGAAAAGAAGATCAATACTCTACTATGTATATTAATGATTGATTAGTAACTAGAGCTGCCACGTGATCCCTCCTAGCTGAGAGGAAATGTTGAAGCTAAGAGTTAGGCTCAATTTGTGAGAAGTTGCTAGGTTGGATACAAAAACTCAAACAATTAGATAGGGCTGGAATGATATAGGCTAAGATGTGGTCTTAGGAAGAAGAAAGAGATAACATAATACAAAATGAAGAAGGGAAAAGATTGTATCAAATCTACAGGGTGTATAAAAAAGAGTCATAAGAGGCTTGTAAAGCAAGGAATCCGATGAGGGTTATGGGAAGCTATAACTCTACTAAACCAGGCTGATACGAGATGAGCTATGATTACTAATTAAAGCGAGGAGAGGAATCATATTTGTTATCCTAGAAGCTTTCCTCTCCCTATGAAACCTAAGACCAGCTTTGAGCCCATAAGGGCTCAAGACACATGCGATGCATAAGAATAATAGATAGGTCCTGTGACTATAGAGAAATCTTAGATACTAGATACCTAAGGTTGTTAAATATAGCTAGAGAAAGACAGGGCAATATCCTAACACAGAGCATCTGAGCGGATGGGATAAGAGGCAAAAATTTTAAGGGACTGATAATCCTTACTAATAGGACAAAGCCTACATAAGACCTAACCTAAGACATTATTGACTTGGGATAAAGCTAGACTATATTGGTACCTACCTACAGATATATCTAGGCAAGGACATGTATCCTTGTTATATTACATGCGAAAGTAAGATCAATAATAATTTAAGAGATGATGAACTTCGGCAAGCAATAGGGACTGGACTTATGAATCTATCTTACCACCTCATGATTGGTGAATGGTTAGGCTGATTTGGTTTCAATAACAACTCATAGTTATAATTTGGTTAAAAATTGAAACACCATTTAAAGCATTATTTCACGTTATGAGATATTGAAATGAAATTTTAGTGTCTTCCAATTGTAGGTTATTTTGATGAGCATACTTAATACTACAAATTATTTTGAAGGGTTAGATTATTGAGGTTGAATTAATACACATAGTTACTGTTTATTTTTAGCGGCACTTAATTAGGATTCTAGGGGGGAAACTGATTATCTTAAGATTTGAAGAACTTCCTACAGAGTTTCACCATTTGCACCTTGATTTGCAAGATGGTCAACTTCTACATTACCTTCTCTATAAATGTGCTTGACTTCATATTGTGGGATTGTGTCTAGAATTTTAATAATGTCTTCTAATTTCGAGTTTAGATTCCAATTTGGAGTTTTCCTTGTCTTGATTACATTAATAATTATTTGGGAGTCTCCTTCAATAATTATTTTTGTTAATCCTAAACGAACACATAGTTTGAGACCTTCTAAGACAGCCAAACATTTTTCCATATTGTTAGTTGTAGGGTTGATGGGGCTAGAAAATTTAGAAATGATCTCTCCCTTACAGTTGTGAATAATTCCACCAATTCCAGCTATACCTGGGTTGCCTCGAGATGCACCATCGAAATTTAGCTTATACCATCCTTCTTTAGGGGGTGACCATTTGCAATTACTTCTATCAATTTTTTATCTTTTTCCTCCCTTACCAAATAGTGGTGGGATAATCAGTCTTGGCCAAATTTTCCTGATGTAATTATCCCACTACTTAAAAGAATTTTCATAACTAATCTGATTTCTAAGTTTGTTATTAGTTACTTCAATAAATGATGCTTCAATTTTGTTAGTTAGTGTTCTCCATTCCATTTTCTGGTTTGTAAATATTCTCCTATTACGCTCTTTCCAAATTTCCCATATAAGTATAGAGTGGGAGATTACCCATATATCTTTGTACATGCTTCCTTTATTTAAAGAGGGCCACGCTTTTAGAAAATTCACTATATCATAGGGCATAGAAGAGTGCCAATTTAAGCAATTACTTAGCCAGTTCCAATAGTTTTGTGTATAAGAACAATTTAGTAGTAAATGATTTACATCCTCTTCTTGACATTCACATAGAGGGGACCTTGAAGGACCTTCAAAACCTATCTTTCAAAATCTATTTGCGGTCAAGATTCTTTTTTGCAATGCTACCCAAAGGAAAATTCCTGCCTTGGGAAGGCAAACTTTGTTCCAACATAAATTCGGAGGAATATCCAGGGTATCCATGTTATGTTCTTGCATAATTGACTTGTAACCATCCTTGACTTTATAATTCCTATTGTTAGAGCCAGCCCATATCAATCTATCTTCTCTATTTGTATGTGAGATCGATCTATCTTTGAGGATATCTATAAGTTTTTGTCTTTCAATATATTCTGATTTCCATATTAGGTCTCCATCTATAGAGAAATAATCCTTTACAAAACTTCCCCTGGAGACTTTACATCTATCTATAAATTCTTGACTGAAACCTGATTTGGTGAGAGGGGGAAATCCTCCCCATGAGTCTTCCCAAAAAAGGGCCTTACTACCCAACCCAATATCCCAAGTGAGTTGGTTGTTAATAACTGCTCTAGTATTTATAATAAAATTCCAAATTTGGGAGCCTTTCGTATGTGAATGGGATCTAAAAATGTTAATGGGGTCCGCATTTGGAATATATTTATTCAGAAGGATAGAGGCCCATTTGCTATTAGGTTCCTGGCTTAGTCCATATGAGTTTGGCACCTAGTGCTTTATTCTGCCATTGTAAGTTTTTAATTCCTAATCCACCTTTGGAGGTTGGTTTACACAAGTTATCCCATTTTATAAGAGCCTTGCCAATAGAAGTACCTTAGAAGTTTATCTAGACTAGCTTTGGTATTGGCTGGAAGGGGGAGGATCGACATTTGATATGTGCGTATGGCTGACAAAACCGATTTAATCATTGTAGCTCTTCCAGCTTTAGTGAGCCATTTTCCTTTCCAGCTACCTTTTTTAGTTTGAATTTTAGATATCACTTGCTGCCACAACTTGGAGCTATGTAAACCTTTATCTAAAGGGATTCCTAAATATTTGCATGGGAACTTACCTACCTTGTAGCCTAGAGTGTTGCAAATTTGACGCATTTTTGCTGGGGGAGTATTAATGAAAAAAACTTTAGATTTATCAGGATTCACTCTTTGTTCTGATGCCTTCATGTAGACATCCAATAAATCTTTGAATGCCTTTGCTTCCTTACGGTTGCATGCTCCAAGGAGAATAGTATCATCAGCAAATTGTTGGTGTGTTATATTAGGTACATTTTCTGTAACTCTGACTCTTGAGATTTTGCCATCTATGTGGGCCTTAGTAATGGATCTACCCAAAGCTTCAGCCATGATTACATAGAGGAATGGGGAAAGCGGGTCTCCTTGTCTAATACTGCGAGATATTTCAAAGAAGCCTTTCGGAGTACCATTGATTAAGAGGGATATTTTGGGCGAAGAGATACAGTTGTATATAAGATTAATCCATTGTTTGGAAAAGCCGAATGCTTCCATACATTTACACACAAATCTCCAGTCCACTTTATCATATGCTTTTTGAATGTCTATTTTAATTAGCATACATGCTTCTTTGTTGTATTGAGTTGTATGAACTATTTCTTGGGCTATTACAATTCCGTCCAGGATTGAGCGATTAGGGACAAAGCCAGTTTGTT
The DNA here is from genome assembly GCA_027943335.1 of Chamaecyparis obtusa. Lineage (NCBI taxonomy): Eukaryota > Viridiplantae > Streptophyta > Pinopsida > Cupressales > Cupressaceae > Chamaecyparis > Chamaecyparis obtusa. Next base: position 955,169 of record BSBK01000182.1, on the reverse strand, counting down.
CTTTTGAGATGATCAAGGGAAGGAAGATTTTTAACCTATTTGCTAAGCATTTAGAGAGGATTTTATAAATGGTGTTACAAAGGGATATAGGGCGAAAGTCTCCTGGATCCTGGTTATCATTCTTTTTAGGAATAAGTGTGAAAAAGGTGTTGTTGATTTCTGATAAAATTGAGCCTGAGTTTCTGGTAGCCTCTATTGCTTTCCATATGTCTTCTCCAAGAAAGTACCAACATTTTTGGAAAAAATCTGCTTGGAAACCATTAGGTCCTGGAGCTTTCTCAGGATGTAGTTGAAATAAGGCATCTTTAACTTCTTCAATGGTAAGCTTACTATTTATCCATTTATTATCTGCTTCTGAAATTAATTTAGGGATAGATGATAGCATTTCGTTTTGTGCTCTACAATCGACATAGTCATAATTGTTGAGGAGAGAACTATAGTAGTTTACAAATTGTTCTGAAATGAGCTTGGGGTCATCTATGAGGTTACCATTAGTGCCTTTGATCTTGGATATTCTATTTATATTCCTTTTGTTGTTAGTGCTATTATGAAAGAATTTTGTATTGCAGTCTCCTTCTTTTAACCATGTTTCTCTTGATTTTTGTCTCCAGAAGATTTCTTCCTGTAATAAGATCTCAGCATGTTTGGCCATAAGATCTTTTTCTTTTAAATAAATGTTTTCATTCATCCCTTTCTCTATGACTAGATTATTTAAGCTGTCAATTTCAGACTCTATCTTAATTTTTTGTTCGAAAATGTTATTGAATTTGTCTCTGTTCCAATCCGGAATCTTATGCTTAATGATTTTTAATTTAGCAACTAGGCAATACATCTTCGAACCAGAGACTTTAATCTGCTTCCACCATTGTTCTAAAAGCTGCATAAATTCCTCATTTTGGAACCACATAAATTCAAATTTGAATGGACTTCTAAGTGGTTTATAGTTCTCTGTGACTGTGAATCTAACTGGGAAGTGGTCAAACCCTGCATTAGTAAGGATTTCCACACTTAAATTATGATTGAAGTTTCCCAAATCTCCACTAATCAAGAATCTATCCAATCTTTTTGCAATGTAACTAAAGCCTGATCTACGATTATTCTAGGTGAATAATCCATTGTTAGTGTTGATATCTATTAAGTTATTATCTGATACCCATTGGTTGAAATCTTTTTGTGATTGAGAGACATATTGTGATCCATCGAATTTTTCTTTATTTGCTAAGATAGCATTAAAATCCCCTCCTAAAATGCGAGTATCCTCTGAATTGGATGATAGCTGATCATGAACTTCCTGCCACAGTTTCCTCTTCTCTACATTAGGAACCAGACCATAAATATTAACGAGTTTAAATTTTAAATTAGTCTTTAGACTATTAACTAATAATAAGAGCCAATTATTATGTTTAGAAACTACCTCAACCACTACTTTCCTAGGATCCCATAGAGCAACCAGCCTGCTAGAGGCTCCATCTGAGATAACAATTTCTGATTTCCAAACACCTAATTTTAGGCTAAACTTCATACTTTCTTCCTTATTTAACTTAGTTTCTTGTAATATTATTATTTTAGACTCAAATATATTAAGGTATCTTTTTATTAATCTTTGTTTTTTAGGGGCATTCAAGCCCCTAACATTCCAGGATGTAATTTTCATTGACCCTGGGGAAGGCTCTTCCCCTTCCCAGCATTCAGTATTTCAGATAATTTTGGTTGATTTTTAGCATTACCAGCTATAGCTCTCAATTCATTAATGGATTTCCTGCCACACTTTTTCTTGGTTTTAAGGGTTACAGGGCACGAGAGACCCTCCATGGTCATTGCTATACCTAGTTGCCTATCACTATTTGTAATCCCATTTAGACAGTTACTGATTAAATTAATTAAATTTAGTTAGCCTAGTTGTATTTATTAGTTAAATAATTATGTATTATTTCATTCATTAATATCATCCCTTAGCTAAATTAATTTAATCAAATTAAGTTGTGACTCTATTAATTAATCAATGACAAACCATAATCCATTTAATTAATTAATTAATCCCCTTCCTTAATTAAAAATAATAATTTGTGTTATTTAATTCATTTCATCCCCTTCCTCCTTGCTCCAAAATTAATTTAATTTAATTAATTAATTCAATTTTGGCACATTCTCCTAACTTTAACCATACTTCTAACCTTTCCTCTAACGCAACCCATTATCTAACCCTTAGTCCCAACCAAGCTTATCCCCTTAACCTCTATCTGACCCCCAACCCACTAACTAACCCAAGATTCAAACCAACCTTATCCTTCCAAACCTCCCCTTAACCAATCTTATCCTAACCTCTCCAAATATGTACAAATTCCTATTTTAAATAAATGGGAGAATCATCTCCAATTGTTCGTGGCATTCCTCCAAAATTGACACCTAACCTCCCCTCCATGTGTCATTATTTGAGATGTCACTTGTCATTTTTTATGACAAGTGTTACATTTTGGAAACCCCTCACTTTGCACCCAATTCCTATTCAAACCCTCTCATTTCCTTCATAATTCATCCACTTTCATTCGTAGTTAAGTTATAATGCATTTGTTTTTGAGCTATAATCCACTTTTAATTATTTTTAGCATTAATTCCATACACTTTAGCACTCATCTTGGCTTAGTTTCATTATCATTTGCACCATCAAATCCATAATTTCATCATCATTTGCATTCATTATCATCATTAATTTCATAATCATGGAGCTTATTGGGCACTCTTGAAGACCAATTTGTAAGCACACATATCAAACTACCAAATCAAAGGACATATCCTTGACAAAGGAGGCTTGGAGTTTGTATTTCTTACTTACTTTTCTTGTTTAATTAGTCTTCTTTTAATGTCCAATATCAAGTGTTTGTTTGAATTAGTGTAGTTTAGTCTATTAGAATTAATTTTTCAATTAGTTTTTATTACACACACATCTCTCTCTGTCTGTCTGTCTGTCTGTCTGTCTGTCTGTCTCTCTCTCTCCACACACACACACATAATAGTTAAAGTCATATATCTTAATTTATGTTAAATGTTTTTATTTTGGTTAAATACTATCTTAGTGGGTAGCTCCCTATATTAATATAAAAACATGTGAATAAATACATAGATTTAAAGCTGATAAAAGAGGAAGGTAAGGCCTTCACTCAGCTCAAAGATCATCTTTAGTTTCTTAGTGGTGAAATGACTATCATTCTCAAACAGTAGGTTGTTGAAACCTTCCACGTCTAATTTTACATTCCCCTTCTTAAAAAGGGTCCAAGCTTTCCCCATCTTCACCTTTTTTCCCTCTAGCTTCCAACCTCCTTAATGTGTTGCTTGACTTGTATTTCTATAATTTTTTTCATCACAGTCACATAATTTTTATTTGATAGAATCATCCTTGCCATTCCTTTCCCCTTAACATATGTTCCTATTGTACTAATTTTTTTACTGAAATGAGCGAGAGTAGGGGAGAGTGAGGAGGCAGGGTTTATAAAGGGGACAAAGATGATGGAGAAGATTCAGATGATGAAGATGATCCTCATGCAAATGGCCAAGGGATTTTGGTCTCTATTTTTGTCAGTAAGGCTTTCCATTTGGGAGTGATTGTGTTGCAGTGCAACTCTTTGTCTGGTTTCTCTTGTGTTTGCCTTTGCATCTCCTTTTTTATTTGGTGGTGGTGTTGGTGCTCTATCTTTTTTGGAGTTTAACATGAGATGCATAGGCTTTTGGGGGGTTGGAGTGGCTGTTGAGTGTGTTGTGGATGATGGTGTATGGAGTCTTTCTATTCCTTGTCTGTATTTTTTTGCTAGAGCTTTTTGAACTGTCCTTTTGTGGGTGGCGAGCTTTCAGACGTTTCCACGGAAGTCTTTGGATCATGTGTGGGTTCCCTATTGGGGGTCAGGTTTTCTATGACTTTTGATAGCCCAAGTGGCTTTTCTTTTCCCAATTCCTAGGTCTAGCTCTCTAAGGGGTGTGGCCTCCTTTGGTGTTGTTATCCTGGGCTTTTTTTGGGTTCCTTCTAGAGGAACTTTGGGTGTTTATGGTATAGATCATGTAGTGGTTGCTACTTTGTTGGATACCTCCATGGCCTTGTGGTTTAGGATGGCCTCTCTTTGGAGGATTGGTGCTCCCTCATTTCAAATTCTTTCCTCTTTGGCTTTTATGGCTTCTATGGAGGTTGGACAGAGCTGGTTTTCTCTATTTTGGGCTCATATGCTTTAATGTTTCTTTATTGATGGTGAGTAGTTTGGAGTTGGAGTGTTCTCCTCGGGTGTTTTATTTTGTGGGTCTGAAAAATTTCTCTATGTTTTTCACACCTGATTCAACTTTTAATGCCTTAACCTTGTTAGGGCCAGGTTTAGTCTTTGGTTTTTGGTTAAGGAACTCTTATTTGGTGCTTGATGAGTCTTGTGCTATGATGGTTGTTCTAGATTTATTCGATCTGTCTATGTTTATCTTTCAAACTAGATTATTTTAGTCTTTCTCCATTTTCTTTTTCATTTTCCTGCTATTGAGGTGGAGTTTGTGAAGAACAAGTCAGGTTAAGGTTGTCATATTTCTATTTCCTCTCTTGTTCATGCTATTAGGTGGATGCCCCTCTTATCAAGGTGAAGAAGGGATTCTTGAGAGATTTGGTTTGTTCTTGCAAGGGGAGTGATTACATCCTTGACTATCTATTGGCAGATGTTTATGTTTCTAGTTATGTGTTCCATGTAAAACCCATGCTGTGGGTTGTGGGGACATGTCAAAACCCTCTCAAGATCAAGGGAGCCTTTTTAAAAAACCCTATGTAATCTTTTAAGGGCTTTGGCCTATTGGTGGATTAATTAGTTAATTTTCTTGTTTGTATATGTTAAGTTGTTGATATATTGTTGTTAGTTGGGATGTTGTTATGTGTTGCTTTATTTTGTGCAACTTTATGTTTGTGTAAGTTCCAAATTCTGTCAAAATCTATCTGTAAAGGGTTTTGGGGCCCCTTCAAAACCTGTTTGTTCCTTAATAATAAAAAAATACGTCTCTGTTATTTGAATGATTGGAGTGTACGATTTGGCATATACCTCTCTATCATGGATATGCTCTTCTTCTTGTGCCCAAACCCTACTCCCACTAACTTTTATGATTACTTCCTTAGCGTGTTGATTGTTTGGCCTAGTGAAAAGTTTTCTAAAACATTCCTCTCCCTCCTCCTACAAACACTTGGACACAACCCATATTCCTTTCCATATCGTATGTTGTAATGTCTATAACAGAGTTGTAAATATCACATGTTGTAATGTCTATAACATATTTGTAAATGAGAATCTTGTTTGTTGTTTCAACTGGATTGTTTGAAGGCTAATGTTGAATTCTTATTTTATAATGTTGTTCAAGGTTTCTAGAGTTTTCTTTGCCATTTTTGAATGTTATTAAAGTCTGAATTCGTTGATTTGGGGAATCTTGGAGTTTGCTACCTTTTTTGATAATTTATGCTTTCATACTTTTGTAGAGTTACTTTGTTTGATATCTAGATTACATGTGTACTTGATTTGTTACTTATAATACATGTGTTCAATTAGAATGATGTGTTATTACTATTTTCTAGTGAGTTCTGATCCTTTGAATCTAGTTAATGTTTGGGTTATTAGATTTTGATATATTTTACTTTTGATTCGTTGAAATTTTCCTAATATTGGAGTGTTAAAATAGTACGTATGACATGTTGATATATCATACTTTTTGAGTCTCGGTGTGTACCTCTTCCATACATTTAGTAGATTTCAATTTTCATCCATTGATTGATCAGTTCGATTTCTTAGTTATTTCTAATCTACAATTTTCTCTTATGGGTTTGAATAAAATCAGAGGATTAAATTTATGTTAAATATTATAAACTCACAAATGTTGAAATTAGTTTGAGTTTTATTAGTATGAATAATATAAAAATATCTTTATTTAAATATTAGGTAAATCACTTATATCATAGTGGCATTAAAATTTATTTTAATATGTGTAAGTAAACCTCGTGTAAAAGTGCAAGAGTAAATTGTCTTGTGGAAATGCAAAGTAAACTTAGGTTTGCAACAGTAAATCAAACAACCTGACCATTGAGGGTTGCTTAACCCCCATTTTTCTGGCAAAAAATTAGCTCCATTACTTTGTTTCTTTCTCAAAGAAAGAAATATTGAATATATGTAGTTTGTTCTTCAACAATCCTTAATAAAACCTTTTGGATCAATGAATATTAGTCTCAACATAACCATATCCATAACCATAACAATTTTTTTTTGACTTTCTACTAACTACCAAAACATGGAGACATACATACAACTTTGTGACTATAAATTTTTGACATCTAGCATTTGGAAGGACTTCTTGGAGCCTTACTACACAAGTATAAACATTTAATGGTAATTTCCTGTTAATCTAATATAAGGTTCCTAAGTATATTCGTTGCTATTTTGGGGGAATCTTCTTTTCCCCAAAATAATTAATTATTAATATAACTACAAATATCCCCGTGGAAATTTGGAATACACGCTCACCGAAAGTGCGTGTACTTTATGCAATGAGGAGTTTGCCCCACATTTTGTCTGACATCTTATCCCACCGTCCGATCGGCCCATCCAACGGCAGACGACTGAAAAACAACAAGAAGTTTTACTTTCGCAGTTCATCCCTAGATCAACCCTTAACTCTCCAGAGCCCTCACCCTACGATTTAAAAGGAAAAACCAAAGTTCAAACATAACACACGAAAAAATAAATTTGTAAGTACATTCCCGTCATTTTGCGAAAAAATTTGTATGCACGCTCGCAGCTGCAGATATTTTCTGTTGGATTTATAAGGGATTTGCTCGAATCGATCGGTTCAGTAAGTTTTTGTTTCTCTTACTAAGATTTCTGAAATTTCAGAAATTAATGTTTTTGAAATCTGCTGTAATTTTTTCCCCAAAATAATTGTGGAAAGATAAACAAACCCCAATGGCGACACTCGAATTAGGTTTACGAAATGATCGAACAAAATGTTGGAAAAGTTGAAGCAATTTGGGTCTTCTTTTGACCAATCATGTCAGAAAAATTAGATGCCATTGAGTTGGATCGAGTCCAAAATAGATCTGCAAACCCTTATGTAGCCATTTTAAGTCAATTAACAATGGGTTGTCAAAATGGAAATAAAGAAAAGGAATAATCTGATGATCGTTTTATGGTAGGAATTTGTTTTCTTCTGCAATGAATTGGAATCTCCCCTTGTCAGGTTTTTTAAAAAGTTGATTTCAGCCGGTTTCTGGTAACTTGATTGGAATTCTGTGGCAAAAGGCTAACAGAGGGATACATGTTCTAAAAATAAAGCACTAGTTAATTATCGAATTTCATCTGTAGTATTCTTTTTTGGCACTTCATAATATAATGAAATCTCTCTTATGTTAGAGAGTTTACATAGTTTTGTGAAAAAAATTGTTCCTTATTATTCTGTCAACTTCTCTTGAGACTCCTTGCTGGGTAAGCTGTACTTTGGATGCAAGTGACTGAGGCGTATCTCTTCCTTGTCTGTTTGGAATGCCATATCCATTGAGATAGAGCCGATACATTACCTAAATTTTTATATGCCATACCAGTAATTTTTATATGATGTTCTACCCATATTTGGAGGCAAAACCTAGTCTGTTGGATTTGCCATTTTGCCCAAAGTCATTATCATCTGGAACTCCTTATAGGAAATCCAATGGTTTTTTTATTTGATTGCATTTCGTTCAACTGTACATCATGGTTTTGTAAGAGAAAGATTTGTTGGATAAAAAAATGCGTAAAAATGAAATTTATTGGATATCATTTTTTTTAAGGCTACCGAGGAACATTATGATCATAGGCTGGTTTTGGATGGAAGGAGGAAGACCTTGTCATGGGCATATTATTTGTGTTGATTTGATCGGAAGTCCCTTTTTATTAAATGCATTTCTTCTACCATTACACCACAACCCTTTGGGCATCTATTTGACAATTTAGAATTTGATCATAAACTACTTCTTATTTCTGTAGATGCTAGATAGCCGCTTAGCGTATTCTAGATATTATATCATATTTTCCTCGCCAGGACTTGTTGTCTGGTCACCCACAATGTACTAACATGCTTTCACCAACAAGCCATTGCCTCATGGATGTTTAAAATTTATATATCGGGTCACAGGTAACCAGAAACTTACATGATACAGATAGGGAGCTCTTAGAGGTAGTTCCAGAGCAATGGTTATTGATTGGCTTTATCCCATCGAATTATAGATGCATTGAATTACAGGACTACAATTTGGCTGTATTGTAAATGTTGCCTATGCCTCTGGTTTAACCTACAACATCAATCTTGTACACAAAATCCTTGATGGTGGTCTAGATTGCTTTCTGGATCTGTCTGTGTTTTATTCTCATCTGATGCCTTGGTTTTCTGTGATAGAAATTAGAAAAACCATGGCAAGTGGATGTGGTATAATTGGTGAAGACCTTTGGATCTTAAAGAGCCCTCTTGGTTTCCTTTTTTTACTGCGAGCATTTTCCCAAAACAGTCATACAGGTCGAGGTTGGGTGTGAGCCTTGTGCAACTTTGTCAGAATAGTTTATCCCTCAGACCTTAGTTCTTAGCCAATTGATTTCAATCAAACAAGAATGTTTTTCAAATTTGTGAAGGAAAAAATTCAAAGCCTCCTGGAGTGATCTTGATGGCCCTAATTTTCTTTACCTTATAGTTCAATGCCTGAGATGTGGTATGGAGCTCTTTGAGATTGTGACATTAATATCAATGCAAAAACTTAGTTTTTGGTACTTGATTTGTCAATTTCTGTTTTCATGAAGTGTCTTTTGTCCTTGTGCCTTTTTCCTCTTCTTAAGAGAATGATTGAAGGCATTGCACCTTGATTGTGTCACCAATGGTTGCTATCTTCTTTTTTGGTCTATGATCCCTTTTTTTGTTGTGTTCTGTTGATTCTTTAATACTTTTTTCATTGTGATATATATACATTCATTGCATGGTGGAAGTGGTCACTGCACGGGTAATGACAAATTGTTTGCTTGCACCAGTCAATGAAGACTTTTGCCTGAACAACAATCTGCTTTCTTATATGTAGTAATCCCTGCAGAAAAAAATTATTCCTCAGTCACGGTACTTGTATTACAATCAGGTTTTTCTCCTTAAAATCATTTGAATAAATGCATCACAATTTTCTTCAATCTTTTTGTGGCCCTCATGATTTTTGTTGTTCTAGCCCTAGCTTCCTAATGCTAATGCTCTGTTTTGCAAAATGTTATGTATTTGTTATCATCTTGCTTTAGCCATTTACCTTAGCCATGGCATTATCCCTTAATCACATGCATTGATTCCAATCAAACTTTTGCTCAGTGTGGCTTTCTTTTCATTCCATGAAGTTGGCCTTGATTGCTACAAGTTTAAAAGTTATATGACATTAGGGAGTTTGAGTTTAAAAAGATGTGATTTTTTCTTGTATGGTATCGAAGTTTTATTTTTTTTGATAGAAATTGACTTATTCCATTCGGTGATAAATCGTTGGATCTTTTTGCGGCCCCTCGTGATTTTTGTTGTTCTAGCCCTAGCTTTCTAATGCTAATGCCCTGTTTTGCAAAATGTTATGTTTGTTATCATCTTGTTTTAGCCATTTACCTTATCCATGGCGTTATCCCTTAATGATATGCATTGATTCCAATCAAACTTTTGCTTAGTGTTGCTTCCTTTTCATTCCAAGAAGTTGCCCTTGATTGCTACAAGTTTAAACGTTTTATGACATTAGGGAGTGTGAGTTTAAAAAGATGTGATTTGTTCTTGTATAGTGTCAAAGTTCTATTTTTTTGATAGAAATCGAATTATTCCATTCAGTGATAAATCAATGGATTTTTTCTTCATATAGTTCAAACTTCAGCATGCTTTCTTTATTATTTTACAATTTGATGACATCTCTATTACTGCATTAACACTTTACACCTAAGTTGCTGGTTCAGATTGTGGTATGGATGCGGGTTTGAGATTCGGGTTTGAAATTCGTCCAATTTTTTTTTGGGTTGGGTTCGGATTCGTTTTTGGTTCGTCTGTACAAAAACATATATATATGGTTGCCAGACTTGTGTTCAAAACATAAATGTTAAAACTCTAAGACTAGCCGTGTATGCTCTAAGACTCTGCCGTGTATGGTTGCTAGACCCAGACTGTGCCGTGAGTATGCTCCCGTGTTGTGAGTTTGCTCCTGTGCGATGAAGAGGCCTGCCGTTTAATACCAAAAAAACGATGAAGAGTTTGTCGTGTAATACGAATGGCGTCTAATACGAATGCCGAATGCCAAAAAAACATTTAATAATCTCGTCGTTTAGGGTTGAAATGACAAAAAAAAGTTAGAACTCTTTTGAAAAGTCAAAGCGACCAAAGTCGCTCCTCATTCGCTCTGGGCTCGCACGTCATTTCCGACATTCACTCAAAATTCGACCCAAATTTGAACAGGGTCCTGCTGTTTGAATTTGAAGCGAATTCCACAGTCTGACAACGACTTTGCAGCGATTTTGAATCGACTATGAATGCTGAGCGAATCAATTTCTGACTTCCGGGTCTGGGCAACAAATATGGTAACTTAGCTTAACACACTTGAAAGTAGTTTTCCCACTATTATTGATTGATCCCTATGCCCTTTTTTAAAGAAAATAAAATTATATTAACTTTAATACATGAAATACAAGAGCTGGATCAGCCAGTTGTTGCAGTTTCTGCAACTGTCACTAATGTAAAATCTGCTAATATCTACTTGAGAAACTTTATTTTGGCCTTTGAAGCTCTCAGAAACTGAGATCTAGCCATAATCTCTGGTAAGACTTGGAATCTTATTCTGGAATGTACCATATGTGGAGTGATTCCTTGTGTAATTTGACTCTTTAATTTTCTATATGGTGTGCTTCTTTATCAAGGAATCTTTGAATGTGTTTCAAATCCGAATAATTAAAAATCTTCCCTGATAATATTGATGCACATCACAAAGTATTTTATAGAGACAAAGTTACAATGTAAATGCTTGACAGCATTAATAATCAATTTTAATTTTTAATTCAGCATAAATGTCCAACTCTTTGATTCCTTGTTCAGTTGTTAATAGAAGACTGTTTAAGACTTTAAGTGGTTGGGCTTCAGTCATGTTTGGAAGTGGTCCCAAGACCAAAGGCATACTTGAGGCGAATTTTCCCATCTGAGACAAATCACCTCCGGCACCTGCCATGACTGGGTTGCCTTATGATGCTTTATCAAAGAAAATAAATTTTCCACTTCCCTGAGCCAGTTGTAAACTTTTGTTGGTTTTCCTCACCTCACTTTGGACTTTCAAGGCATAATGAGTTGCGTCTTGAAGAAGACCTTGGACATTATTCCTCTTCTCTAATTCATTATTGTCAATAGAAGTTGGTTATGTACCCAATTGATGGTGGTTGTAAATATTATTTCTAACATGTTTGAATAAAGTTGTTTTGGTTATTATTCTATGTCAAAATATTGTTGTGATTTTGCAATACGATACGTATACCTAGATATATTGTTGATAAATTGGATGAGAGATATTTATACAATTTGTATGATCCTATTTGTAGGTGTATTTCTAATTTCTCTCATGCTAATCTCATGTTGATGGTTCGTAAGAATCACTCAAACAAATCTATTCACACCGAACCTGTTATATGAAGTTGGTCTTTTTATTTTTCAACACTTCCGTAAATATCCATCTTGTGAACATTGTTCACTACATTCAACCCTCATTGATACGTACAATTCTAATATTGGGAGAGAAACAACTTCATTTGCGAATGGGGGACACATCCTTATTTCAACCTACTTACAGTAAGCAGTGGGAATGGTCACACTGCATTTGCCATTTACTTAGCAGGATTGAACCTTGCTGAACAACAATCATTACAATAACAGCAACTGACCACAATACATTCTCTAGTGGGACTAGCTTTCATCTCAATTGCTCCTCTGGGTGGAACTGGAATAGCTGTTTATTGAGTGGGACTTACCTTACAAAATAATACTGCTAATCTTCAGTTGGTATGGGTCACATCCTGAAGAAGTTTTCAGGTGGGTCTTTACCTAACCAAACTACATCTTAGATAGTACTTTACCTCATCAAATTTCGAAAATAGAAATATGCCTTATCAGTCAACAACACTGGTCTTCAGTCAGAATATACCTTATAGAAAATCTTCTTCTACAAAATCGTTGATCCCAGTCTTTGAGCTAGTAATGAGCACAATAATACTGGAAGTTATCTTCTAATCTCCTGTTGGCTTCTATGGTAGATCCAAATGATCATATCGACCAGAACATGCAAATTCTAGGGTTATTAAAATGTGAATTAGAGCAGCACTATAGTAGTATTTTTTAAAAAAACAGGTAAAAATGTGCTTTTACTATTGGTACACTTGGACATCACTATACTGTTGAGGGACATCTCAGATGTCCCCAGCTGTCTCTAGGATGGCCAGACATTTTGCAGATATTTCCTAGTGTATTGTGCCATTTTAGGGATGTTCTGCAATTCTGAACTGTCTCGTCATCTTGGAAGCACCTCTGGGGATGGGGATGGCTATTTCAGGGCTGGGGATTAGGCCCTGCAGAACATAGGTTCACACCAAACCTAAATTGTATTTCTATATTCTAGCAATCATTACTTTAGTGAAAACTGAGCTCTAACTGTGGGAGGTTATGAGGGGCAAGAATGATCCTCTGAAGTTGAGTGAGTTGGTGTCAGATCTCATTGCTGATCTCATCTTTTATAATAATGAAGTGTACACCCTTAAGTCATAGATTGACAAAAACAAGAATATATTTGGTTGATAAAAGGTTTCCTGACCCTACGTAGTCCTACTCCATCCCCCTCAAAAGAGCACTACAAGAAATTCCAATGCTGCCATATCTAGATATCTGTTTCTTACTGGGGTTTTGTTAAGAGTTTCTTTCAAGTGTTCGTGTCAGAAATACAACTACAGAGCATTTATTTCCCACAACATTAACAAACTTTATATATGACTAAGTGGTCCCTGATTCTTTGCAATTTCATGCTTAGTTTGGTTTTAATAATTGTCTGGGAATCAGCTCTTTTATTTATTTGTTTGCTTAAAGTGTCCGGTTGTTGGGGCTTGCATGGGATTAGCAATACATTTTGATTTCTTTGTTTTCCTTCCAGAGTCAGGTTGTACTTCAAGGTGATTTATGTGCTGGTTTTAAATGTTTGGGGATGATTCGGTCAAGTGTAGGGGCCAAATGAATGATAGCTTTGTGCTTTTAGTTAACACCGAAGACACACTTACAAGAGATTCAACATCTCAATACTAATACATGCAACAACTAAGATTCATGCTAACACAAGTATTTTTAAACAGTAGTTGGATTTGATTCAGTACATAAGATAGTCATACATGCATGGATTCTACAGAAAATCAGACATTCTCCCTTAGAGAGTACAACAAAACCTACGTCTGTGAATGCCAAACTTAAACAATATATTACAACTCTTTGTTGGTTTAAATAACATAAACCATTTCAAACATTAGCACCACTAGACATTAAATCTTTACCTAACTATATGCACCCAAGATTTTAGGGAAATTTTGATAGTCTCCCTTGTAAATACAACATTCTACACACATGCAATGCCACACTATTCCAACAAATGCAACAATATCATTCAGTCTCCACACTCGGGCATCCTTGCAACTCACAAACACAAGTACTCCACTCTTATTCTTGGTAGTTGCCCATCCTCTTTTTTGAAGCTAATTCTCCTTCAATTGCCAAGCATTATATGTAGTTTTCCTCTCCACTTGGGAATCAAATTTGAAATTGCATGCATGGCAAAAGTGTAAGCCCTCTCCAAGGGGAATCTCATCCAACAACTAAAAATAGCCAGTTAGGGTGCCCTCTTTGAAATGCAATAGATTCTTCATTGATTTCTCTTACACCTGACTAAAATTAGCAGCCATTTGGGTGCCCTGTTTAACATTCCCAAGGAGCAATTTGAGAGATGCCATTTACATGTAACTCTCAACTATGACGAGTTATATTCTCTTACGCTTCATAGATGCTGTCATATGTAACCCCCCTAATTTAAGTTGTGCCATTTCTTGTCAAGAATCATTTTCGCAAGTGGCAAGAGAGTATCTCTCAAATTTTCATTAAATTTGATAGCTCAATGATATGAGAAATAATTTTTAAGAATAATCAAAATGAAAATCCTTGATATTTTCCATGTAATGGGATCCTACAGTTCTTATGCATGAACAGGAATAAAGACAATTTTTTTGTTGATGGTTATTGCCTAAATCTTGAGATAGTCCTAAATCAAACTGAGGTTAGGGCTGAGTGTTATAACCACTCTTTCAGCTTGTATACAAACATCAATGTTCCCCATTATTGGATGCAAGTTCTTCTGAAGAAATATCTTCCTTAACCTCTTTGAGCTTTTGGCTAGGCAATGTCTTGTCTTCCTCTGCCAAGCTTGGTCCACCATTCCCACTAACAAACTGCTAGTGGATCTTTGTTCACCAAAATACTGTCACATCCAACAATTGTTTCTCCTCCATTCCCTCTCCCTGTAAAGTCCCTTCAATTATCAAGCAGTGCCGTCTACCTGTGGCTCTTCACATCCATATTGCTTCTGTATACTATTTACTCCTATGTCTGCAATCCATGTCTTTGGATCTGCTCTCAGAAACATGATCTTGTCATCAATTCATTTATGACCTTGCATAACAATTTCTTTGCTTCATGTGCAAGACATTCCTCCACTCTCAACTCAATTTGCATGATGGATTCAAACAAGTAATCCATTAGTTTTGTGTCACCTCTCAACCCACCTTCCTTTGTCGCTAACACTGTTAGAGTTGCACATGGATCCAGCCCTTCTTTGAGAACCTTTGGGTTAGATTCACACACCTCATTATCCACCATCAGTTTCACGTCCTTGAAAAGACATACTTCCTCTACCTCATCTGACTGTTGATTTACAAAGAACATCTATCCTTGGTCTATCAAGTTTCTCATGTTTTTGTCCCACTTTTTCCATAGTCTAGCAATTATTCTGTTCATAAAAGATAATCTTACCTGTCTTGGCAGAATTCATCTAGCTATTTTTATAGAAAGCATCTTGACTCTTGAGTCACTCTCATCTGCACATGAGTAGAATTCTCTTAATTATTTTGTTATAATTAAATTAAATTGGAGCAATACAAGGCGAGCAATGATTTAAATTATTCTCAACACCAAAAAGCATTTACTAGTATGGGGAAGGAATTCCTAGTGTAAGTAACTAAACTATTTTGGGCATTTCACCTTTGAGCCTCTCTCCCAATTCATGTGTATTGATTCATTTTTTAATTAATCACTCAATTCTTGCTGGAATGAGTGTGGGATAATTGATCAAGCCAAGCAACATGCTGTAAAATTTTTCATTGAAGTTTTTATAATGTAATTAAATTAGAGCAGAACTAGGTGAGCAATGGATCATATAATTCTTAATGCCAGTTTAAGAAACTAAACTATTTTGGGCATTTGGCCTTGGAGCTTCTTTCCCAATTCTCAAAGCTTATGAATTTTGTAAGCACCCTATACCTGCTATTCCTGTGGTGGAGAATGTTGCCTTTTCTCTATACCTTCTACCTTGTACTCTTTTTGTGGAGGATCTTCACACACCAAATTTATGACACACCCACTCTGACAGCTCATATACCTGTTGTATGATTGAGCAGAGTGAGTTGTTGACTGAGTAAGTTTGGATGATTGATGATGTCAATATGCTGTTGCTTCTGTTGGTGACTTCTTTCTGTACAATGGTGTTGAGAATATTGCTCCACATATTCTTCATGAGGTTTTGGCATGTTGTTGGACAGTGGTTGAAGACATTGGATTCAGGTTGTGCTCGGATCGCAGTGTAGTAGAATTGTTATTTGTCTATGATTGTGGCTGATAGTGTTTGCTGCGTAAAATGCATGCTCCACATTTCTTCGCATGATGATTTCTAATGTTGTGGTTTTGGAACTAATCTTTCAATGTCCTTAGCTTCATTCGGTTAAGTGGAAATGAGATTTTGAGTTTCGGAAACATGGTTTCAAAGTTTGATGTTCTTACTCTAGGTTTGGCCGACCTCGGGTGTTTACTACACTTCAATTAATTGTCTCGGTCTAAGTTACTGATTTGGGTGCGGATTCGGATGCAGATGCGTAAATTTTTTTTTAGGGGATGCCGATGCGTTTGGATGCGTGAATATATATATATATATATATATATATATATATATATATATATATATTTAAAATATTCAATTGGATCTAAATGAATATGATGGTGAATAGATTATGTGAACAAAGTAAAAAAAAATCAATTAGATTAATATTACAAGAACATTGATAACATTGGTTTAATATAATAAAAAATAAAATAAACAAATATAAGCCAAACGAAGAAAACAATAAACATAAAAATTTACAGTACCTACTAAGAATGCGACTTCCATATTTTAATTTACTTTCTCGTTACGATGAAATGGACATGATAAACATAGAAAGTATGCACGAGCGTGACATTTTTGTTTGCTCCAAATATATAACTAAATTTTTAATCTAGGCATTGTGTCGATCACTTCCAGAATGCCTCACATTTATCTCGATTAAATAGAAGCGCATTCCAGTCCAAACTCCATAGGAATGTCTGAGACAGCTGAATAATGTTAGAAACTCCACTGTATAAATTTCCGGATTATATCTGTGAAGAATGTTTGGGACGGCTCAATAATGTTAGAAACTCCAGTCCAAACAGAGTGTGATTCCACTCTATAAATTCGATTGGATTGGTGTTTCTTCACAAGAGTTGTGAAAGAAAATGGCAAAGGCGATGAAATTGTTTTGCGTGATGCTACTCACTGCATCCAACATTTTTCTCCTCTTTGGTGTCTCACGGATGCCCACGGATGCGCCCAGGTGGCCTGTGGATGCCACTCAGAAGCGCAACGCATCTTGGCCCCCTGGATGCCTTGTGATGTGCAGTGTGCACATCACAAGGCATCCGGGGGGCTAGGATGCGCTTCCGGGTGGCATCCACAGGTGTGCGCATCACAAGGCATCTGGGGGGCCAGGATGCGCTTCTGGGTGGCATCCACAGGCCACCTGGATCAGAATCTGCATCCGCCCACATCCGCCCCTACATCCCAGGCATATACCTACGCATCGGTATCTTAGGTCTCAGTGAATGCAAGATGGAATGTGATGTGTACAATGTTATTTTTGGTCCCTGATAAGGTGTGTTGCGGCTCACTTCTCATTCCTTTCCACCACGGGAATGTTTAGTGCCAACATAATTCAAATTGTGTTCGGTTACTTGTCTAGTTGACGGTGGGGGAGGCTTCATAAATGAAAGGATGATATAAATAAAGGATGATATAAATAAAGTGTGGCCTATGTGTATACTTGTGCGAGTGTTGTGTAAGTGTGTGCTTATGCGATGGGGATGTATGAAAGAGGATTTGTCTCCCTGTATGTATGAGATAGTGTGAAGTGTAGTACAAAGCAGTGTGGACTTTCATGTGTTAGCTACCAGAAGCAGTGAGCTGGAGGTATGTACAGATCATTCAGTTGTGTTGTGGTTGCGCATTATTGGTGGATCTATTCTCTTTTATTCTTCTTCATTCAGGCAGTGAGCCTTCTTTCTTTCGGCAGCGAGCCTTTATTTGCAAAAATCACCTTAACCAGTGTCACCCTAACGGGTGTTCATATATTTGAGAATTAATCTTCTTCGTGGTTTCTCCCTTAACTGAGTTTTCCACGTAAATCTGGTTTTCCTTGTGTATGATGGTTTATGTGCTTTTTCATGTTTACATCTTTATGTGGTTAAGGATTAAAGTACTTTGGTGGAACTGATTGAAGGATTAAAGATTTTATTGACAACTGATTCACCCTCCCTTGTCCCACACATTCAACAATACCCACTTTCATAGAAATTGAACTGGCTTCAATAACATTTGATTCAGTCAAGGATAGGGGACAAATGAATGACAACCTTGTCCTTGCACCCAACACCAAAGACACAAGCTTCAACAACCCAATACTAACAGATGCACAATCTCAGATTCATGTTAACACCAATATTTTCTCATCAATAGATCTGATTTGATTCAATACATAAGCTAGACATACATTCCTGGATTGTACAGAAAAATCGACAGCCTGCCCTAGAGATTACAACAAAGCCTACTTCTATGAACACTGAACATAAACAAGACATTAAAAACCTTTTTTTTTCTGGTATCAAATAATGTAAGCCAACATTTTTACCGCAAAACTTTAGATCTTTACCCAACAACATGCTCCCAAGGTTCTGGTAAAATTTTTTTAGTCATCCTTTGTAAGCACAAAATTTTAACCTACAAAATAGCCTTCAAGCATTTAACATCATACTAATCCAACACATGCTCACAACCTTTGGTCTCCATGATTGAGCTTCTTGTCTCACAATTTGCCCATCCTTTCTTTACAAGCTAGCTCTCCCTCAATTTTCAAGCATTATTTGTAATTTTCCTCTCTAGTTGGGAACTAAATTTGAAATTGCCTCACTTTCAAAGTGAACCTCTGCCACCAAGGGAATCTCATCCATTGGCTAAAAATAGCCAGCGGGGCACACTCTTCAATATGCAATTGATGTTTCAACGATCTCTCTTACACACTGACTTAATTAGCCAGTTGGAGCATTCAATGCATAGGATGAATTTGCCCAAGTCAAAGATGCCATTTGCCTGTAACTACTCAGCTATGACATGTCATAGTTTCTGTCATATGTAACCTTTTCATTGAAGAGGCATCATAACTTGTCAAAAATTAATTCACAAGAGGCAAGAGCAAATCTCCATGTTTCCCTCCAAGTGGGATGCCTCAAATTACATGAGAAATAATATTTTAAAATGTTAAAAATTGACATCTTCAAGATTATTTGTTATATAGGATCCTAATGTCTTTATTCATGAACACAAATAAAGAGAATTTTATATATATTTCTGGGTTGATGCTGATTGCCCAAACTTTGAGATGCTCATGCACCATGCGGCAGTGCTTTAGCATTCATATTCCTTGAAATATATGAACACAAATAATCTCATTCTCCGCAATCAATTTTTGTATTTAATTTGACATTTACTGTATTGAATTTTACAATTTGACATTTCATTGTTTTGCAAGTCCTGTTGTTGGTGGAGATTTTTTTTGCTCATGGGATTACTTTTCAGAGATTTGTTCTTTTGGAGATGCAAATTGGCAATGATCTTGCCTTTCAGATTGTAATCTCATAATGGCTTGAAGTTTTCAGTCATTTGTATTGTCTGATTAAAGATGCAATTCTCAAATTATATTAAATTTTTGGTTACAGTATTCAGGAGATGGCAGAGCAAGAAGCTAAGGGATATGAATTTGAAAAGAAGGCTGATAAAAAGATCCAAGGATGGACTATTTTTGGTTCTAAATATGATGATGCTGCAGAACTGTATGAAAAGGCTGGCAACTCATATAAGATTGCAAAATCCTGTAAGGTGCACTTTACTTTATAACTGTTTATATAGGGCACTTTAAATCCAAGCAGGCATCTGAAAAATTATTTTCTGTCTGAATTCTGTGTATGTTATAGTATAGAATGAGAATATGCCTTTGACATTTTCTACTCCGTTGTTTGGATGCAAGAAAGAAATGGCAATTTAAAATCAAGCAGGCATCTGAAAAATTATATTTTGGCTGAATTCTGTGTATGTTATAGTATAGAATGAGAAGAGGCCTATTATATGTTCTACTCCTTTGTTTGGATGCAAGAAAGAAATCATATTAACATCTAGAGATTACCAAAAGTGGGTCAATGGGAATCAACAGTACAACAGTTTACAATAGAAAGTTCTAGAAAGGTCCACAAAGGGGTGGGTGGTCAAGAAACTAGTACATATAGCCAAGGAGGAATGAGATTCCCAAATAGAAAATGTTGACGAAAACTGGGGATCATTAAGCTTGAGGAAGATGAAATGAAAACAGAAAGCAATATCTGGTTAGTTGGCCATCTCACATTTGGATTTAGAAAGTTAAATAGACAGTATTGGAGAAATGAGAAATCTATTGGGTAGTATTCCATTTTACCTTCTGTATTAAAACATTCTCATTGCCTGCCTTAACAAAGTGTTTTGCATTTGGTTGATCATATCATGATTTTCGTGTTTAGCTGAATAACATTCACCCAGTGTATGTTCGTTGAAAATGATTGAAATAGTTCTAATCACTAGACTCATTGAAGTATATATTCTGGTCAACCTGGTTTCTAACCAGAAGTTTAGTAAATTGATGATGAGAAAATCCCAGGAAGTAGATGCCCTGTCAATTTTTATTTTGACAAGGATTTCTCTTTGTTAATCATTCATGCTAGTCATTTGAATCTGAGAATGAGCAGTGAGGAGCTGGGATTCAATCTCTTCTATATGTGGAAGTTAGCAATTTGAAATTGAATTTTCTTATTGTCATGTAGTCTGTAAAGTAAGGTAACATATGCTTAAAACATTAGGAGCTTCACTTAATTCAATTGAGGGGAATTTGTAAGAAACTCTTCAAGAGTTATTGTATCAACACTCATCATTTCAGATTCTTATGAAGATATTGTCATGTATCTTATATAGTTTTTAAAGAACACAAACACAGTTTATGAATACTTTACTTAAAACTGTAAGTTGTATGGCCTTGAATGAATCCTAATGCAGAGGGCTGTTTGTATGGTACAGGGGATAAAGCGGCATCTGCTTATATCAAGCTTGCTAGCTGCCATTTAAAGGTTTGCCGAGCAAAATACATATAATGTTTGTTTGGTATGTAGAAAGTTCCAAAAAAATGTTAGTGTCTAACCTGTTTATATTGCATCCACTTGTTACAGCTTGAAAGTAAGCATGAGGCAGCATCAGCATATGTGGATGCAGCGAATTGCTATAAAAAGACTAATGGCCAAGGTTCATTTCTAAAGTCTTTGATCCATTGATTTTTTGTTGGAAAGGAAATGATGGTTTAATATGAGGCCCTCTCCCTCAGCCAAAAAAGGATAAAGCTTTAATATGCAACAATTAGGAAGTAGCTCAAGGAACAGAGTCCATAGCTTTAAAATGCAAGGCCCATCAACTTGGAAAAGGCCCTTGTGGGATTCTCAAGACTTGGACTCTAAATAAACTGCTTTATGCTGTTAAGTAATGCCATCCTTTACACTGATAAACTATTATTTTGTTTGCATGTATCTTTTGAAGAGAAATAATACTGATAGACCTACGCAAGAAAAGTAGTGCTTACAGATTCTTAAATGCCATAGAAAAAACACAATGGCACACTCATGATATAATACAATTTTTACCATGGGAAACTATTTTAGGAGAAAAACCAACAAAAACAACACTTACTGTATTATCTCAACTTTTCACAATACAATAAGTTTATTAAGATATTTCTTGTTTGTGTTTAACCCTGAATTGTGTTTGAGTATTTATAGGCTCATCACCATAGAAAACCACTAAGCAGTAGTACAAAACAATGGGTAACCATGGGCCCCACTAGGTATGATGGGGTGTAGAACATGTAAAGTATACAACACAATGAACACAACCAACAGGATGGTCAGTTGTGTGATGAGTCTGCAACATATGACCTCTGTGGGTGTGAACATGAAGGCCTAGTTATGAAGTAGTGAATTGTTATGCCACTAAGCTGTACGGTTATAGAAAGTGCTTAATATATAGCCATCTAATGGCCTCTTTTTTTCTATATTTTGATTTGTTTGTAGTTTTTTTAAAACTCTCATTAGTGGATTTCTATATGCAATAATACGTTCGGTAGTGTTTTACCTGAAGATGGTTTTAGTTACATGCCTATGAGTAAATGTTGGTCAATATTACTCTACAAATAAATGTATGCATTTTTCATCCAACCTTTTTAACCCATTGTGAAAATTTAATTGAGGTCATTGATGTTGCAATAACCATTTACTATTTCTTGTTTGAT
Source organism: Chamaecyparis obtusa (assembly GCA_027943335.1). Classification (NCBI taxonomy): domain Eukaryota; kingdom Viridiplantae; phylum Streptophyta; class Pinopsida; order Cupressales; family Cupressaceae; genus Chamaecyparis; species Chamaecyparis obtusa. The sequence continues at coordinate 933,120 of BSBK01000182.1, read as the reverse complement.
TTCATTTGTAGGATATAGTAGGGAATCGATAGAAGATTAAATTGTATTTCCATTTTCAACTGAGGAGTTCATGTTTGCCTTCTGGGATTTACCCATTCTGTTATTGGGACGATTGTAGTACTTTAATCATTTTTTTGACAGGAGGAAAAGTCTCAAGGATCCTGAATTTGAGTGATCATTACATGTCTGCACAAAGCACAGACAATCATCTCATGGCTGATATTGTAGGTTATTTGAGTGATTTTTTTTTAATCTGATACAAGCAATAGCTTGGAGCGGAGGTCTATGCATTTGAGTGACTTCTAAATCTGATACAAGATATATTCTGGAGGGGAATGCATCTCATCCGAGTGACAGTTTTTTATTGCTGTTATTGAGTTACTGACATACAACATTCTCCTTGCTGTCGAGGTTCTCTTTTATGTTTTGAATATTGTTCGAACTCATTAAGTGATGTTTTGGCTTATTATTGTGTAGCTTATATGTGGGAAACTGGTGTTATTTTACTTCTAATTTAAGGTTCTCAATCATAGAATTCAGTAATTGAGAAAACTACTGTTCGTTTCCACCCAAAATATGCTGCTGTATATAATTTCTCATATTAGGCTTGATGGATTTGAGAGAGAAGAATTACATTTCATATTTTCCTTTAGTCTACAATCAAGTGCCTTAATCTCCTTTGTGTTATTTGTCATGATATTAGTCTAGACTTTCTCTCTTCTTCTGTGTGGTAGAATCTCTCTTCAGTTTATATTAATGCTAGGTCTCATCTATTATTGTTGGATAGGAAGTGGGTTTGATTTACTGATTACTGTTGTGCAGAGGCTGTTAGGTGCTTAGGTTTGTCTATTAATCTCTTCATGGAGATAGGAAGATTGTCGATGGCTGCAAAACACTGCAAGGTAATTTAATGTTTGAGCTGGGTATGGGATGACCTAATCTTTTGAGGTCGGCAACACTTGACTGTGAACTAGTTTAAAGATTCTTATTCTTAAGATAACATGCTTGATAGTTTGTCAAGACTACAAATTATTGGTTGGATGTATATAGGCATTCATTGCAGGAGCTGAATGGTCATTTTGTGAATATCTATCTTTATGATGATCAGATTTTGTGTAAATGTACCTATTTGTTTCAGACAGGGAACTTTTATTGAAATTCAAAATATTGTTTTCTACAGGAGATTGGTGAAATATATGAATCTGAAGAAAATTTGGAATTGGCTTTGGAATATTTTGAGCGAGCTGCAGAGCTCTTTCGAGGAGAAGAAGTTACTAGTACAGCTAATCAGTGCCAACTTAAAGTTGCACAGTTTGCAGCCCAGCTTGAGCAGTAAGTTAATATGAGAGAAAATATTTGTAAAAAATTTTGGGATCACACATTTTCACTTTTGAGCTATCAAATGACCACAGGGCAGAGGCTACATATAATTGGATGTTTTTGTGGTTTGATTTGCAGATTTATTATTTCCAGTTCATATGTAGAGATTTCTAATTTTTTGGATATATAAAATCACAGTTTGATGGGAACAGATTGCTTCTTTTCATTTAGTTTGAAAGTAATGCCAATATTCCAAGTTTTGAAATGAAGCTGTCTGGAGAAATCTGCATAATAAATTAAGTCTGATGTTTTTGGTCTCACTATTGAACCCATCATCAGGGAAATTTAAATCAAGAGATGTGATTAATTTCCATAAACAGTGAGAAAAGGGTGGGGAGATGTTGGTTGTGGTAACTTCTAGTATGAATAATTACTTAGAACTACTCTAGCCAATCAAGAAATCAATCACCTGATTGGCTAATTAAAAACTCAAGGACCGTCTGATTCAAAATTTTGGCAAGTTTGTGGATTAAGGGTTCCTAACAGTTTACTTTTTAGGTATAACTAAGCTTCAAGACATTGCTGCTATTAAAATATTTCTATGTTGTTTCTTGATCTCTGTAGCTTCCCTAGTTTCTCTTTCCTTCCAGGTATACTTAAAAGAAACAATCTTGATATTCTGGATGTGCTCAACTAAAGCTCGATTGCATCAATTTGCTGTGATAACTATCCGTGCTTTGTTCAATGAAATAAAGGTTTCTAATCATTTGGGTATGATTAAACTTTCAACCATTGCCCCTATTCAGATTTCTAATTTCTTTCTCAAACTCTATAGATTCCTTAATTCCTCTTTCCTTCCAGCTATCATTCGAAGCAAGAATCTTAGTATTTTCATTGTGTTCAACTATTGCTGATTTTTCTGGCTTCTCTGATGGTTGTGTGTGTTCTATTCCTTGATTTTTGATTGAAAAGATCTTCCCATGCCACTGATGTAGGGAATACTACATGAACATGAGATGTAATGAGCAATTTTTTTTGAGTTTAGAGTTGGTAGTTTTGTAAGGTCTGAGGAATGTTCTAATGTCTTTCTCAAAAACCTGTCAAGCTTCTTTATACTAGCTTCAGTGTTACGAAATACTGCTTCTTCTTCTTTTGTCAGTGTTGGTCTTGGAAATCCTTTTACCTTTTATTTTAAACTTATTATAGGCTCTCCTTATTTGCCTGTCTTAATATTTTTCCTTTTGAGATGTTTTTCATTATTCCTTAGTTGTGCATTGTTTAAGAATCAAGATTCTAAGAATTGTACCAAACAAAATACAATATGATTCTGGTTTTCTGTTATGGTGGGAATTGGCTCTAATTAAACTTGTTAAGAGAGTGAAATATGCACTTTGTGGCTAACAATGATGTCAAGAAATAGGAGAAAATTGTGATTTTATATTGCCATTGTGAATTTAATGTGATTCAACTGTGCATTAAGGTGTCAAATACTTTTCTAGCATCTCATCCACAATATCTTCACATCAGCTAGGAAACACCTCTATCGCTTCATTTTCAGATAAGACGATTCAGTCACATTCTTTTAAATTTTTATATGAATAAATTTGCCATAATTATGGAAACAGAATGCCCTTGGCTATGTCATCCTGTTGCTCATAAATCTCTCTATGAAATTGAAACCCATCATAAGCAGGATTCTTCTTATTTACTGGTCTCACTATCCACAACATTCTTGATGACCTTTATGGCCTCATCTAAAGTGATCTTACTGTAGAGTGAAACAATATTAAAACTGGTCTTGAAATGGAATTCACCAGTGTTCCATCTGGATTTGTTCCCACATGGAGACTTTAATGGACTGCCATTGCAGGTTAAGCCACTGCATCTACATTTTAAATTTTAGCTGCTTTTAGTTTGTTGGATTTATTTAAGATGCTGCTTCATGTCAAACCCAAAATTCAGTATTTTTAATGCTGTCTCAGAAATTATGTCCATACACATTTCCATGCTCTCCCTATTCAGCGATTTGTAGGAACACTGGTATTGGCAAAATCAGTGGAATCCTTGACGAAAGACGTGCAATCAATCACCTATGGTGCACGCTTTAGCAAAATAAATTGCTGTATTTGCAGGTTGGCGAGTCTTATTTTGTCCACAATAAGACAGTAGGAATGACCCAGGTTTTTGCATCTTTGGTAATGCTTAAATCCTGCACATTTCAGTCCCTTGGTATCAAATTACAGTTTAATCCACAAATATGGAGCCATGTATGAATTCAGTCACCTACCTATTCATATACTTTAAAAGGTCTTTCAACACCTATCTATAGAAAACTCTTGTTAGTCAAATAATTCTTCATTCTTCTGTTGTAAACAAAGCCTAGAGGTGTCTAATTGTACTTTTGTATTATCCTTGACAGCATTGAGCATGGTCAAATAATTCTTCATCTGCTAAAGTTTCATGTTTGTTGTCTGTTAAGAAAAATATTTGGTGATATGTGTGTAAGCAGTTTACCACGTATTGAAATGCTATCTGCTGTTAGTTTGTTTACTTTCAATTAGGTTCTTCCATTGGTGTTCTTTTTTTTTCCAAAGAAATCCTGCCAGTCTATGACAAAAATATTTTGCTTTGACATAAATATATCTGGAAATAAAATATTATGAAGCACAGTTGTTTCCATATGCTTATTGGAAAAAGATTTACCTTTGGAAATCTCAAAGCTTTTTTAGTTATTCTATTCTCTAGGTAAAGTAGAAGTTCTCTAAGAGTTATAAGCTCAAGACACCAAATATGATTTTTTTAAGAGACCAGTTCACAATTATTATAATAATAAAAATTATATTTCTCAAAAGAGATATATGCCTCTGGAGTACTCTTTTTGTGCATGTTGTTTATAAAGTGATAGATGCCCAAGATCATGTCAGAAGGCGCATACCAGTCAAACTTTTGGGATTGAATTAGCTAAATCTATTATTTAGGAAGTTCTCAGCTCTCATTTTTATAATATTAATAATTGTCCAGCTGCAAAGACCGAAGTATGCTGCGTCTACTTTGCTTATTTACACAAATTGATTTTTATGATTGCAATATTGTAAATTTGTAGGTACCCAAAGGCCGTACAAATTTTTGAAGATGTTGCAAGACAGTCAATCAATAACAATCTTCTGAAGTATAGTGTTAAGGGTTATCTTTTATGTGCTGGCCTGTGTCTGATTTGTAAAGGTGACACTGTGGCGATAAACAATGCACTAGAGAAATATCAGGTTAAACATATGTTAACTAACCATTTTAATGCACATTTATTGATACTGATTATTATAATTTTAAATCTTTCATATGCTTGTGGATTTAAGAAAAGATATGTGGATACACTTCTAATTGTGAGATGAATGGATATGCACAGGAACTTGATCCTACATTTTCAGGTACCCGAGAGTGCAGGTTCCTCTCTGTAAGTTTGTTTTCCTATTCTGTCTTATGGCTTCTTTGAGAGGACATTGAAATCAAACTTATTTCGATAGGGAAGCAATCAGTGTGTTTTGAGTCCCCTATGGGTAGTGTAATACTGAAATATTATCAATGTTGCATATTGGTTCCGAAAGTGTAAGGTTGTTGTTTTCTGTACAGGATTTAGCTGTTTCAATTGATGAGGAGGATGTAGTAAATTTTACCGATGTGGTCAAGGAATTTGACAGTATGACTCGACTGGTATGCTTTTACCTTGGTTACTTTTAATAAATATATTGATTGTTGATTGTGGTATTTTATTTGTTTGAAATTGAAAAACCATGCTGATGCTTCAAAGCATTTATATACAATAGCTTGTGTGCTGTGGAGGGAAAATGTTTACCAATATTCTTTCAATCTGAGAATTTGCATCTCCCTAATAGAGCTTTTTAAATTTTTGCTGTACACCATTTATAAGTACTTCAGTATACATGCACTATATCCATGGTTGCCTGGAGACTTGGGGTTATGTGTATGGGGTTGCTACACCATTTAAAATCAGGGTACATTTATATTATATGTAAAAATAGTCAGCAGAAGACATGGGCATGAGGTCCTTATACAACACTGAAATTTCCTGGAGACTGAATACCTTTGAAAGCTAAGTTGCTGGTTCGGGTTCAAAGAACCGGTTCGCCGATATGGCAAAATTTTGAAATGGTGTTTGGGTTCGTTTGAGTTTGTTAGTACAAAAACATGTAAAAATTACACACACACATATACACATATGTATGCAGCCTAGAAGCATGAATTAAGATTAGAATGTCACATGGTATCATAAGAACAACAAAAACACTATAAACTTGTAATCATAGCATCATATCAACATCAAAATATTAAAATAATAATATTGAGTTAAAGTATCATTGTTTTGATTTTCAACAATTGGAACTTTATACTAAGTTTCAATCATCTAATGGATTATCTAAATCTTCATCGTCTTCTTCTTCTTCATCAAAGGCATTAGTTGATTCACGAACAGTGCCAATGTCAATGCGATCAGCTGCACCATTAACATTCTCGCTTTCCAAGTCCTCAAATGCTTATTACATTTTCACCATACAGAGAGCTTGTTTGTTTTTAATTAACATCCTACTTAAAAAATGTTAAAAAAGTAGCTTGCAACTCTCTTTACCTATTGAAGATATTGTTTAAGGTTTAAAATATGATTTATCACTATAGAGAGTTTCCAATTAATCAGACAGGGGTCATTATCAGCAATTGGATATAAAAATTCCACAGGAAGAAATCTGTAGGGCTAGTTCAATTTGATGTAATAAATATCTGAACTTCAGCAAATTTTGTTTTGTAATGTTAAAGATCTTACTCAAATTCTGTAATAATTGTTTTCCGCACTAAATTATATAATATTTCTCATTGGAAATGTACTTGGTTCACACTTGGTCTGCCTGGGTCTGCCATGGTTCGACATAGGTTCTGCCCGAACGAACCAGCTTGCCTGGGTTCGAACCCACAGTCAAACCGGGCATGAACCAAGAACCGGTTTAAACCCTGGCCGAACCAGGGTCTCAGGCAGGTGAACCAAACTTCATAGTTTGAAAGGGAATGACATACATCAAGAAATTAAACATAAGTTAATTGCAACTGAAATGTTTCAATTATATTCTGTCAAGTGTATTGTTAGAGAGGCTCTAATCTATACTGAGTAATTTAATATACTATACAATGCATTTGTAGCAGAAGTCCATAATCTACGATTTTCAAGTAGCAGAAGTCCATAATCTACGATTTTCGAGACTATGTAACATTGTCTATTACTGTGTGGGGGGACACATTTTCAATTTATTGCTTTGGAGAGGGTAAATAGGATATCATTTTAACTGCTTACCAAATCAAGTTTTTGCTGTAACATCGTTGCATTTTATGGAATCTGTGAATGAATCAATTTATGTTAAGAGGTTTTGGTGAGCACTCATAAGTGAAGCTGGTGGTGCACGTTGGAGGAACAAAATAGAGTAAGGAGGTGGAGAGTAGATGCTTTGTAGGAGATAGGAGGTGTGAAGAAGGAGAAGTGGTCAAGCTAGAGGAGCATGTTAGAGGAAAAACATTGGAGTTGGGGGAGCATGTTGGAGGATTGTAAGAGGGAGATGGAGGAGAGAGGAGGTGAGAAATCGGAGCAATGTTTAAGCTGGAGTTTTGTAGATATACTTGTAAGAAAGTGGTGTTGTAGGGGTAAAATCATGGAATCAATAAACCTGCAAGAAGATTAGGGAACTCAACCACAAAAGAGAGATGTAAAAAATCATGCACCTAACAAGAGAGATATTAGACAAATAAATCATGCACAATCCATCATATGATCAATATAAATCAAATGCACACAATTTCCCTCCTTTTCAATGCAATGTTGGCTCTCAAATTTGCTCTTGATATGATGGCATGAAAATTCGAGAATTGTGGTTAAAGAAAATGAAGAATCACCTTCATTTTATAGATTTCAGGATTCCAATGGACTCCAATGGACGGTTCAGATTAAGCAGCACAAACTAATAATGACTGGCCAAGATTGATTGAAAGCGGACTGATTGGACAGATGACTAAGACTAATTGCTAGTTGACTGGCTGCATAACAAAATGTATTTGTAAGTTAACTGATCTGATTGATAGATGACTGGATAGATTGATTTGTCAAGTGGATAGATTGAAGAGATGTTTGGATAGATGAATTAGTTAGACTAAGAGTCAATGTCAGTTATGGAGGTGGAAGTGGAGGAATAAATTAGCATTAAATAATTAAAAAAATAATTAATTGTGGATGAGGGAATAAATAAAATAAATATTTTATTTATTTTCAGAAGACTAAGTTAGCTTTGTAGAAATGTAATTCTTAAATAAATTAAATAATTTATTCAATTATAGAAGACATAGTAAATTAAATAATTATTTAATCGTGGTGAGAAGAATAAGGAGAATTAATTTGATTAATTTGATTAAATAATAAAGATTATTTAATCAAAATTTGAAAAAAAGAATCAATTAAATAATAAAAATTATTTAATTAATTATAGAGGAATAATTAGCTAATTAAATTATGAGAAATTAGAGGGAAATGTAATTTGAAATTCAAATTAGAAGAATGACACAAATTAATTAAATAATAAAAATTATTTAATTAATTAAGACAAAAATTAGTAAAAATGTCATGCGGAGGCAATGGGACAATTTGGTGTCTACAAGTGGAATTGCATTTGGTAATATTTTAAGACAAGCATTATCCTTGCTAGTAGAAATTGTATGAAATTGTTATACCCACTAGTTGAATCATACAGTAGCGTTATCTCCATTAAGTGAATCTTAGTTAAAGCTTTACCTTGTGAGGTTAAGGTGTTGGGGCCATGTGATGGACCCTTGGCTAAATTTTTTTAAAAAAAGACGATAGCTATTCAGTCATAAGGCTGCAAAGATGGACATCCCCAAATGATTTGTGTAGTAATCTTTGATAGGTCAATCATGGGAGATGGGCAGGTGGAAAGCAACCAAATATATTTTTTAGCAATCCAAACACGGTTACACTTGTACAGAAAGCCTTTATAGGAGTATCAAGAAACCATCAAATGGTAATTACTAAACCATAACCTAATACCACTCAAAAATGTGGTGCACAAATACCTATTTAGAAAATCAACACCCAAATATCTAGATAAGTTTACAAGGTAAAGATTGGAATAACACCCTGTTTGCTTCTGTAGCAATTTCTGAATTGATCAATACCAGTTATAATGGAACTAGCAATACCTCGGTCTTGAATATGCAAGTTCCAAACTTAAACAGCTGCTTTACAACATGTATAGTGCAATTTTGCTTTGCCACAAGCTCATTAAGTTTGTGACAAGTTGTAGACAGATCAGATTATGGAACGAAAATCACCATACTGTAGTATTCAGATGCATCATGCATGATATTATGAATTGATCAATTCTAGTTATCATAGAAGTAGTATCATCTCGTCTTGGACATGCAAGTTCCTAACTTCCTAGTTAATCAGATGCTTTACAACACAAGTAGCCCAATTTCACTTTGTCACAAGCTCAATAAGTTTGTGAGAGTTGTAGATAGCTCAGATTTCGGAGTGAAAAAAACTAACAGTGGTATCCAGATGCATGATATTTAACAGAAAATTTAAAATCTAGATTTTTAATATGCTCAGTTTGTCCTTGAGGTCCTCATTTTTGCGGTCTCTTGGAAAAGCATATTTTATTTTTTATTTTTTGCACTTGTGAGCTATTAATTATCCATGTCATGCATCAAGGTAGCAAATACTTTGTAAATGGTTAATTTTTTTTGGACATAGCCATGACCAAGCATGGAGGTATACTATACATATGCTTATCTAGCTATACCCAGAGAACATCCGTAAATTGTCAAATTGAACATATAGTCATGTAAATAAAATTTATTGCACTGACTTTGTAGTAATGCGCCTTTCACATTTCAGACACCACTTTTGCCATGTAGTTTACATCATAGGAGCAAAAATTGTTTGGGGAATTAATTGGCAAATCAAAAGTTTAAGATTTTTTGAAAAAAATCCGGAAAAATTAAGAAAACATCAGATTTACAGCTAAATGTAAAAAATTGTAGAAGAAGAGACAAACTACTTTTATAAAACTTAAGGGCACTTCCATAGCATAGAGATGTAGAGAGCAAATAAAATAAAATTTAACTCGTGAATTGTAGAAAATAGATTTTGTCGTTTATATTCATATTGTTGATTGCATAGGCAAATATTCAACTTATTCAACTAACTTTTTAAGAGGGCAGTCACCAAATAGTTGCCTAAGTGTGAGATCAAATATTAGCCAACTCTAGGAAGTACCTGAGCTGAAAATGAATCGTAGAAAATATATATTTTTCAGTTATATTTATATTGCTGATTACATAGGCAGATATTCAGTAACTTTTAAAGAGGGCAGTCACCAAATAGTTGTCTAAGTCTGAGATCAAATATTAGCTAAGTCTATGAAGTAACTTAGATCAAAATTTATTAGACAACAATCTAGCTACTGTTAGAAATTAATCAAAAGTGGAATTTATTAAAAGTGGAAACCATTTTGTAGTCATTGAAGACTTTAATTGTGATTAAGGCAAGGAGTTTTGTAGGGGTAGGTCAATATTTGAGAAAGCTATTAATTATAAACTATAGGGGTTTGCTGCTTCCCCGTTAAAGGGCCACCCATAATAGTGCATAATAGGTATAAAATTAAAATTAGTGTCTAATATTAATTATATATTTGATCACATCAGAATTCATGGGGTGAGGCGTGCAGAGAGATCGGGTCGTATTGAAACTGCAATTTAGAGCAAATTCATTAGCTGCTTCAACACTACCTCACATGCCCCTCACAATTTAGGATGATTGAAGCCCTTTCAAATTCGGTTGATGAGCACCATTTCTCCTCCCGCTCTTCTTTTTAGGGATTTCTAGAGGCCAAAAAAAAAACTAAAGGGATAAAACAACAAATTGTTTCCATGCCAATTCTGCATTGACTTTGCTTATGTCTTGAAATAAACTCTATTTTTGAGTGATTTGTCAATTTCTTGAGATTTTTTGTAGGGTATTGTAGGATTTTGCAATGATTTTAAACATTTTTTTTGCCATTTTTAGAGATTTTAATATGTGCTTTAAATGCAAAATGTTCATTGAAAATCGGGTCAACAATTGGTCAATGATTTTTTCATGAATCAGGACCTTTTTAGGGAAAAATCAGTTGGCTCTAGAATTCAGGATTAATCAGACATAACCCCTTTTTTTGCAGATTATTGACTCTATGCTAAGTTATCGGATCCCTTTGTTTAGGCCCGGATCCTAGTTCTGGTGCAATTCTGGTTCTGATTCTACTCGGATTCCACCCGGATTCCAGATGGGAATCTGGATTCTCTGTGGATTCTGTAGTGCACAATCCACAGAGAATCTGAGAATCTGGATTCCCGTCCGGAATCCTGCTGGAATCCAGGCTGAATTCGGAGGAATCTGTGGGAATCTGTCATTGTAATTGTAGTTGCATTTGCAACATCTATTCCCATGCCTTGGATTGTGGTTCGTGCATCTTATCCCCTTTTAAGCAAGATTGACCAGCATAACAGACTAGAGGAAGATTACAGAAATATATAACCCCAGCATGTACAATAAGTTGTAGATGTAGAGGCGAAAGTAACATCCACCAAACCCTATCACGCACTGAAATATGTGTAACCAATTGGTGATGGAAGATGGAAGTGTGCACACCACCTCTTGGCATGTCAAGCATCATTTGCGATGTTTGTTGGCAACATCATTTGTCTTTCATAATCTACAAGCTTGCTCACATCTCAACATCTGCAATGCCCATCGACAACCAAATGTACAATTTCATCATCAATGTTAACAATGTTAATTGTGAGCATCATTTGAGAACCATCTTGTCAGCATCTTAAAATTATCAAGGATAGCAGAAGTGTCTCATAGCATTAATGTCAAAGTGTATTATAATTAGTTCTAATGTGCTAGGAAATTGAAAACATGAACCCCAATTCAGTGAAGTATTATACACATTCTTCAGTGTCCATGTTTTGCAACTTTACATCTTGCATCATATGCTGGTGGAACAATGTCTTCAATTTTTACTTTGTTACCAATAGATCTATTTTTGTATTTCTTTAGTTCTAAAAATGAAAATCTGACAACCTTATATCAATTAGCCACACTTGGAATGCAAAACAGTAAATGGGAAAAAGGAACAGCTGCAAGAGAGAATACTACAAACAGAAGTGCTACCCTTTTGACTACCCAAGCATCTTTGAACCATTACAATAAATGACCTATCCTCATTTATACATACATCAAAGCCAAATGATCTCATCCACACTAAAGTCAACTCTAGTGTATCCATCTTTGAACCATAACAATATATATATTTGAAAATGTCAATATATATACCCGCTGTACCAGAATTCACCCCTTTTTTTTTGCTGAATCTCGAAATCTGAACCCAAATCCGAACCAGAACTAGGATCAGCTACTTAGCCTCTATGGTTTACATGTCTGGAAAGGTACGAAGGTCAAACTGCCCATCATGCTTAATGTGGCAATATATGTTATGCTCAAGTTTTTTTTGCATTTCTTGAGTTGGTTTGTCTGGTTAAAGCATTTTGGGAAAGATTCATATTTCCTCTAATTTTCCTTCATACTTATTTTGCCATTAAATTACAATTTGTTTATTACAAAACTTCTCTCCAGAGTTTAATATTTTAGGGAAATTGACAACCAATTACCTTACATAAAAACTGGTGTCTGATTAAAATTGGTTGGTTTTTGTATTTAAAAAGTATGCCTGCCAGCTGTTTCAGTGTTATGAATTTGTAGAATGCCTTCTTTCTCTCCTGAATTTTTAATATTGATATGCATATACATATACATATACATATACATAAGGTGAGGTAGATTTAATGTCGTTATATGCTAGATTTTGTGTATATTGATAAGGTGCTACAAATACTACGAGTCTGGGAGCAGAAAATACTATGAGTCTTCTCGCAGGTTTGCTTTCATTGCCATACAGCTGGGCACTTTTCCCATTCTTGCCAAGATATCAAAAAGAAATTCCACGTCTAGTAGAAAAGGGACCATTTCTTCTCATGATCATGGGAAAGAGGTGCACTCCATAATGAGAGACGAAGGAAAGGATTTGGAATTTAACAGTTGTGAGACCCTGCAGGACAAAACTGTGTCCTTTGGTTGTGCCTGATTGAAAGGAGTTGGGAATTGCAGTTATGGTTCTTGTTGGGGACGTGAAGGGGCCCCCTTTAAGGAAAAAAAAACCAGAAGCTGTAATTATGTGTCCTTTAGTTGTGATTGGTTCTCATTTGGAAAAAGTCAGGATGACCCAAATGGGTCAGGCTTTAGCTCCACTTCAGAGCTCTTTGGTGAGGTTTGGATTCAAAGCTCCTTGATTGTTGTCATGGTTGTACGTCTGCTCTAGTTTTTCTATTTGTTTCTCAGGGGCTTTTTTATTTTAAGGTCTGTTTCGTTGTTGGTTCTAGTTTCTTGTGTTATTGCCTTTCCTGATGTACTAGGTTTCAGGGTCCTTTCAAAATTGTCTTCTGGTTCATAGCTACAGTCAAAAGCTTGTCTAATGGAAAACAAATATGTAAAGACAATATTAACATAATAATTTTAAGTTACCGGTTCGAGTTTGGTTCCAAGTTCGGATACGAAGAACCAGTTCGCAAGTTTGACAAAATTTTGAAAAGGGGTTCGGGTTCGGGTTCGAAAAAACATGTAAATTTTTTAAAAAAATATATATATACATATTTATGAACCCTAGAAGCATGAGTTAAAATTAGATTGAACTAGGAATACTCCCTCTTAGGCTTGATTTCTTTGTCAATTCACATTTTGCACCATTAAATGAAGTAAACCATTGACTAAACGAAGTAAATGCAGTAAAAACTGTCTAGGAATACTCCTCTAGAGGCTGCCCGGACCAGAAGTTGAACTGTACCAGGACCAGGTACCAGTTCGAACTGGTGCTGGTCTGGGAGGCATTTCCAGCGAACTGAGTAACTTATCATATATCTATTTTAAAGATGTTGAAAATAATATGTTACACACTTGTCATTTTTCTAGTCCCTTGTCATAAATTGATAATTATTACTCCCCCAAGCTACGTGTAAGGAGCATAAGATCCCTAACTTTTCATCCAATATTTTACTAATAGTTTTTGCCTCTCTTAATTAAAATATGCATCTTTTTAAATATTATGTGAATAAGAATATCAATCAAACTAGCAGTTATATATTAATTATACTTATAATATATATTAAGAATATTATATTTCTAAATTTAATTCATTATACACACATTGCACAATAATTGTACAATATTTTTATTATTTTAAAGATGCTGAAAATTATAGGTTAGGGCACTTGTCACTTTTCTACTTTGCTGTCATAAATTGATAATTATTACTTAAAGTTACAAGTGGCAAGTAATATGATCCCAAATATTGCATCCAATAGCATTTTTGTAACTCATAATTAAAAAATGTGCGTCTTTTACTTTTGAAAAATCATAAATAACAAAGTAGATAAAAAAACGTGACTTTAGATTGGTTGGAAGTGTGGTTAATTATAGCTAGTTAAAGGGACTAGCAAATATCAATTACAGGGACAGATCATGAGCATATCCATGTAAGCTGCAATTAATATTCTATAGATTGGACAGGTCTTCAATAACCACTGTAAAATTTACGATTGACTTGGTTTTTCATCAGACTGAAAATGATCACCGGAGTTACCAGCCCTTTGTGGATAGAAAGATTCTGTAGCTTCCATTGAACTAAAACAATTTAAATGAATTGACAATATTTATTACATGCTATATAAACTAATTATAATGTTTGTTTTATGAGCAGGATCAATGGAAAACAACTCTTTTGCTTCGGGCAAAGAATGCCTTGAAAGCCAAGGAAGTTGAAGAGGACGACCTTACTTAAATCAGCAGTGCCTAGGATGTGTGTGAGGTGTTGTGGAAATAACCTTACTTCTTTTATTGTAAATGAACAGTCACTTGGATTGTATATTATATGTGGTTAGGTTTTTGCTGATGCAAGATTTGTACCTTTTAATCCCATTTACCCTGTTGAGTCGAGGAAGGCAATTCAGGGCAGCACATTTATGGAAGATGTTTACTTGTTAAACTTGCGTGGATAATGTTTTTGACGATAAATGCAACGATTCTGCATGCTGTGTGCATACTATTGTAAACCCAGATAAATGTGAGAAAAATCATGGATTCTTTATTGCTCAAAAGGCTTTTGCCGCTAATCATAGTCGCAAGAGTATTCTCAAGTTGAGTTATTCAAAACATATTTAATATTCTTGAGACAATTTTTAAGCTCAAATATTCTTTATATTAATTTGACTCCTTGGATTTGAGAGATTACTCACATTTGGAAGTTAAAGAGATGCCATGTGTTTTCCCCAATTGGATGCCATTTTCATTTGCCTCATGTACTAACACTTCCCTTCCTCAATGATACTTAGCTTTATATCCTCGATTTGTTTTTAATATTTTATCTGTTGCCATAAATATTTTTAATTCAACATTTAATTTTGAGCACTAAACGCAAATATCACATTGGGTCAAGACTGAAAACCCAAGAGGAAGTAAATAAATCCAGAGGGTAGTATTTGCCATGAATTGTGGTGTTAATATGAATGATCTCTTCAACTTTTAAGATTAATGAATGAAAATGTGCTATGTTGTAGTGCTTATATGTATACATATGGTGTTAATTATCCAGTAATTGATTTATGAACATCTGATTTTTTCTTTAGAATGGGGGTTTTGTCGTTGGATGTTAGCATTTGCTTGTTACCTTCTCCTGTGACAGTGAGTGCAATAGAGAGACCTGAGATGTCAGAAATCGAACACTATATGCACTCGGATCCATAACCATGTAGCAAAGCTTTTTTGTTTATTGTAATTTTCACTTGTATCGCTGCTCGTTGTTATGAGCTTGATCCACAGATTTTGAGAGACCTTTATATTATATTCTAGAGCAGTACAAAATATAAAACGAATATTGATTTTCAAATGTGGACTGAATGGCAATGTTCAAATGGTAGTTTCAATGCCAATTTACTTAAGAATAACTTTAAATGATGGGGTTGATGCATAGCGAATTTTGAAGCAAGTGCTGATATATAACCGAGTCTAGGATATCATTTGTCAAGAAATTGTGCAACACACAATATAGATAAATAGAATTAAGTTTTCTTCACAGTTTTGACATAAAAAATGCTATGCCAAACAAAATATTAGTTTTAATGATGATTAAATTGATGGAATGACAGGACTAAGCAATGGAACACCACACTGATGCTTGTGAGGCCATTTTAAGAGATATTTTAGTGAAAAGGATGGACAGAAGTAACTTGCGGAGTTGAGATTGTTTTTATCTATGATTAATTAATAAAATAACAGGACAAAGCAATGTAAGGTCAAAATGCCGCTTGTGAGGCCAATCTAATAAATATTGAATTGAAAAGGATTGGTAGGTCTAACCGGCGGAGTTGAGGAAAAGAAAAAAAGTTAACTACGAAGACGACTTATACTGGTATTAAGTAGTTAGGCTGTCAATTAGGGCAAAGAAAATGAAACTCTACTTTCTTGCCCAATAGATTTATTCACTGAAGAGGATAGAGATATATGTAACATATTATTGTTTGAAAATTATACCTTTTTAAAATTGTATAAATTATGTAGACTAATGTAACAAGAGCTGCAGGACAGCGAAGTTCCTGCCAAACATTGAACAACTATTTTAGTTTTGTTTTGGTTTTGTCTCATTTGTTTTAGAGAGAATAAAACCAATCAATTTCAGTACAGATAAGAAACAAACAAGCCTTAAGCAAATCTATACATGGTAAACAGTGGCAAATACATTATCCTTGCTTATGTTTATCATTTATGATATACTCAGAAAACCAGGAAATGGATAAATCTGAAATCATAGAAAACTCAGGGAAAGCTTAAACAACTTTTTACAATAAATAACATACTAGCATTTAATTTAAAAATGTGTTTTCGTCCTTAAAACTCCTATTCAAACGTGTCATGTTTATCAAATAGTTGCTGCGCTTCCACACAAAACAGATAGTTATAGGACAAGTCAAATGACACCCCTGGAGAATGCAAAGCACACTATATAATTTGAAACCTAACTGAACATCACTATACAATGACAACTCAACTAAAGATGATTACATGGTGCAATAAAAAAGAACATTAAATAACGTGAATTTACAGATTAAAAATGCTTGAATGAAGTACAATTTGAATGCTTATTTAACAACCCTCATTTGTCAACATAACTTAAACTTTTTATAAAACTAATCAATATTGGAAACTGAGAAAGTATAAAAATCGAACCCTTGACAAGCTCGTCCATTTCTGAAGGCGAAAGTTTTATTCGGACCACCTCCATGCCATTACAATCCAGTGGCTATTGAAGTCATCTGAAATGGGTGGGTGAAAAATTGTTAATGGGATTTGGTACTTCAAAACAGATGAGAAAGACGTTCCGCTAAAGATTCTTTGGCAGCAGGAAAAACATCATTTTCCCCAACAACGGAGGCAAGAAATGCTTCCCCAAGTGCCTTTTTCTCTATTACCGATGTAGCCTTATCAGGAATTGAATCACCCTTAGAAAATTCAATCTAGCATTCCCCATGCAGTGCCTTTGAAAAGGAAAAAAAATCAAATTGGAAATATATCCATGAAATGGGTATAACCACCACGAAGCCTGGAGGGGAAGAAGTAAGCAGGGCAGAAGAACCAGGAGGCAAATTTTGGTCCTTGGATGTTGCTTTGAATTCTTGAAGCGTATTGGCCTCGGCTTCTCCGTATGTTCAGATTAAGCTTTTCCTTTTACCCTTTTGTAATGCAGAATTGTTACTCAAGTTAGTGAAAACTAGTGGCTTAGAGGTATTAATATCCATGGAAAAACCCAGGCTGTTGTTTAACTCCTTGGCTGTCTTCCCTTTCCATGTGAGAGAAAGGTGAGAGATGATCAACCTCTCAATGTAAAATGCCAATTGCTGTGAACTTGAACTTCCCCTGAATCTCTAACCCTCAAAATCCTACCCTTCCAAAATGCCCAGCGTGTGGATTTAAGACAAAAAAACTCCCTTGATGCAATCAGGATTTTAAGCACATACAAATAATTATGGAGCAAATGATTTAAATTTACCAGCTCCTCCAAGTAAAGATTTCATTTGTGGAGCCTAGGTGTTAAGTTTTCATGAACTAGAATAGCAATAACACAAATATTAGATATCTAAGAACACAAATAACAGATTGACACAAGCTTAATCAATGATAATCTAATCAGGATTGTTAACACTTAACAATCAACAGTAGAACCTTTAATAGTTTGAGTATAGCCAACATCACATGTACAAAAGAACAACATAAAAAGTATCTCACAAATTACAATACGTCTCTCCTAGATTACGATATGTAACATAGATCACAATCTAAGGCTAATACAATAATAAGCAAAGATAATACGACCTGAACAGACACAGTGACACCAAAGGCACGATAATTATTCTCTATATCACTGACGATAATGTTGTGCACCTCTCCTTGAATGATCGCTGCACACATTAAACACAACACCGCCTAGAGAGATCAAAACGACATGTAGCCAAAGAATCATTGCAAGAGGCACCAATGACACTCGATGCATACCAATAGTCATGCGGCCTATTTCTCTTTAATATGAAAGCCAATGGAGGAAGACTTTCACCACATCATCATTGCTAGCAAGCACATTTGTCTTTATTGAACTTAAAGTCCGATGCCAAAACATAGAAGATAGAGACGGTAAGAAGAGAATTGTTACACATTTGACGCCACAAAATATGAACCGCTTCATAATCATCATCAACCATAATCAACTGCAAAACTTCTTAAGGTATGATATCTCTCCAAGCTACCAGAACATTAACACTCCCTCTTAGCAAGAGGGATCATTCATATGTAATGCTAACACAAAGGCTACACCCAAAATGTGTCAACAACAAAATTTTGTCACATTTTCTCAACATGATATTGTCATCTCAGTATGACATTCACCATGGCTACTCCCAGAGGGTGAACGAACAAAAAACTAAGTCATGGATTCTCTCACATGACATCCACCATAGCTACTCCCGAAGGGTGGAACAAAGGCTTTCACCTCAAACTTCTTTCACAAAGAAGAATGCATTAACACGGGATTGCACCTTGAACTTCTCCCTCACGAAGAAGAACTCATTAACAAGGGATTGCATCTCGAATTGCTCCCTCACTGAGAAGAACTCATTAACAAATCTTCATAATGGTGTGGCTCTCTTTGAGATAGATAACAACCTTCTGACCTCCTTGTCCACGTCAGACTCCCTCTGAATTTGATATTAACCTTTTGACCTACTAGTCCAAGGTTGCCTGAGATGGATAGTCAGACTCCCTCTAAATGCCATTTCTACCTCTTCGAAGAAACTAATCACAATGACAAACTGTAAAGGTTTCTTCCTCTTTAGTGACACCAAATTAGTCCCATGGCTGCAAGTAGTGTCCCCATGTTCATGTCTACAGCCTACAAGTAATCTCTCATCATCCCGTTGCTTCTCGATCTGTCCTAGAAGCATTTTAGTAGAGAGATTAGTAATAGTTCATAGAATCAAACCATCATGATGAGAAATATACAGATCAATGCTAAAAATATACACCATTCTCAGTTTTATAACATGAATTAATATTAACTACATAAAAATTCATGATCAATATTCAAAGGTACAATCATAAAATACTTCTCTTGATTGCCTAAATTTCCTCACAATTCACCAATAGATCTTTTTCCATCGCATAGTTATAGTGCAGACAAAGAGTGAAAAATTCAAACACTAGCACTTCTACTATCCTCATAGACATGAATGCCAAACATGTAAGCATAGATAGACATGGCAACATCCTCCTTGTTCAGGTAAGAAGCTTCATCATAGATTCTACCCTCCAAGGCTCTTCGGCTACACATTCTCATTTGAATCCCTCATTTTGAACAACATATTCAACACCCATTAGACATCATGATTCTTCTAGAATCTAATTGTTCTATTTTGGTTTGGATTGTTTCTTTAGACCTGCTCTAATACCATGTTAAGTTTTCATGAACCAGAATAACAATAACACAAATATCAGATATCTAAGAACACAAATAACAAATTGACACAATTATTTACCCTGGGAAAACCCTCGTACTCAAGGAAAAAACCCAGCCACACCTGAAAAATAGATCCTTTTATTGAATGCTCAAACTGGATACAATGCTTCACAAGCTTAATCAATGATAATCTAACCAGGATTGTTAACACTTAACAATCAACAATAGAACCTTTAACAATTTGAGTATAGCCTACGTCACATCTACAAAAGAACAACACAAAAAGTATCTCATAAATTACAATATGTCTCTCCTAGATCACGATATGTAACACGGATCACAGTCTAAGGCTAATACAATAATAAGCAAAGATAATATGGTTTGAACATACACAGTGATACAAAAGGCACGATAACTGTTCTCTATATCACTGATGATAATGTCGCACACCTCTCCTTGAATGATCGTTGCACACATTAAATGCAACACCACCCAAAGAGATCAAAACGACAGGTAGCCAAAGAATCATCGCAAGAGGCACCAATGACACATGTTAACAAGTACAAATAATCTGATGCATACCAACAGTCACGTGAACTATTTCTCTTTAATATGAAAAATAATGGAGGAAGACGTTCACCACATCATCATTGCCAACAAGCACGATTGTATTTATTGAACTTAAAGTCCAATGCCAAAACATAGAAGAGAAAGACAGTAAGAAGATAACTGTTACACATCTGATGCCACAAAATATGAACTGCTTCATAATCAACCTTAATCAACCACAAAACTTCTGCAGGTATGAATGATATCTCTCGAAGCTACCAGCACATTAACACTAGGGACCGAAGGGAGCAATTATCTTGGTCACCTCCCAAACTTCAGAAGAACTAAATAAAACATTTCTTCCATATCCTTTAGATTGGAACTACATTGCTATGAGCGACTAAATATCCTAACAATGAGTCAACTGCCAAACTACTATGCACAAATAACACAAGTAAAAAAACTGAAAGAAATGTAACTACATTAATTGCAATAATTGTTGTATATCTAAAAAAATGGTAAATAATTGAAAGAAATATAACTACATTAATTTTAATAATTGTTGAATATAAAAAAAAAAAAGGTGTATAGAATAAGAAAAGTCATATTTATTTGTCCAATGTAAACTAGCTAGAAATGTGTCAAATCTAAGAAATGTGATAATGTAAAACCATGAACAAGATTTTATGATTTCAGTTAGCAGAGGACAGCCAGAGTAGAGGCATGCCTATAATTTTTTTCAACAACTTTATCTTCTTTAGCCATCTCTTCTATCGATGGATGCCTATAGCACTCTTCTCTCCCCCATAGACGAAAGGCATGACTTGATTTAGGGCCATACACAGTCTCTAAATCTATGCCCAATTTCGTTGTTTCACAAAAAATGGAAGTTATATGCATTATTGTGGTAAGGAGGTGGAACAAACTTAAGATAGTGTAGTGGCATAGAGGAATGGTGGAAAGGCGGAGGAAGGACATTGTGCTTGTAAAAAGGAGGCAATCTCCAAAGAAAAAAGGAAAAAACCAACAGAAAATATCCGTTGGCCAAGAGCCTAGCTTGGCTTGGGAGATTTCGTACTATTTTCAATTTCATACTGCACTGCATGTTTCCCATTGAAAAAGACAACTGTTTATATTCATTCCTTCAAAATAACCATCACATGCAGAACACTTGTTTTATTTTATGAACAATATAATAATTCTAAATACTGCAGAACACCTACTTTGTAAATAATAAAATAATTCTAAATCCTGCATACTGCAATGACAACGTCTGGGCCACTATAACACCTGAGGAAAAAAACAATTTCTATGTAACTGCATGTTTCTACAATCTGCCACCAAATGACAAGCCCTTCGCTTAAGTTTGTGGTGGGAACCAAAAACACCCTCTGAAAAAACGGTGACCCCAAGACATTGATTCTTGTTCCCTCTCTCTATATCTGGGTGTTCTCTTGCATATGAATCTGCAAACCCTCCAATCTGGCCAACAAAAATCTGCCAGGGTCCATATTGCTCAAGCAACTCTTAAAGTTCGATATCTTCTACTCACTAACATTGAAGGAAAATGTAACAATAGGGAAATGAAACAATGTTATTGGATGGGGAGGAAATGTTTAATCACAGTTTAATGTTTTAGCCCTGTGCAAGAGTTCTCTGCTATGGTAGGAGCTAAAAAATGCAATCAATTGATAAATGGTTACATGTAAAAGAAACGTCATAGATAGTTGCAATCTTATATAAAAAATATAAAATGTGAGGGTTAGGCATACTAGCTCTAGAATTAATAGTGAAAAAATTCCACTGATTTGATGATTGTATCAAAATTTGTGCAACCTCAAAAGTCTATTGCAATCTTATATTAAAAATATAAAATGTGAGGGTTAGGCATACTACCTCTAGAATTAATAGTGAAAAAATTCCATTGATTTGATGATTGTATCAAAATTTGTGCAACCTCAAAAATCTATGGTTTAGATTTAAGTGCCAAAGGGATTGATCTCAAGCAATGTAGGCACTATTTGATGCATGGATATGGTATGTGATGTACAAGATTGGTTAGTCAAATGATGCCTTTGGAACACTATTCACGTTCATTTTTCTAGTAGCTAAATTTGTTGAGATGGGAGTTTGTTGACTTCGTAGCTGAACAGGTTTTCTCAAGTTAAATTCTATTTGATGGTTACTATTAGATTTAGTTGTGAAGCCACCCAAGATCATGATGATTGAAGGAAAGCAAGAGTGAAAGAAATTATGATAGTCTCGTAGATTTAATTTCATAGAACAACCATCAACAAAATGTACTACATGCCATTGGTAGAGCATAAATTTTTCACCCATTCAATATGCCATCATCAAGTTGTTAAAAGGCTCTAACCACCCCTAGAGCAGGGAGATACACCAAAAAATCCTAAAAACTTCACAAATACATCATCTTTAAAACTTATGAATGAAAAAATATTCTATGAATGAAAAAATAACAATATTTGACATCTCAAAACCCAACTCTCAAAGGCTTACACACAATACCAAATAAGGGAAAACAATGAAACCAAAATTTTGCAATCAATTTCATTGCTCTCTTCCCCTCAACAATCACAAGAGAATTCTCTCAACTAAAAGGACTCGTAACATTCAAAAAATTAAATGGAATTAAGAACTAATCTTTCTTCATTAATAATAGAAGTGAGCTTCCTTCCTCTTCCAAGATGAAAATCAAATTTCTCTTTTCCCTTACCACTTCTCTCATTGATAAAATATCTCAGATTTTCCCCAAATAAATTCCTCACATTTTTCCTCCAAAACAAAAAACTCGAACTCTCAAATGAAAATTCCAGGAGCCCCTCTCCCCAAACCAGATGTAAGAAGCCCCCTTACTATCTACACAAAACAATCAAATAGAAAAAATAATTCATATCCATTAATGTGACACTTGTCACCTTCACCTTCCATTTAACAACACATCTTATCTCTTTGGTGAGTCATGGGGGTTGGGAGATTATCCTTCCCAAGAGATTCCATTTGTCCACCTAAATAGGTGAGTCATAAGAGGGAGTCATTCAAATCAAATCTCTCCTCTAACACCAAAATAAAAAAACTAAGCATCTCCCATCCAAGCACAAGAGTTGGAAAATTAAGGAAAATAGAATTATCAACTATTAAGGCTCTAAGAGGAAAAGGGATGGAGTTGTATGGTGGAGCTTCGCTAGATGCTGGAGCTTCGGCTAGGGTTTTTCCTTCTGCTGGAGCTTTGTAGTCGGTTGGGAAGTTGCAGACTTTGTTGGATGTTGGAGCTTCTAGGGTTTTACCGACTGCTAGAGCTGCGACTAGGGTTTTTCCTTCCGCTGAAGTTTCGCAATCGGATGGGAAGTTGTAGACTTTGGTTGGAGCTTTGCAGTTGGCTAGGAAGTTGCAAACTTCGCTAGATGTTGGAGCTTCTAGGGTTTTGTCGGCTGTTGGAGTTGCGGCTAGGGTTTTTCCTTTTGTTGGAGTTTCGTAGTTGGTTGGGAAGTTGCAGACTTCGCTAGATCTTGGAGCTTCTTGGGTCTCGTCGGCTGCTGGAGTTTCGCTTTTTGTTGGTGTGTTGCCAGTTGTTGGAGCTTCATTGTCTATTGGTGCGTTGTCGGGTTCTGGAGCTTCTTTGTCTGCTGGTGACTTGCCGGATGTTGGAGCTTCTAGGGTTTTGCTGGCTGCTAGTGTTTCATTGTCTTATGGTGTGTTGCCGGTAGTTGGTGCTACATTTTTTGTTGGTGCTTTGCCTTTTGTGGGGTTGGCAGGGTCTTTTGTTGATGTTATTTCCAAGACGGTTGTGACTGTGAAGGGACACATGGTTTCCACTGACAATGGGGATTCCATTGCCCCAGTTCCTGTTTGTGGGTCTTTAAAGATCTATCAAGCTGTCATTTGCTGCTGATAGAGGTTTGATGAACAGCAATGAAATTTTTAAATCCCACGGACTGATTTGTCAGTTTTGAGGTTTTTGGCCTAGCCTTCCCCAACTGCATGATTGGATCTCTTGAAGATGGGAACCAAAATTATTAGGTACTGTTAACATCTATCCAATGGTAAAAGGCTTTTTCATTGCAAAATTTGATAATGTTGTGGATAGAGCTACGATCCTATGTGATTATTTCTTTTGTTGGGAGGATGAAATTTTTTTGATCATGGTCAAGTCGTGGCACCCTTTTTTCAATCCTTCCACTGAAGTCTTTAGTTTTATCCCTATATGGGCCTGGATCCCCAATCTGCCCCTTCATATGTGGCATGATTCTGTTCTTGAGGAAGTGGGTGGGGCTTTGGGGGAATTTTTGTTGATTGATAATGAGTTTGATAATATGTATCATTCTACTTTTGCTCGTATCTTGGTAGAAATTGATACCTTGAAGGGCCTCCCAACTGAAATTAAAATTGAATCATCCTTGGGACCTTGGATCCAACAACTTGACTTTGAAGACATTCCTTTTAGATGTTGTAAATGTTTTAAGACTCGTCATATTTCATCCCAATGTGGCTTCATTTCCAAGAAGAAGAAAACTTCTCCTTCTTGGTGGAAGGGTGCTTCTACCCAACATTACACTGTCTTGAAAAGCTCATCCCACCCTGAGATGGATGCTGCTCCTGATACTGGCAATCCTCTACCTGCTAGTGGGAAGGTTGGCTTATGTCCTGATATTAATGTTCCTAAAGGGTCTGCTGGGGCTGCTGGCTCTGTCCATGTCCCAGTTGCTGGACCTGAACCTTCTCTTTCTACGCTGGGTGATACTAGATTTTCTATTGATTCGGTGGGTGATGGCTTTGCTGGAAAGGATGGTATTTTGTTAGGTGTTGGATTTGACATTACTACTCCATATCTCAATTGCCCTTTGGCTGGATCTAATGGCGACCCTGCACTGGTTGTTTCTCTGGGTGACTCAACCCCACTTTGGGGGCTGGTTCTCCAACTCTGGAATCATTGTTTTGGTAGGATAAGGCTGCTAGTATTGAAGAAGGCTGGATTACAGTTAAAGGCAAAACTTATATGAAATCCTTCCCGACTTTTGACATAACCCTTCGATCTCATTTGAAGGGGACAAAAAGATAGTGTATCTTTTGCTGCAGATTTCTAATGTTTTATCTTATGCAACGGTGTTGGTGTTTCTTTGGCAGAGTTCTTTTGCGTGGTTTCTTGGGGATGTTGGCCTTTTGTTATGGCTTATCTATTGTATATTGTGTACTCCTAATGCTCTATCTTATGCTTTTTCTTTGTATAGGGTTTCGGGTCCCTTCAAAACCCATTTTTTCCATTAATCAAAACTATTAAGGCTCTAAAACATCAAAGAGGCAATAAAACAACATTTCAACACACCCTATCACAACCTAATACTTCAACACAAAAATTACTCATATGGTTTTGGTGAATCTCTCTTGCCTTCCATTGGCAATACCCTACATATTAGTTACCACATTTATACATCCAATATATTGATATCCTTAGTACATCATGATAACCCCAAACCTAACCATGAATATTCTATAACTAGTTAATGACATGTATCTAACACATTATTAAAATTCAACACATCATCATAAGGTCATTCAAATTATTTTTAAAAGTTGGTTGACATACCTAAATTAGCTTCAATCTAATCACCAAAATAAACAATTAATTATGTGTAACTTACCAGTACTTATTCATTCTTGAAGTTTATCCTCTAATCTCATTTTTGTTGCCTTTA
Organism: Chamaecyparis obtusa; assembly: GCA_027943335.1. Taxonomy (NCBI): domain Eukaryota; kingdom Viridiplantae; phylum Streptophyta; class Pinopsida; order Cupressales; family Cupressaceae; genus Chamaecyparis; species Chamaecyparis obtusa. Next base: position 907,319 of record BSBK01000182.1, on the reverse strand, counting down.
TTCACACTATTTGAAGATTGGATAAAGCTCTTCATTCCATTGTCCCCTCATCAAGACCAAGGAAACATATTAGTAGAATTGATAAATCCATAATAAGTCTAACATCATTTTGTATTTTCTTGCTTTACTTATTTTTTATTAAAATCAACAACAAATCAAGGGTGTTGACCCTTACACAACCACAACCCAAAGGTGTCAATATACATAAAAAACATACTAATAGTAAAGGTGTTGACAATTACAAAGATAAACATCACACTAGCAAAAAGGTTAACCTACCTCAAGAGTAGGTAGACAACTGCCCCACAACATAGGGAGAAGGAAAAGAGGTTGAAGAATGATTTTTCCTACATTGTCAGATGACTGTCCAGGTGATGCTATCATTAGGACCCCCACTACAAGGGGGAACAACTCATGAAACTCTATTTGAAAAATAGTTAGCACAAGGGGTAGAGTGTTGAGAAAGTTGTGCATCGTCCATTGAAGATTGGAGCAAAGAAAGAGAAAAAGACAAAGAAGGGTCCATACAAATAGAGGGGGTTGCACCAGAAGGAGCAAAAACTCATGAGGCCCGGTTTGTAGTAGGAACTTTATCCAAAAGGGACTCATCGTCAACACATGATTCATCATTATAGGAAGAATCAAAAGCTAGGGCAGTTAAATGTACGCCATTGGTGTCCTTCCACCATCTAGCAATGCCTTTATGCCATATGACAAAATAATCAATTGTTAGGTGACCAGTAGAGAAGAACTGATGACATCAAAATGGGAGGCCCTCATAATCCTCTACTTGAGTCCATGGCCTATCCTCCACCATGAGAACCACATCTCCAAGGAGAGGTGTGGAGTATCAATGTTGACCAAAATGTGTGAAAAGGTAGAGAGACCCATAGAAATCATAGTCTCATCCATCTTTAAGAAACAACCTATAAAGTTTCTAATGGCCTCAAAGGAGTTCTCCTAAAAATAAAGGGCAAGATTTGGGAGACTGCCTAGGGATTGACAGAGAGAGAATGAGTCCTCCAAACCCACAACTTTCTTAGCATCGAATCTCATTGTTCAAAAGTTCAAAAGAAGTAAACAAAATAATAAAAAACCCCTTTGCACAATGGAAAAGCTCAATGTTACCAGGGACAATAGATCTCCAAGAGTCTATCACCCAATGATGAAGATCTAGAAGAGAAGGCTAGAAACCAACGAATCTACAAACCAACCCACATTGATGGTAGAAATCCACATTTTCCCCAACATCCTAGCCACACACCACCACAAGGGATGTCTTGGCACATGCAATAGGTTGATGTTTCTCCTTTGAAGGAATAACAACAATAGATTTGGCAACATGAGAAAAACTTCATCCACCAACAATAGAGAGAGGCTTTACGAGGGGGACCCCCCATTCACCGCCTTAGTAGAACCAGTACCAAGTCTCTGAGAAAAGTTCCTAGTGAGAATCACTCTAGCAAGAAGCCTTCCCTAGCAGTGTGAGGAATAACAATAAGAACCCTTGCATCACCCATAGCCATATGTAAAATACCCAACACAGATGAGGAAGAGGAATCAAGGCAAGAGCAAGTCCCCAACTTTGACATGGTTGAAGTAGTATTTTACCTACCCAGAAGCAACCACAAAACCAGATGGGGAAGATGCGACAAGGGTAGCATAGGTGACATGGGCATTAAACAAAACAATCTGGACAACAAAAGAGGCGTCCAGAGTCATTACATCATGAGTGAGAGATGGAGCACACTTCATTTCAAAATATATTGTATCAAATTTGCTTACTTTACTTGTTATACAAGGTCATTTTCTATTTTTTATCAATCGCCAAATATTACATCCAATACTTAATCTAACTTAGTTTCGAGATCATATAATAAACCATCTATTAATGTTTATGAACCCAATAACTACTAGCAAGTCTAAAGCTTATCTATTCACATTTACCACTCCATTGATCCTAAAGCTAATAATTTACTTCAATCATTTGTTCAATGTACATACCAATTCCTTAACAATACTCCTCAAGTTTTGTTATTAAAGAGAGAAGGAATGAATAAATAGATACAATATGATTCATCTACAAAATCCATAATACATGACACCTAAGCAACATTGTGCATTTTAATACTAATCACGACTCCTTAAAGAGCTATAACAATTACACACAGGGGTATGTCTTACATAGAAGTTATTTCTCAGTTATAGTAAGTGAGAATGCCTATCTTGACTATATAATAAGCTTTGATAATGTTAGATAGAGAAATTTTGGGAGATTGAAAGGTAAATTTAACACCTTTCATATGAAGAAGTAATGTAGCATTCCTAGCTCGAATGGAGTCTATAATGCACAACAATAGTGTATGAGATAAAAATCCCCTCGAAATAGCAACTAACTAAAGATTAAACATGAAGATGACGCCCATAAAAAAGGATCATTGTGGGGACAATTGCTTAGGACATGTTGTTTTGATTACTTTGGGTATCTTGATTAACAAGTTGAGCATCTGGACCTTGATTGTCATTGGTATGGGTATTGTCATTATTTGACTCATGGATTTTTTGAGCATGACCACTAGCATTAACATCCCCCTTAAGTAAGAACACATCAAACTTGATAGGTGATTTGATCCCTTCACCAACTAAATTTGTAAAATAAACATTAGAGTGGTGCTTCATCACCGCTACAAGGAGCTCAAGAAACCTAGGGTCATTGTGAGCACGTTCTATTTCTTCAAAAGGTATCTCTCCAATACCGGGGTTATGATCTACATTCTCTATGAAACTATCATCATCACACTAGTACAAAAACAACAATATATGACTAAATAAACTACTAAAAATTGTAGATAAATGACTAAACTTAGTCACGTGACCATTAGTAGTTTATTGTCAGTCATTTATCTCGCGACCAAATTTATGACTAAATTATTTTAGTCATTGATTTAGTCATATATTTAGTCATTAATTTAGTCATATATTTAGTCATTAATTTAGTTATATTTAGTCATTAATTTAGTCATATATTTAGTCATTAATTTAGTTATTTAGTCATATATTTAGTCATTAATTTAGTCGTATAGTTAGTTATTAATTTAGTCATCTATTTAGTCATATTTTTGGTCATATATTTAGTCATATATTTAGTCATTAATTTAGTCATGAAATGAAAAATGTTTTAAATACCATAAATTTTATAATGCAAAAAAAAACATTATATTAAACTTGAACTAAAACATAAAAGAAAATAAAAAATATTACACACGAACAAGCTACGACCCAGTAAAATTAAAGGATTGTTTCAACATCATGATAAATAAAGATAATCTACAATAAAAAAATCTTATTGCAAATATACATTATCAAGTTATAAGATGTCAAAAATTGTTTTTAATGAAAAAGTATACAGAGCCACAAATATATATATATATATTAATAAAAGCTAGTTCAAGAGCTCAATAGGGAAAGAACTAGCAAGAAAACCCTATATCGTTTCTCCATTACAAAATCAGAAGAAAAAACCCTAACCAACAACTAAAGTGGACTATGGAAGAAAAGAGGAATACAGATCCTCTCAAAACAAAAACATTTGCCATTCAAAGTATGCAGGGTGCCAAAATATATACTTAAGATGTCAAAGTTATCTAAGAGTATATACGTAAATATAATAAAAATTATCAAAATTGTCTCAAATAAAGCACTGAGCCAAGATGTCTAACAACTAGTACATGATAAACATGTTGATCAACTATGTCATTTTTTGAAAATACTTTAGTTGCCACCGTGTGAAGGTTCCCTCTTTCTCTTTCAGACGAACAACTCCATCTATTTTGTCTTCATAAGTAAGGGGTACGTTACTTGTGACCTTTAAAATATTTACATTTGCATCTCTTATTCCTTTCAAGTTGATTCCATGTGCAATAGATAGGGAGTGAATCCGCCCAATGCCACAACATCACTATCATATGGATCCAACACCTGAACTTTATCCCCTTCTTCGAGTTTATCAACACATTTATGCAAAAAGAAAAAATTAACACATTATATCACATAGGTAATGAAAGGCCACAAATATAATATAATCATAAGTTTCTAAATAAGAAATACCAAAATTAATGTCTATTCCTATTGCGCTTCTCTTTCTTATGTTCAAGACTGAAGGCGACACAAGAATTGGAAAAAATAAAGAAGCATTTATAGTTCATCTAAAGACTAAAATAGTATAAATCATCCAAATAAGAGATGCTTTAATCTGAAAATGCCCTATCATTAGGGTAATGATATTCATGAACAACAACAACTAGAGGTGGAGAATGGTAGCCAGAAAAAGAATGATCAACAAATTGCAGGAGAAACACCCAGTTTATAAAGAATAGACAATAGATTTCTTTGTAGTGGAAGGAATTTTCATTAAAACAAGGGAAAAGAGTTAAGTGGAAATAAATATTTTCATTAATAAATTGATATATTGAAGGAAAAACCTCTTTCTACGAGCATGGACAACAAAGTTTCCAAAGTGAACAATAAATTCAATGAAAGATTGCAGAAGAAGCATATCTCAAGACTGTAGAACAATCGTAAGAAATAAGAACTGTGAGTTATCAAGATCTTTTGTTTTTACTATGTCTTTGTGTGAATGTTACTGTGATGGAGCATATGTTGTCTCATTGCTAAGATCTATGAATGAATGTGCTGAGAGTTGAGAGCATATTGTTGGATTTGAACATAACACTGCTAGCATAGAAAAGAAGGTAGAATGTTCTTTATTGTTGTAGCTATTGAAGTAAAAGTAGTCAGTGAGAAATGAAGAGAAATGATCATGGGCCATGTTGTAGCTGATGAAAAAGAACTGGCCTCAACAAAGGAGTAAGTATACCACCACTAAAGTCTGCCAAAGAGGAAGCCCAGGTAAATCGATAGAGAAGACTATGGATCTGTAGATTAAGAGTTATTGATAAAGAAGATTAGAAGATGAAAGGATGATATGAAGTTGTCAATAGATTGAAGAAGTAATATGGTTGAATGCTACAACATTCTATTTCTATATGAAAGCAATTTATGAGGCCAATAAAGGCCACTAAAGCTAGGATCCCCGAGCATCCACAGTGTGACTCTCTGGGAGGTGCAGAGGAAATACATGTGTCTTGCACCTGAATCGACAATGGAATGGTTACCAAGAGGGACAGAGCTCATGGTAAGAGCATTCCAACTACAACATGGGATTTCCTAGGTTCGATTGCTAGTATTTGAATATTCTAGATGTCAATGCATCAGTTAGTGAAACTATGGAAAACAATAAGAATGTACAGTTGAAATTAAGGGGGAGTGTTGGAATACATTAATTTCAACTGTGCTGACATATTACACCACATACCTAATCCACCATCCAATCTACCAAATTTGATCTGGACCTACCAAAATTCTAGACATTTTTATGTTATTTAATGTTGAATTATCCTCACAACTACCTTGCAGACCAAGGCTTCAACATTGAGGAGCTCACATTGGTTATAAATGTAATGTAATGAAAACTGCTACTCACTCCTAGTTGATTCTAGCTTCGTAGAGCTATAAGAGATTGTCCAAAACATCAATATGTAATGGTTAATGTATTTTTTCAAGAGCTAAAGCTCTCCGGGAAGTTTGTGCAATGTAATATGTTGTTCAAGTCAATGAAATATATTTTCTGTGCAGTAGCACATTGGGTTATTTGTTTTCTACTTTAGTTTTCTTTGTCTCTACATATTGATGGGCAACATTTCAGAGATTCCAAAGAAGTGACAAGATTATCAAAGAATCAAGAGATTAGTCAAAGATGAAAGAATGGGGTAGTCAAAGCATGATCAAATAATGGAAATACAATGATATAAGGATCAAAAAATCTCATGAAAGACTAGATAGGTACAATGGTTGCTAAAGAGAAGAGGCGTCTATAACACAATGAATGAGTATAAGAAAGGAGAGAAGGCGCTTTCATGGAAGATTAATAAACATTCAACTCTCATTGCAGTGTTAATGGAATTGCTAAAGCATCTTGGCATATTGGAGACAAAATATTGTAAGTGTTAACATTCATCTTGGGTATGGAAACCCTCAAGAGAAGTATATATCAGCTAGTATAGGGTTTTTATGTTGGGAGTATCTAGTAAGTTGTATAAGATTGATAGAGGTTTCAAATTTAGTTTAGGGCCCATTTTCTTTTCCATTGATTTTTCAAATGGTATTTCAATAACCAACCTTACATTAGCATTTTTACAATCCATTTTCATATTTAGTTGGGCAGGATGAGAAAACCCCAAAAACACATAAAAGAACCTTTTTCAAGTGCCTGAAGAGTTGATTCATAAAATAATTTTGGTTATGTCTAGAGTGTGAGAATCAGCATAGGAAGTTTGATCCTAGAAAATCTTTTCAATATTTTGGTTTTTTTGGGTCAAAGAAGCTAGTATGATTTTTGACATTTTAGAAGACTTCTCATTTCAATAGTTGGATAGCTTCAGCCTACAACCACCTCAAAATTGATGCATTATGGATGCATCATGCAACATGTATCAATGAGGGCTCACATTTGGGATCACCTGTGGTGGTAGCATATTCCTTATGCTAGGCCTACATTTCGCTCAGTTCTTGTGAATTGTGTCCATTGCAGGCTTGAACTTGTACAACAATTCCCATATCTAGGATAATTTTATCAGTTTCAGAATGTGCAATCTGATTGATATTTGTTTTACCATTTTGTTAAGAGTTTTTTTTTCCAGCGAAAGTTTTATCAAAATCATGGTAGTGTTGGCATAAGTAGTAACTTTTAAGTTACCTTGCATGTAAGTTGGATAAGCTCATCTTTAGTTTTGTTGTTTTTGAATCATAAAACTCTACTCTTGTCAATGAAACCTAATTTATAATAGAAAAATGCATGCCATCTTTGTTGGTTGAATCATCAAAAAATAATAATGAGTAGGATGTTGATTCATAAAAGAATCAAAGGGTGAAAATAAATGACAGAGATAAGACAGTTTGAATGGATGAGATAGTCATTCAACCCAAACAAAATCCATGAATGTTATGCACTAAACACAAAGATAAGCCTAGAGTACTTTATACATGTTGTGAACAAGTCCATAAATGATAATGCACAAGTTTGGAAGAAGGGCACTGTCATAGGTAATTTATTTTGACCAAAGGATAGTATTATGAAGAGAAAATTGCAAAGATTCAATGAAAAATACCATTCTACTTCAAAAGAATTTAATGTGACAAATGTAAGTAGTCAGTGCATTTGAAAACTTCGAACACCTATGAATGGAGTGGGACAGTCACTAAGGAGTTAAGGATGATTTCAAAGTGAAAGCACACTCTCACCTCAAGTTTATCACTACTAGTACTATAAATATCATGCACATCCTATTCAAAATCAACATAATCACTATCAACCTTGTCTTTTAATTTTTGTTTTTCTTTCATATGATTGCTCTACATGTGGGTTTAATCATGAAAGGTTAATATAAGTCAAGTAAAGAATGAAAAAGCTATAAATTTTTTTGACAATAACTATTATATTACCTCAACTTCAACACAACTATGATTGGGCTACACATTCTTGTCCACTAGTTCATCATGATCACTATTGACATCGACAACTTTGTTGGCATCAAGGTATTTTTGTTTTTGTGTTGCTTTGATAAAATTGTTCTGCATGTAGTTAAAATTGATAAAATCTTGGTAGAGAGGAAAGGTCATAAAATAATGGTTTGAAAATGCAATATCAACAATGCTATGTGTATGAGAATCAATGCTTAAGGATAATGTTTTGTATATAAAAATTCATAAAGACGTTGATCAAAATGATGCTCTCAACAATGCAAAGATACATTACTATGAACCAGAATTAACTCATCAATATAGCCTCTTACCTAATATGAATTCATGAAATTATGATCATTCCACGAAGAAACTATAGGCTGAATCGAGGAAGTCAACTGTGAAACTTTCTCAGTGAGACTATGTAAGTGCATCATTATATGTTCATACCCTTCATTTGAATTGACATGATTTGCAAAGGCTCTTACTGGGCCTTCCATATTTGGTTGTGAAGTCTTTGTTGACGAACTAGACTTCCACTTCATACTATTCTTAGATTTATTAGGATCTAGTGTTGCCATATAATTGACAATATCTTCTGCACCTGCTTCTCTATTATTGTTTTCCACCTAAAATACAATGTCAATTTTAACACATAGTCAGTTCAATAAAAAATTGAAATAAATAACATAATTTAAATTGAACCAAAAAGCCATACACTTACTCCAAAATTTTTTATTTTGGCCTGCAACCCGCCTCAGCCAAATGTATATCCAGCCTTCACATTGTCTCTTGCTCTCTTGCCTCTATTGCTCTTTGTCAAATATTCTTCGGAATGCATACTTTCTTTCAATGATTCCCACTATTTGGGAGATAGAGTGTTGTCTAAAATCTATTTTCCCTCCATGATTTCTTTTGTGCTAATGTATCTAAAATTGTTCTTTAGAAGTCTCATCTTGTACTTGTAATATTTTCTCAAGATTTGTCCACCAATAGTGTCAAAGGCATTTTCCATTTTTTTTATAACATTTTCCACATGGTGTGGATCTTGCTCTGCAAACTTTGATTTACAAATATCTAAATGGGCCCTACATCTTACACCCAACTTAGAGGCCCACCTTGCAGTATTTTTCCCAATGGGATCACCATCTCTTGATACCTCAACCAAGAATGGCTTCTTCCCTTCTTATATCCTTTCTTTTGAATGCCTCTCTGTAGATCTATATATATCTTGACTCAATTTGTTTCTTTTAACAAAAGCGAACACATCTTCTGTTGAACCACTACCAATAGGTTCCCTTTGAGGCACATCAGATGCAAGAAGACTCTCTTCATGAATTTCATTAGGTTGCACATCACCATGTGCTATATTAGGTTCCACATCATCACAATTACCTTTTTCACCAACTAGATTTATTGGATCACAAAAGCGTTGGCTTTTACGAACTGGCAACATTGTATCTTTATTTGGTACTTGTTTTTTCTCTTCATTTTCTTTACACTCTTTTTCTTTCCTGTAAAACCAAAAACAAATATCGTATCATGTCTTATATACATAAAGATTTCGCATATAAAATTTCATTAAATAGTATTAAACAAATAATATGCTACTTAGTAGATGTACAACTTGCCTATTTGTCAAACCAAGACGTGATAAACATTCATTATTCTTGGCCACACATTCTTCACGAAAGCGCTCATAATCTGTTAGTGGAATTTCAGCATTATGATCACTATCATCTAATTTGCACCTTAAATTCTTTCTCCTCATTTTTTGATGTCCAAAAATATAATAATGTATAAATTATCAACTTGATAATAATGGAAGAAAGCATCAGTTTTTAGATGTCTGAATAAAAAATCTGGGATATTTAATCGACTATAAACTAGAACATGATTTAATCAAAGCACTGTATAATAAATGAACCCACAAGATAACACACATAGAGAAAATGATTCAATTTAGGGGTGCCTAATTCTTTCAAAATAAGAAAGTAAAGTCACATAAATATCATCCTTAAATATAAAAAACATGAACTTGTCAAATAGATTTATAAACTTTGTTGGAACCTAAGGACACTTCCTTATTAGATATTGACTGTGATAGTCATGTTATTCTTGCAATGACATGGCACTGGCACTCAAAGACAAGAAGTAGAGAACTTGTTCGATCGTCACTGGAATCCTCCTTCACTCCAAACAAAGATAACATTCCCTTCATGCTAGAAGCTCCCTTTAAATTTGTTAGCATCCCCACTCCATAGGAACAGTTTAATTTCCAAATAACCATAGAATAAAAGCAACAATAATTTCCAAAAAAAATCATGATAGATAAATTTGAAAAAAAGAATAGTGAATCAGTCATACACAAATAGTAAATAGTACATGCTGCAATTTTTAATCACAGAAAACTACAATGCAAGTATAAAAGCCAAAATCCATACAACTCAAACATATTGATATTGCATCCTCATTTTTATATGAAAACATATTCATATTACATTCATATAGAAACTTTGTTCAACATTAAAGCCCTAAAACAAGTATCAGTCCGAAGGTTCATGTCCTTAAAACATAGAATAGTCTAGAAACAACATAAAAGTCTTAAATAAAAGATCATAAAATTAGGCTCATCAATAATCATATGCATTTCCAGCAAGATCAGAATCTTGATCACTTGTGTCTTCATCTGCTTGATTTTGTTCCTCATCCTCATTTCTGACATGCAATACATTCTCTCTCTCAATTTCTTCATTGGCAATCAAAATCTCTTCTTCAAACAATCCCTCATTGTCTTCATCCACTTCTTCGAATGTTTCTTGTAAATTAACATATTGTCCATCAGGCATTACATTGACAACTTCCATGAATTTTCAATTCAAATGAGACTCTGTTTGAATGACATATGACCAACTTGAGCTTCTTACATCATCAATTAGAAATGATTGATTAATTTGAAGAGGGGAAACATATGGCTCATTTGTCTCTGATAAAAAATGTCATGTATTTGCACGTATAAATCCATACTCATCAAATTTTACTGTAGATGGTCGGATCCATTTACATTTTAATAATATAAGATTGTTTTCACCAAATCCAATTGAATAATTTCTTGGATGAATCCAACATACAATTGCTTCTCAATTTCATGAAGAAATTCAGCGCTAACAACACAATCACAATTTGTCTTTCCTTTGTCCTTTTCTTCCACTCTTAAATGACAACAATAGGCCCACATTCCACTAAAACTTATAGCCCATATATGTGGAGATTGTGAAATCTCATTTTCCTCTGTTGTTATATATTGACCTCCTTCTTTTGTATCACAGATTGCATTAGCAATCCATTCTTCAAATTTTGGAAAGAATCACCTCCAATAAAATTATGACGCATGTGCTTTTGAGGTCGATGTTGCATCCAAATTTGATTCTCTTCTTCATATTTTCTACATAAAATAATGATGTACAAATAGTAAGATTAATAATATGAATGTGTAAATGCAATTGAGTAAAAAAAATAGTGTAATATTTTTTACCTGCTCCATTTGTCGAATGAAGATGTGTTTTGAAGAATAAAGGCATGTATTGCACTTCTTTCTTGATATGAGAGCTTGAAGTGACTTCCATTTCCTTCTAATAATTCACCTGCAACTCTCTCATCTTTGTCATCATCCCATACATGTCAATTGACATTTTTAAAATCCTTCATATATTCTGTGCAAAACCCCATGGCCTCTTACATTGAATATCCCTCAGACATGATGCCTTTTGGTTTTGCCCTAGTATGAACAATTTTTTTCAAAACCTTCACATATCATTCTATAGGATACATCCATCTCATTCTTATTGGACCACAATCGTCTAGTTCATATTCTAGATGTATCAAAAGATGCATAGAAATGTTAAAGAATGCTGGTGGAAATTCTCATTCCAATAGACAAAGGACTTCAACAACCTCCTCTCTCAAACTATCAAAGTCTGAAGGATCTAATACATGTAATCTCAATCTCTTTAATATTAGGCCCAACCTTATAATTGCCAATTTTGGCCCCTTTGCCAAACCTAATATATTTACCACAATAGGTAAAATATTCTTGATTATGACATGATAGTCAAGGGTCTTGAGGCCTCTTAAGCTATTAATGTTAGTTTGACTAATAATGTTGCTACTCACATATCTAGTGGAAAAGCGGGTTTGAGACATCAACTGTAAGAATTGTGCACGTTGTTCCTTTGAGGAGCACTAGGTTTTCTATATTTTTCATTATCATATTTTTCAATGCAAAGATTTCGACGAATCTTTATTTCTCGAAAGTCTTCACGAGATGAAATAGTATCAAAAGTGCCAAAAAGAGTTTCTATAATATCATAAGTTATATTTTTCTCAGTATGCATAAAGTCAACAGTATGCCTGATGGCTATATCCCTAAAGTATGGCAACTTATACAATATGTACAACTGTTTTACACCATTTTCATTACATGGATCATATATATTTCCAGCAATCCCATTATTTTCAATAAATGACATTCTTTTTTGTCCATTCTCAACAATGTAATCACCTGTTATTAATAAGGACACTCCACGATTCTCTTCTTGACCATTGAAACATGTTTTTTGTCGATAATATGGATGATCCATTTTAAGGTAAGCACAATGTCCGCAATAAATACACTTACACAAAATTCTTGAGTTCCTCACAAAATTCTTAAAGTTGCAAGCAAGACATCCATGGTATCCATGAATAGAGAGACCAGACAATGTGCCATATGCAGGAAGATCATGAATTGTAAACAATAAGGAAGCTTTTAAAGTGAATTTGATTGAATGACCATCCCTTAAAGACTGAATTACTTCAATTTAATTCCAAAATTCTATTAGCTTGTCATATAATGGCTCTAGATAAGCATCTATTGTATCTGAAGTCACACTTTTCTTTCGTGGTATAATCAATGATAACATTAAGAAAAATGGTTTAGTTGCTAACCAATGAGGAAAGTTATAATTTATTAGAAACACTAGCCAAGTTGACCATTTAGTACTCTGTTCTAAGAATGGTTTCACCCCATCTAGAGCCAAACCCAACCTTATATTATGAGGATCTTGAGAAAAATTAGGTCATTTTTATCAAATTCCATCCATGTCTTAGAGTCTGGCACATGCCATTGTTTTCCATTAGTGCTCTTATTTTGGGCATGCCACTACATAAGTTTAGAAATGTCTTTACACCTATACATTCGGAGTAATCATGGGATTATTGAAAAGTGGCGAAGAACCTTTCTAGGAACCACAATTGATTTCAACCCTTGTCTATACCTCGCTTCATGACATTTTGGGCATTCACTCTCATTTGCAAGATTTTTACGAAATAATACACAACCATTCACACATGTGTGGATTTTTTCATACCCTAAGATGAGCTTACTAATTTTCTTTTTACATTGACTTTTTTTTTGGCAATGTGGAGTTAGTTGGTAATATTGAACTTAATAATGTCAATAATTGATCTACACTCTCATTTGTCCAACCATGCACCACTTGCAAGTTAAGAATTTGAAGAATTATTTTCAAATGACTTAACTTGCAATTAGCATAAACATGCTTTAAAGCATCCTCTATTGACTTGGCCCAATCATCATTTAGACCCTCATTTAGCATTCTATCAACTTCAAACCCTTCATTAAACATTTTTGTCTCTTCATCTATGTTTGTTGTCACTTTATTTATGTTTGTTGCCTCTTCATCTCTCACGGTCTGTAATTCTATCATATCTTCATAATAATTGGAAGCCCAAGGGCTTATACCACTATGCCCATATCTTATCATATGTCAATAAATCACATTTCTCTTTTTCACCTTTCCACCAAGACAATTTTTACATGGACATGGATATTTGTCAATGTCCCCCTCATCAACTACTCTCTCATCATATGCATGATATTCATCCATAGTCAACCTATGATGTTGATCCATCTATAATATTATGCATTCTAATATTAATTTAGTTTCTAAATTAAAGAAAAAAACATAAATCTAAAAATAGAGATGCCAAAACATTGTTGAAAGTAGTCACTTTTAGTAGAGACCATAAAAGAAAGAAGAGGATATAATGATTCATTGTTCTGACATCTATGTTACATTCATTTGAAATTTACCTAGTGAGAATGGAATATGTCTGTGTTTTAGGTTTTAAATTACATCTGAATTTGCTGCAGAGGGCCTTGCTAGCTTCAAATTTGTTGTAGAAAACTCCAAATTTGTTGCCCGGCTTTTCAAAAGTCTCAAAGTCCTATCTAAACAAGCTTTATCACCCATGTAAGTGCTTCAATACCTATCCACGAGAATAACAAATGTTAACAACTATGATGAGCATCTATTAACAACTTATGAATCAAATTAAAGATGAGAGGAAAATCATTGTTACTACTATATCTTAATCATAATCTATGGGCCTATGCTGATCTAAAATAAAAGATTGAGCATGTTATAGATAAATATAGATCAAAAAAATTCTTAATTGATAGTTTGAGGATTATGAACATTTTTACTTTAACTTTTGTTTAAAGATTAGAAGTGACAACAATGAAATTGATGGCCTGGACATCAATAATATTTTCCACTCAGAGATTAATAATTTATAGCCTATTCATAAAAAAAATTAATGGAATGGTATTATGTCCTAAAGCCTCACAAACTAGGCCAAGCCCAAGATATCAAAGTATCCTGAGATCCCAAAAAATAAAATGAATGCAACAAAAATGCATGGACCCAAAAAGGAAACAAGTGAACAAAGTATCAAACATCAAGACTTAGATAGAAAACAAGAGAACTAAAGAACTAAGCTAAAAATCCCTATCAAAAACTAAAGATGTGAAAGACCTTATAGAGTATTTTTTGTATTTTTGGGCTGGAAAAACACAAAAGGTGAAATTTATCCTCTATATTTCTCAATTCTAGTTTGATATCTAGTAGCAGATACTATGCTTTCTCAAAAAAAATCTAAATAGGACAGAAGATATGTGGGCCCTGTCATAGGAAATTAGGATTCTACTAGTAGCTCTTAGTTAAATAACATAGGACATGACTAGGATCATTACTCAAAGCCTTGATTATAAAGACAACCCATGTAAATCTATTGTCATTGGTCATTTCTATTGCAAATATAATTTGTGTTAAGGAATTATCGTCTGTCAACATTTTGGAAATTTTAGAACTTAAACTTTTAAGCCTCAACTATACTATGAAATTCATTAGACCACCTACTTTACAATAATCATAAGACATTGACAAAGAAATTTGGTAAGAGTCTGTTGATATTTTGGAAATTTTAGAACTTAAACTTTTAAGCCTCAACTATAATATGAAATTCATCAGACCACCTACTTTAAAATTATCATAAGACAGTGACAGGTCAATTTGGTAAGACTTTGTCCACACAAGTAAATGGAAAGTGTTATGAGAGTTATGGAGAATGTGAGAAGAGTATTGTGAAGTTTAGAAGTTGTCCAAGAGCTTAGAAGAGGTTGTGGGTCTAAAGTGAGGATGGTTTGATCACTATTGAGGGAAGTAAGTGATTGTCATATGTTGACAGTGAGGAGTATTAAACATTGTTATTGGTTGGTTTGAGTTTGAGTATGTTGATAGATGTTGGGATTGGTATAGGAAAAGTCTCAAGAGTGTAAGGGTCAGAGTTCCTATGGGTAGGGGTATAGACCAAGAGGAAGAATCCCATTGTCAAGGTTTATAGTGAATAGGACTGTGATGCGTGGACAAAAAATTTGGGCATGATTGGTGCCTTAATAAGTGAATGTTGAGTGTTTGATGGGACTATAGAGAATGAAGGAATCCTAAGGGGAGTTTGTGAGAAGAAAGAGGCATGGATGTTGTCATAGGGTACAAGGGAAGTATTATGCAATTAGAGGTCATGAGGATAATGAATGGAGTCATTAAGTGTTGAGGATGCAATCAATGAATGTTGAAGATGCAATCAGTTTAAGATGTGATCAAAATTTGGAATATGATTAGAGATTGATGATTGAAGAGCGGAGAGTAATAGATGGAAGAGAATGTCAATTCTTGGTTTAGCCATTAATAGGTCTTAGAAGTGTGAGCAATCAAGTTTGGACTGTAGATCAATTACCAAAATTGGTGACTGCAGATGACATGCTTTAAGAGAGAATTCCACACAAGATAAAATGTCATTAAAACACTTGGTGAATTAACTATTGTGATGTTGAATGTCAAAATCATAAAAATAGTAAAGAGGGAAAACAATAGTTCACTTACAAGCTAGCAACACCCATAAAAGGAACAATCGTATTTGATTGTTCAACTTGACATTGATAAGGTTGCATTGAAGTATGTTTTATCAAATGATGAGGAGAAGATCATTCAAAAGCAATGAAAGAAACAACCAATGGAAATTTTCTTAAAGATAGCTACAATAGAAACCATATATCATTGGTTTAACAAAATGGCATATGGCCCTGTGCAAAGGATAAGCAAAAAGAATAATAGAAGAGTATGTAAAGATAAAGAACCAATGAACCCTTAAGTTGAATTATGGTCTCCTCCCAAAGGTCTTCACCAAACTAAACTTCAATGGTGTTGTGAGTGGGAATCCATGTATTGCTATGTTGACACTTGTAAAATTTTCAATTTTACAAATGTCACTAAGAGAAGTAAATCATTATTATTCCTAACCAATTACTGAGAGGGGGGGGTGAATCAATAAATACTATTTCTATCTCAATTAAACCTTGTATATAGATTCTTGTAGAATAAACAGAATGTAATTAACCATTCATAAATAGAAATAGAAATACTCAGATCAACACATCATATATACATGGAAACCCTCGGTTAGAAGAAAAAAACCACGGTGAGACATAGCTCACAACTTCACTATTGTAGTAATAAAGATGTCTTGTTAAGAGCTTAAAAAGAACTTGTAAGTGTGCTACCCGGTAAAGGGATTTGGTAGAAGACCTGTTAAGATCTTGACTCTGTTAGGATTCACCTTGCAAAAGGACTTTAAACACCAATTAATATGTTACCTGGTTAAGGGATTTATACAAAGAACCTATTAGGGTTCACCCTGTTAGAGGGATTTGAATATGCTTTAACAATATGAAAGCAATGATCTCTAATGACACATTCTTTCTGATTAGATCATACTTGATACCCTCTTCACTCTTCTTGGTTGTTGAACCTCTCTTCCTTTCACCTCTTGTGACCGTAGCTTCTCTTAGAAGATATCTTTCTCCTGCTCTGTATATTCAACAACTATTCTTTTGTGTCCTATGACTTGTATTTATAAGAAATTAATCTTAATAAAAGCTCAACTCATAATACCGCCAAGTTGTAAACTCTCTCATAAATCATGCACTAAAAAAGCTTTGCGAGATGATCTTGAGTTTACCTTGAAACATCCACGTAGAAATAAAACTAACTCTTGTTAAAAAGCTAACTCCAGTTCTAAACGGTGAATGCTCAGTATAATCCGATTTTAACTCAGACAGCTCTGCATAATCCGGTGCAGATTAACATTCAGTCGACCGGTATCAATCTTATACCTAGTTGTTCATATATCCCCTGTATGTTCTAAAAGACCGATTGTAGACACTCTTTTTGGTCTACCAGTATATATACTATGTTAGGTCTACTGGTACCTATTAAGGAGTATGATTGGTCTACCGGTTTACTGGTGGGAATGATGTTTGCATCTAATCTTAACCAATGACAACTTAAATATGTCAACAATTTTCCGCTTTGGCATTGGTGGAAAAACATCATTTTTAGTCCCCATCATGTAGACTTCCCATGTGCTTGTACTTCTACTTTGGAGCTAAATCTACTCTATATTCTGATCTTCTCTTTCTGATCTTCATTCAGTCCATCCTGAGGATATTCTAATCTCTCCATCCTGATCTCTTCGTCATTTTGATCTTCTTCCCCTTTTTGCCTCCATAGGACAAAGGGTAGATATTCCATTGTTATTTTGGTTTATATCTGTAGCTTTTTGAATATATCCTTGTACAATTTTGTTGTTGTATGTAGAAAATGATTCCACTGACCGGTGACATGTTCTAGATTTTTGTGTGCTGCTTGTGCTGATACAATTATGTTCTCCATATCTTCGACAATCTTGTAGTCTGGTTCCTTGATCAGATTCTTAGCCTCTGTTGTAGTCTGTTGCTATAAATCAAATGTTGGGGCCAAAAATAATTGGAATCCAATGAGATCTTGGATTATCTTTGTCTTCTCTTCCAAATCTTTTCTCAATATTAGAGAAAGACTTGTCATCTGTCTGATGTACTCTATTGCAAAGGAGTTCTTTATATCAAATTGAGCAGAAAGAACTCTTATATCTTCTAAAGTCTTAGATGACTTCTCTATGATATCTTGAACAAAGTCATCAAAATTTGAAGTTCTTGTCATTAGACTTCCTGTAACCTATAGCTATTATTGGAGTACCCTTGTGTTTGCAGATACAATAAATTTTAACTCTTCAACCTATTTATGGAGAATTTCTATTCTCTTCTTCTCATAATGATCAATGGAAACTGTCTCCAGATCGGTGACATCTTCTCCTATTGCTTGTGCCAAAATCTCCAATTGATCAATCACAGGCTCATCTTCATCAATATCTACATCTGGTACAAAGTTATACAGGATGTTCCTACACTTGTGAGGACCATGTCCTGTTTCTTCTTTGTTAGCTCTTTTAGTTGCCTAGTTGACATCTTGCTTATGCCAACTACAGTTTTGCTAACTTTTCTCTTCTTGGCTTCAGTTTCTATCATAAAGGTTAACTTCCTCTTAGATGAGGATGAGCCTGGAACATCGACCTGTTCCTTTTTCTTTGGCTCCAGTACCGGTTGTTCTTCTACAAGCTTGTCCTATTCAACATGTATAGGTAACTCTTGTTCTTGATTTTCTTCTCCTTCCAATTGTACTTCTTCTATTGATTGTACCATCTCTTCCGGTAGGACCTCTTCTTCTAGTCTTGCTACTTCTTGTTGTACTTCCCCTTCCGGTAGTACCTCTTCTTCTGGGTGAGCATCTTTTTGTTGTAGAACTTTTTCTTCTGGTGGGGCTTCCTCTGTATATTTCTCCTCAGCTTCCTTTTGTTTATCCACAATGATCTCTGCCTCATTTGACCCTTTATTTGTAGTCATCTTGACCGATGACTCTTCCAGTACTTGTTCATCTGGTAGAGTTTTCTCTTCCAGATTCAGTTGTTCACTAGTTGTGAACATCTCCATTGGAACTTCTTGTTGCTCACCAGTTGGTTCATGAGTAGTTAAGTGAACCGATGGTTCCTGTACTTTCTCAGGTTCTTCCTGTGGACTTGTTGCCTTGAAAACACTAAAATCATATTATTGCCAGAACTCAAGTGTCTCTTGATAGACTTCTTTTTCATAACCATTTACTATCTTGGCAACTCTATTCTTTGTATCCAGATTCATGGATACCTCCTCCATTAGAAGTTTAATAGTTTCTTCACTGAGACCAGGTTGTACTTGTGATAGTGTCTCCTTAACAATTCTAATGTTGGAGCCTAGACCGATTCTCCACTTATTCATACTCTAGTATTCAATTCAGAAGGAAATTTAGACCTATAGTCTCTTGGACTTTTGTTGAAATCCAAGAAGGTTTCCAATAGAGCCACTATTATTGCTTGTTTATCTTCCTCTCCTAACACACTAAACCATTTATCCACATTGGCTGCTTCACCAAAATCCATGACTTCATCTACAATATCATTTATAGTCATTGTACAAGCCTTACCTTTTTCTAGAGATACTAGTATGGTTGGTGGATCTAGATCACCACCTTTGTCATCAGTGATATCGACGATGACTAGTTCAGTCAATACCTTTGCTTTGACTTGAGCCTCAGCTCCCAAAATTCTCTTTCCTTTACCAATATCTTTGATCGGTGGGTCAGTGTTCTTCTGGCATGCTTCTTCTGCCTATTGTTGGGTCTAAAGAAGTTTTGTCCATGTTGCCACACCTTCTTCGTGTACCTTGTTAATTTCTCCAACAAGCATTTGACTTATCCTCTTTCTTATCAAGAAATTTTGCTTGTGCAATTCTACCTGATGAGTTGCCTCATCTAGAGTTAAGTGATTTTGAACTTCAAGAAGAGCCCTAATTCTTAGCTCCTTTTCTCTTTCCATTTAAGCTTTCCATCTTGCTTCAAGAATCTCTTGGAGATCATCAGGGATGACCTTATGAAGTTCGGTAGGAGTTAGATGGAACTTATGAATGCAATAGACTACCGCTTCTTCTATTTTCCTCCTTTCTTCTTCTATGGCAAGACTGTACCACCTTCCAAATGATGCCATACCACCTGAAATCTTTATCCCTGTCACAAATTCATCAATTGTGGGTTTTCTTCCTCTCGGTGCATCCTCTTTCACCGGTTTAGCAGATTTATTCTTTCGTAGAAGAGGAATGGTGTCTTCAGTCTCTTTTTCTTCAGTTTCTTCCCCTAGAGTGATGGGTGCTTGTTGTGCTCTCTTCTTTTGAATAATGGGTTGATTTGTTGTCAGTTTCTTCTTAAGTGTGGGAGACCTCTTCACATATACCTTCTTTCATTCTTTCACTGAAGACTTCTTCAGATTTTCCATTATCTCCTCATATGTTCTGAACCGGTATGATGAGAGATCTAGGTCACCCTCTTGTAAGGTGTCTACATATGCCTTGGCTGTCTTTGAGGAGATCTCATAACTGAGCTTCAGTGCGTACTCAATTTTTGGTTCTACAACCTGAATGATGCAGTGATCAGTAGTTACTAGGAAACACACCTTATCTTTGTAATATTCAATGATAGTTGAGGGAATTTTTTACATGGCATGCATCCTCAACTAGAATGCCTCAAAAAAGTCATTCATGACTTTACTAAATTGGTTTCCCAGTTTATTGGCCATTTCACTGATCTGTATCATTACTGGTCTATCGGTTCCCCATGTAACCTTTCCTATTCCTAAAAAGTAATTATGATAGTAGAAGAATAGACATACCAATAGGGTTTTGTATTTTAGGAACTTCTTTTTCACAACATCGAGCTTCTTTAAATTTTAAAAAATCTACCCTCCAAGCATGGCACATAGGTCATACTGCGCATTGTCAGGCATGATCTAGTAAGTGACATGAATGGCTCCAGCCGACACATTGTTTAGGTTTCTTGATTGATAGATTTTATAATCTATCACCGCAGATGTAAACCGAACTCCCTCATCTTCAATATCATTAACCGTCATCGGCCGAATATCAGATTTGATTTTGTCAATTTAGTGACAATGAAATTGGAGATGGTTCTAAGGGTGAGGGCTTCCCCTTTGTCATTGTACCTGGTCACTCTATGCAGATCTTCCTTAGTGATTTGAGTACATGCACCCTTCGTAAGCCAGAAACCAGGTTCATGCACGCGACTAAGAACCAATCGTATCCAATCTGATTGAAACATGGTTGGATAACAGACTCCATTTATCAGTCCTGAAGATACCAACTTCATGTATTTATCCTGAATATTTCCATCTTTGCATAGCGAGAGGTACTCTCTTTGGATAAAAGTTTCACCCAGTTCATCTTGCTTAGCATGAATAAAGGTTGTGACATCTTCAGTCATGAGAAATCCATTTGGCATAGATGATAGTGCACCGAAAGACATGTCATTCTCCCTATTTTTTTCTATCATAATGTTGTAAATAGGTCAGTCAACAAGATTTCCTTTGATCAGTTTGATAAAAGAAGATGATGATGCCATTGCTATCGATTAGTTTACTCAAAAATTACTTAATCGTCCTTAGGAAAATGAATTAATAGTGATCTTGAATCAAAGCATGAGAAAATTGGTAAAGCATAAAAAATTATAAATCACAAATCACAAAGTAAAGTGATATGAGTAATCCTCCTTCCTTTATATAGATTAAGGGTTTAACGGTAATTACCAAATGGTAACTACTAGTTAACGACTACAATATTAATTACCTTACCTAACCTTTCTTTCCTTTTTCACCAATTGGTATTCAAGCTTTTACCTATTGAAAAAACCCTTGGTTGATCAATACTCACATATCTGGTTTTACTTACTAACTGAGTGAGTTTATTGCTCACCAGTCCTATCGGGAATAGTAGACGGGCTACTAGTTCCCTCTCAGCCTTTTAGGCTTAGTTTTCTGAAGAGATATCACCATCAGGAGACAATGATCTTCCCTCTATCTTCTCCTCAATGTAGCTCTTTGATTCCTTCTTGAACCAAATCTTCTCGACTTCTTTCTCGGTCTCTTTTCCCTTGTTATCCTTTTGATTGGGAGACACGGTCTTCTTCATTGTTTTGACCGATCCTCTCTTTTTTTTCACTGGTTGGTTCATACAATCTTTGGCCAGATGACCAACTTTGTTGAAGGTGTAGCAGACTATTCCAGTTTCCTTCCATGGATTTACCCTTCTTTTCTTGGGTGAATACACTAGGAGTCATTATGGTTGTGCATGCCACAGTTAGCACAATTGGTTGTGCTCTGGCTCTTGTTCCTCTTAGGGAATATCGGTCTTAGTGGGGATTTGAATGCCATTGTTTTGGATTTGCATTCTTTAGCCTTGTGTCCAAACTTGTTGCATGAATAGCAATAGCCCTTGAAGCTTCCCCTAGTTCCATTGGACACACTGTTGGGATGAGACCTACATTCAGTGGTCTTGTGGCCATACTTGTAACAATTTTTGGAGTAGCTATTAGTTGGCTTTACCAGTGCATTTTTGCAGTTTCTTGTTTTATGGCCCAGTTTTCTACAGTGATTGCAAGGAGTGTTGAAGGTATTTTTACCCTTTTGTTCCAGTGGTTTCTTCTTTTCCTTCTTTCTTTTCTTGACTCCAGATGACTCACCGGTTTCCTTGTTGTTCTGACCGGTGAACCTAAGTCTTGTGGAATCTTTGTGCTTTCTTTGAGCCTTCAGTTGCTCATCAAGCTTTACTGAGCTTTCATTGTATCTTCTGGGTGTTTCATTTCTTTCTTTGAGAGCTTTCATTTGTTCCTTCACTTGATACAACTCAATTTCCATCCTCTTTCATGCATCATCTTTATCATGCCAATTCTTTTGCATGTTGGAATTTTCTTGAGTGACTATCTGCATGTCTTCTTGAAGTTGCAGAACTACAAGATCACTTTCTCTTACTGCTTCTTCTGCTAGATTTATTTCTCTCTCAGAGGTTGTTAGTGATTTCACTATAGTGTTTATTTCATCTTTATCTTTCCTCTTTTTCTCAATTAATTCAGTCATTCTCAGGGCATTATCCTCCTCCCTTTTCAGGTTGGAGATCTGATCAATTAGGATTTGATTCTTCTCCATAAGCTCAGAGACTACCTCCTCAGCTTCATCTGATCCACTTTTCCCAGAGAGTTCCTCAATCATTTCATTGCTCTCACTCAACTGCAGAGCCAACTCCTTTCTTCTAGCAAGGTATCATATTAGCCTATTCTCAATAGAGGCAATGATGTCATTGGCTTCCTCAAGCTGCTTCTGATACCTGTAACCCTCCATGATATTTTACTCAAGTGGTTAAGCTATATATCTTTGAGAACCAAATGGCTCTGATACCAATTGCTATTCCTAACCGATTACTAAGAGGGGGGGTGAATCAATAAATACTATTTCTATCTCAATTAAACCTTGTATATAGATTCTTGTAGAATAAATAGAATGTAATTAACCATTCATAAGCAGAAATAGAAATACTCAGATCAACACATCATATATATGTGGAAACCCTCGGTTAGAAGGAAAAAACCACGATGAGACAGAGCTCACAACTTCACTACTGCAGTAATAAAGATGCCTTGTTAAGAGCTTACAAAGAACTTGTAAGAGTTCTATCTGGTAAAAGGATTTGGTAGAAGACCTGTTAAGATCTTGACTCTATTAGGAGTCTCCTTGCAAAAGGACTTTAAACACTAATTAAGATGCTACTCGGTTAAGGGATTTATACAAAGAACCTATTAGGGTTCACCCTGTTAGAGGGATTTGAATATGCTTTAACAATATGAAAGCAATGATCTCTAAAGACACATTATGTCTGATTAGATCATACCTGATACCCTTTTCACTTTGCTTGGATGTTGATCCTCTTTGCATTTCACCTCATGTGACCGTAGCTTCTCTCAGAAGATATCTTTCTCCTACTCTGTATATTCAAAAACTATTCTTTTGTGTTCTATGACCTGTATTTATAAGAAATTAATCTTAATAAAATATCAACTCATAGTACCGCCAAGCTGTAAACTCTCCCATAAATCATGCAGAAAAAAATCTTTGTGATATGATCTTGAGTTTACCTTGAAACATCTGCGTAGAAATAAAACTAACTCTTGTTAAAAAGATAACTCCAATTCCAAACGGTGAATGCTCCGTATAATATGGTTTTAACTCAGACAACTCCGCATAATCTGGTGTGGATTAACATTCAGTCGACTGATATCAATCTTATACCCGGTTGTTCATACATCCCCTATATGTTCTAAAAGACTAGTTGTGGACACTCTATTTGGTCTATCGGTACATATACTATGTTAGGTCTATCGGTGCCTATTAAGGAGTATGAGTGGTCTATCAGTTTACTGGTGGGAATGATGTTTGCATCTAATCTTAACCAATGAAAACTTAACTATGTCAACAATCATCATATCATGTGAAGGATGGTTATTGTATGTTTTTATGTGTAGGAAATATATCAAATAATCGCTCAATAGAGATGGGAAAAGATGTCACAGAGTGGTTCATGAGACTGACATGAAGGAACATCAGTAATCCTGGCAGCCATATATCCATCATTTTTGTCTATGTACTTTTCCAAGAAGAAGAGACTGATTTCATAACATAACAGCATGAGTTAGGGCATAAAAATTCTAAATTTCAAATATTGGCATAGCTATAGTGACAATATAATCAGTTTAGTATTACACTATCGAGATGGTCAAGAAAGGCTAAGGGAGATATCTGATCAAGTATCGATAGATGAAATACGAATATCATATGAATATTAAAAGAAAAGTATGAACGCATCGCTAAGAGTTATAGCAATTGAAGACATATTATCGATATTACAGATACCGATGATTTTATCGGGAGAACTCATAAAGGTGGACTAAAAGAGAATGATCCTTACTGATTACCAATAGGGAATCACTATATGACAAGGTGACAAATCATTCTCTATCAGTAAGTAATATGTTGATCAAATTATCGGGAAATATGTTAAAGTGGCTAGAAAAGAAGTTAGTAACATCAATAGCCGATGGTCCTTCGTTGAAACACATAGCGATTAAGAGAGGATGTCAAGCTATTAGTAGAAAGGGGTTTTAGTGATAGTGATGCCTAATCTTTTATTGATGTATGTTATAGTGATAAAATAGTGGGAGTTGGCTAAAGGCATCGGTTGGAGACATAATCAGTTAAGCCAATGAATGATGGGTTGTTGATGAATCAGTTAAGAGTTATAGCGATTAAAGACATATTATTGATATTACAAATACCGATGATTTTATCGGGAGAAATCATAAAGGAAGACTAAAAGAGAATGATCCTTACTGATTACCGATAGGGCATCACTATATGACAAGGTAACAAATCATTCTCTATCGGCAAGTAATATGTCGATCAAATTATCAGAAAATATGTAAAGTGGCTAGAAAAGAAGTTAGTAACACCAATAGCCGATGGTCCTTCATTGAAACACATAGAGATTAAGAGAGGATGTCGGGCTATCGGTGGAAAGGGGTTTTAGTGATAGCAATGCCTGATCTTTTATCGCTTCATGTTATAGCGATAAAATAGTAGGAGTTGGCTAAAGGCATCGGTTGGAGACAGAATTAGTTAAGTCGATGAAAGATGGGTTTCTAGTATAATGTATGGTGATAACATGAAGAAATGATAGATATATATTGGGGTTTTGGCGATGATTGATGTGGGATCAACATGACTTAAGGTAATGAATGAAGAATAAATTAATGTCAGGGAAAGAACTATCGATGTTACATGGATTGATGTGAAAAGCATTGTCTGTTACCTATTGGCATATTTTTCAAATTTTGATGCTAATATGAATTAAATTCTCTTGTGTAAGAGTTATGAGGGATTTCAGTTGCATCATTTCACTATTCAAGCACTAAGATTTGAATCGAGAAGAGTGAAGATAGATTGAAACAGGAGTAATAAGATGAATTCTTCTCAGCGATAGTAGGAAAATTTACAGAGAAAAGCAATGGAGGCATCAAGCTCAGCGGGAAAGAGAAAGACCACCAAGGGAAAGGAAATGCCAAAAAAGAAACAGAAGAAAAATGAAGATGCCCCAACAAGAAAGCTTAACCAAGATCTCATAGATCAAATGCAATTACCTGGACCAAGATCTAGGAGGTCAAAGGCTACTCTACTCGATAAGGACAAGATGGAAGTAAATTCAAAGATGTAGGGGATGTGTGGATGAGAGTGAGGGGTTATGATCTTTTATTGTTTCATTACCTCAGAAGAGATAAGAAAATTCCACTATGTCATCCATGGGAGATGAATTTGGGTAGACTGGTTGTACCAAATGTATTCATGAATGTGAAGTTATTGGAGCTTCTGGTTGAAAATTACAAGCTGGAAGACAAATGTATTTATGATGCTAGTGGAAATGAGTTCATAAAGATGTATGTTGATTCCATTTCTGAAGTATTTGGGCTGGAGTGGGGTTTTTTGAAGAAATTATCTTATGTGGAACTACAAAACAAATTTGTAGGGGCAGACACAACATATATGCAATGGAAATTACCTTTGCACAGGATAGTAAGGGAGCCCTTGACTAATGCAGATGGGCCACCCTTAATAATGTAAAACTTTTTAAGAACTATATTGATATGACCTATCAAACTTGTGGGCATGTTGGTGGAGTAGAAGTACCTGGCCTAATGAATGAAGGCCCAGTGGTGTTGGCGGCAAATGGTCAAATGTATGAGCCCAGTCCTTTCAATTATGGTAGCTACATTGCAAAAGCTATGCACTACTATTTCATAAATTTTAAGAGTAGTGAAAACCCATTTTTCAAACATTACTCCTTATTGATGTGTATGGTGCTTTTCTATGGCCATCAAAAGAGAACATGGTCAGAAGAATTCAGGTTGGCGTAGGTTAAAGATAAAGATGTGAATGATCAGCTTGTATATTTTTGGACATCAATATGGGATTACAGATACACTGGCTTAGATTATATCAGGTTTGAGGAATTATTTGTGCAACCATTATATTCTTTGTTCAATTTTCTAGCTCCTAGTTCCATTTCCGTTGAGATAAAAATATTTTTGAGACCCAAGGAGTATGGGTTGGGTAACATTGTAAATCACAATTGGGGAGATTGGTATGCCTATGTCAACTTTACATGCTTCATGGTATATGGGTTTGAGGGCAGCCCTTATAGATTACCTAAGTCTGTACCAGATAGGATAGCCTATCTGGAAATTGCTAGACAAATGAGTATTGCTAGTAATAAGCATTTTGGAGGATCTTCTCACAAGTAGTTGTTTCTGCCCGGAGCATTAATTTTTAGAGATTTTTCCATAGTTTCCACAAAAGCTTATGAAATCATCAGTACAAAGTTGGAGGATGAATATCATATGTTTCAACATGATGCTATGAAATATTATGACCCTGAAGGATACATACACCAATGAAAAAAGAAATAAAAATTGGGCGATTATATTCACAAGTCTTTTGAATTGGAAGATATGTTTAAAAATAGGGTAGGGTCAGACACTCAAAGAATTATTGATGAACACAATAAAAGGCTGGTGCAGAAACAACAAGAACTGGCACAATTCATCCAAGAGGCAATAGATTTAGGGGATGAGCAAGAAGGAGAGCCCCTTGTAACTAGGAAAATTGATTTTCCTGATATTGAAATAGAAGAAACCCATGATCAAATGATCACTAGATTGAATGTTCATCAAGAGGAAAGGCTTGATGAATATAAAAAATTTGTTTCCAATGAAGATTTCATTAAATCAAAATAATTTATGACATGCGTATACAATTACAACAATGGAGAAAGCATAGGCAAGGATGCATGGATCAAAAGTTGCCAAGGATTACTCAATGCTACCCTTCAGGCCTACAAGGATGATGACTTAGAGCTCAAGAGTAAAAACCAGAGCATGGACTAGTTCGTCAAGCAGGAATTCATGATTCGAGATGCTTTGAGTGGTGTTGATTTGGGAACGAATGAAGGTTACCAACAACATATTATCAATTGCGACAAAGCTCTGGAGGACTTAGATCTTGTTTAAGATTAGTTAGGTATTTGTTAAACTTTTTAAGTTTTGCTAAATATGAAATGAAGAGTTTCACCTATTCACATGTAACTGAATTGACATCTATATGTATATGAGTCGATCTCAGAAAAGGATGACAACAATTAGAAGATAGTACTTTTTCCAGTTTAAAAAAAACAAAACTTATACAATACTCAAATTATATGTTAGATGTATCAACAAGGCTCTTGTGATAATGATGAATTTTAATGCAATATCAAATTTCCAGTTGCTCTTCAAATTCTAGTGATATTATCCTGTCTTATGTCTTTGTTTGAGTTCTTTGGATTAAATCAGTGATTTACTTTGATTGATAGTACAATTGATTTGGTTATTTTGGATGAACTCTAAACTAGAAAATTAGAACATATGTATTGATTGGTCAATCTTGTGTTCCATCTTATTGGGCTTCTATAGGGAAGTTAAAATCAATAGGACTAGATTAATGTTTCCTTAAATTTCTTAATCAATTAAAGCATCATCAAAGTGATAAAAAACTATCTTAGAGGGGCTATTTGTTGTCTCCAAAGTTATACTAACAAACACATTTGATGAAGATTTAATATACTTCACTGTAATAACAAGGAACTAGTCTGACATATTGTGTTGGAGGTTTCATTGTTGGTTATAGACAAATATAATCAAGGTCTAATCAATAGACATCCTAATGAGAATAATTTCAAGAAATTCACAATTCATTTTCAATTCTAAATAAAGCACACAATCAAGGCAGTTTTAGTTTTCAAAGAAATTAGATTTCAGGAGAAATACAACAATCTACTACAAAAAGCCTTAGAAGATCCTAAGGTATAGGCCTACCAGCCTTGGTCCTACACAACCTAAATTGTAGAAGTTCACATCCTAGAAAGGGTGGAATTTTTCAGTTGGCCAAATCCTTTTGGGTTTCTCATTATTAGAAATAAGAATCCATAGGAAATCTAATTTTTTGATTTGGGCACCGACATGCTGGAGGTAGCTTTGTGTTACTGATATGTGATTCTTCAATCAACGTGCTATATGGTGGATTTGTAGTTTTATCCTTTAGGTATATAAACAAATAATGAAAGGATGGGGACTCCCTGCTATCATTGGGATGGTGAAAGGATGCTTGGGTGTCCCTGAGCATCTTGTGTATAGTAGCGAGTCTCCAGGTTGTTGCCTGGAGGAAATGTACCAGGAACTTCCCTAGTCTAGAAATGTCTAGACAAGGTAGGTTAGGTCATTCAAGATGCATCCCCACATAACACTATTTTTTAACTATTGTTCCTATAGTTCTTCAGATCCATTAGATTTCCACAATCCATATTAATGTTTGTATTAGTTTCTAGGTTCGATTGTCCATCAATGTTTTGGATCATACTACATGATCCATCATCAGGATGCTAGAGAGAAAAGAACATAATAAGATAAGTTGAAGATATAACATACATATGAAAGAACCTCTCATTACTATCAATTTTTTTACAGTAGTTTAGTATAACTACATTTCAAATAGTTTTCATGAAACACTACTTATGAAACACTAGTTTAGTAATATTGTCATGGACAACAACGTTCATAATTTTGTTTTAAAAGATCAAACATAAAAGCATTCGTAGATAGTGATAAATACAAAGAAAACACATTTATCATAATGCCATTATAAGTAGTGCTATCAAGAGTACATCCTTTAATGTGCTAACTCCCTAACAATGATTCATCACTAGTATGTGATACAAAGACTAAACACACACAAAATAGTTCTATATACAATGCTTGAAAGTAAAGAGCAATGGAGCGGCTAGAGAATTCCATAAGACATCAAGACAATGAAGATATAAATAGTAAAAAATAGTGGTAGCATGTGGTATGATAGTAAACGGAGCGTTATAACCTTGTTTTGATGCAAAATATTGGATCCCTTGATAGAGAAGAGGCATTGAAAGAACATGAACATGAAATTTTTTTGTTTAAGGATGACTTAGTGGTAAACAAATAATCATAAAAGTAGTCTTAAAATGAATGTGGTGACACACATGAGGAAGAGAAAATAACATGAAACCCTTAAGAATTACATAGAAATTTGATACAGTCAACACATTGACAAGTAGCATGGAAGTCATGTAAGAACAAAGTTACTATAATGACAGAGGTCAAAGTTACAATGGTCTAATATATCAAGAGAGTAGCCATTTTCCATTATATATCCTAGAAATGATCAAACATTATTAGAGGTTTAAAATAGTGAAATGGCTCTAAGATGATGACAACGGTTCTCACACAGAAGCAACAAGTTTATCAAATATTGCATCAAGTCAAATAGTGGCAATGATATATGAAGGGGGCTATTTGTCATTAAAGATAAGGTTTTATGGTTTTAACAACCCAAAGTCTTGGAAGGAAACATTAGTTTTCAATGCAAGATCATTGGGTTTGATGGAGGAAGGTACACGAGTTTTGATAGAGGAAACAATAGGTAAGTTTAAAGGAACATCAAATTAAGAGAAAGGAAGATGTATTCATGACTATTTCAAGGGAAGAAATCCAAGGAAAACATCATATACATTAACTAAGAGTGTAAAAGAAATCATCTCATGCTAAACATGAATATATTCTACTAGAAATGAAGGAAAGGAAACTAAATGTTGTTATCAAATAAAAACCCTAATAACAGTAAAGAGAAAAAAGAGATTGAATGTACCTGGGTTGTAATTTTGGTTTGCATTCAGTCATTCCAACTTCTCATGAATTGAAGAAATGGCATGCAAACCACTTTTTCCTTGCCACGAATGGGGCTTTTAGCTTGGCATGATAATGCCAGAGAAAACTTGAGATTGAAAGCACTTGGGTTGTAATCTTGTTTCGCATTCAATCATTCCAAGTTCCCATGAATGGAAGAAACACCGATGTGAATGTGGTTTCAGGTTGGCACGAATGGTGGTTTTAGCCTAGCGGGAGAGTTTGATTTTCTTTGCATGAATATGATGTTTTGGTTTTTTTAATGTTTTAATATACCCACCCAAACAATATTGATCAACCCATGATATTTTGTTTGTATGTAATTTTTTATATACCCACCCAAACATTGATCGGCCATATGATAATTTTTAATTATTTAATTAATTAAATAATATAGTTCACATGATTTAATTAATTAGCATAATCTTTAACCAACATGTTTACTATTTTAATTTCAAACAATCTTGTGAACTATATTAAATAATTAGGATATCCTAATTAAATATAATTATTGTGAACGATATAATATATTTATCTTGTATTCCATTCACTCTCATGAGAGATGGATTTGTGTGAACCACTACTCATGAAACATGGGTCAATGAGTTTGACTAAAAAAACTATACAATTAAATTCTAATAGAAATAACACTATATAGGAATTAGTAGGATAATTAATTAATTAATTTGGAACACTATTGGAGAGTTACACTATTGTCTATATAGCATCTAAAATGTCTCATTTATTGTAATTATTAATTAATTAAAAAATAATATATTCATTATATTTTAATTTTAATTAATTAATTTTATTTCTTAATTAATTAATAATTACAATAAATGGTATATTAATTTGGGTGTTCCGTAGATGTTGTCGAGTGTTATGCCCATGTTTAAGTACTACTCCTTATATTTTGCTCATCCAACTTCTAAATTATTAGTCTTAAATTAAAGAAATAAAAAAATGATAACTAAAAGTCTATTAATAAACTTTACGTGCAATATCAATAGTCGTTCACACGTATTGTATTAATTGGATTTTTGAAACTTCAATTGAAAGAGTTGTGCAAATTGATTGGTACTCGTAGTTCACATGGCTACCAGGATATTTGTGCATAAGTATTAGCAAATTTTGATGTGGTTATGATTAGTACATGGTTATATTTGTGGTGCCTCTAAGTAAGTTTAAAACAACACTTTAAAATGACCTCTTAATTATTTACCCTTGTGTGCATAACAGATCCCGCACTGTGTGTTGTTACTATCCAAAAGCCAGAACAAAAGATATACATAGTAATTAAATTGCATACGAAGACAACCAAAAAAAGATCATCAAAATCCTATGTAATGTTTAGGATGTGTGGGGCTCAAAATTATCTATAACAAATATTGTATATAATAGTCTTAATTTTCAAGACATTTACATTTTCTTATATGTTTTGGTTTGGTTATTTACATCGGTGTATATATAATGTATATTTTGTGATATATCCAAATAGCCACATGTGTGTGTGTGTGTTATATTTTACACACAGGTACACATATATTAAACAAATGAATATAAACATAAATACAAACACAAAATAAAAGAGGACATAGCCTAAAATAATAAGGCCAATATTTGTTGTGAAAATTGGGGATGTTAGATTCTTTCATGTTACTCTTGTAAAAGAGTAGAATGTTTTGATGATTTCTACACTTCAGACTGTAGAATATTGCTGACCTTTTTTTGAAATTGCTTGTATTCTCTAAAATCTAATAGCAATAGGCTTCATTCGACTCTTAAGTGCTTGACAATGTGGATATAGATCTAGAGCATTACCATTTAATTGAGGATTTTATCACTTTCATTGATGAAGCTTATAAGTAGGAGGAAAGTGGTGATTTGGTGCAATTCTTTGCACGAAGATCAAGATGGTAACCTTTTGCTTCTCAGTTCTTTGTAGTATATAAGTCTATGATATTATCAAATGTTATTATAATAAAGGAGTACTAATAATCATTCATTTAGTTATTTTTCTTTGGATGACTAATTATTTAGTCATTTTTATTTGGGTGACTAATTATTAGTGACTAATTGTTTAGTCATTTATTAGGTCATTTATTTAGTCATTTTTAGTTTTCTGACCTTGTGAGTTTACCTGATGACCAAATTAGTCATTTATACTTGTGAATTACAAATAATTAGTAGAATTTGATCAGTTTTAGTCATGTGACTAAAAGTTTTAGTTGTGTAGTCATTTATTTACCAAATTCTACTAGTGGTAAGAATATATGTGTGTCCTTGAGAAGAAGGGGGAGAATATTTCCAATGAGATCTAGGCCCCAAATAGTAAAGGGCCAGGGAGGCAATTGTGAAAGCAATGTCTAAGCATTAGCATGAATTAAGTTTTTATGATGCTGACACTGAGGGCACTTTTTGACAAAAGAAAATGAGTCTTATTCCATATTTTTCCAATAGTACCCCCATGCGAAGGAGTTTGTCAACCAATGACTTTCCACCAAAATGTCCTCCATAGGACCCAACATGAGCTTCTTTTAAATCCATAGGGATTTCACTTTTACACAGACATCTATGCAAAAGGCCATCGTAGGAACGCTTATAGAGAACATTTACAAGAATTATATAATGGGTAGCAAGCTTTCAGATTCTATTTCTATAATTCCTAGTTGTTGATCCGTCCAATGAACCATCTTTCAAGTTGTTGGTGAACAGATTTGTCCTTCAAAAATAAACGCATAATATGACTCACAATGCCCAGAAAGAAGGAAAAATGTCACCAACAGTTAGAGAAGTTATCATTGAATTGATAACTTTCCTCTGAATTTTGAGAGGTATAGGTCCCTCTTTAAAGATATGCAATGAATAAAATTCAGGGTATGCTTTTTACCAGAAAGAAGAAAAGGTACATTAACATCTACCCATAATCATGGAAATAGATGCAAAAGATCAATTAAAAAAAGGAAAGGATGCAGAAAAATAAATCAAAGTTTAATCATCTACATTCATGAATATCATCTAGACTAAAAATAGACAGAGAAATCCTTTCTTCTTGTATGATTAAATTGCCAAAACAAAGTTATGGAATAAATTCATACACACAATCTTTTATGACATAAGAGACATAAATAAGTGATCACGATGGCCCAAAGTCTAGTTGCAATCAAAAGAAAAATACAGACAATACAAAGATTGTGAATATCATCTTCATTTCATTCATGCCTCAATAGAAATTCAAAGACTTCTATTCATGTACAATAAGACTGTTTTTAAAAAAATCTCCCCCTTGTAGCATTAGTTTCCAGCCCCCCCCCCAAAATAAAAATAAAAAAAAATAAAGGAGTATCCTCTCTTTCTCTCCTTATTTTACATCTATGTAGTCTCCCCTTACAACATACCTTTTCAATTTTTTTAATAACTGATTCTTGAAAAGATTTTTAATTAATCTATTTTCATCTTTCACCTTCCTCCCGATAACTTTCCCTTTTAAGCTTCACATCTTTATAAACATTAGAAATAAAAGGTTTATAAAGATACTATTCTAAAGTTTGAAAATATATTTATAATCAGATTTGAACATGTGGCACTTGCTGGTGATAAGTGTTGTCATCATTTTATGACTGTCATGGGTAGTTTAGATAGTACTGCACACGGTCGTTTGTATCTCTCGAACCAAGATTTTTTTTGAAGATCGATCCAATGAAGTTTTAGCTAGCTAGATTTCCCAAACCATATTCAAAATTTAGCAAAATCAAATGGTGGGATTGAGAGTTATGCCCCCCGCACTGAGACTGATTTTGTGTCATCAGAAAATCTGTGATTGTTGTATCATCTTAAAATGGAAGCACTTCCATGTTAAGAGCATTTAGCCATCTGAGTGAGTGGTCTAGGGTCATGTTAAGTGCCTTGATTAGGTATTTGCATGTATCTGGATTTCTCCCCCCGTTCTGCTTCTCTCTCCACCTGTTTTCACTATCTTTCTGCATTTCCTAGCACTCTGGATTGAGGTCCCGAGGTTTTTGACCTCAAGGTCAAATATGACCTTGAGGGTCAAAGATGACCTCGACCCTAACCTAGGTCAGGGAAGACCTTGACCTTGACCTGGGGTGGGGTCTACCTCATCCTTGACCTAGGTTTCAAATTTCAAGGTCCCATGATTTCCGGATGTTGGGTTTCAGAAATATTTGTTTTCCTGCTTCTGGGTTGGTCATTTCGGGTTTCAAAATGGTAAATCCTTAAATTGCATTTAATTTGGGTCCATTTCTAGGGGTTAAGGTTAATCGGGATTTAATTTTCCAATGTCGGCCTTCTCTAGAGGTTTGTGCCCTAGATCACTATAAAAGGAAGCCTTCCTCCCTCATTTCAATCCATCTCTCAATCAAGTTTTCAAGCAATCTCATATCATAATCTCTCAAGATCTCAAGTGCAAGCAAGAAAGAAGGATAAGGAAAGCAAGCAAACATTCATTCATCTTCAAGCCTAGCATTTATTCAAGCATTCAAGCATTCATCAAGGAGATCCACTGTTAGCCATTGAAGGATTCAATCTCTTTGGAGGCCCCTTGAAGATTTCTCCATCCACATTCATCCAAGCCTCCTCATATGAAAAGATCCATTCAAGATTGGTGTTGAAGATCAATTTCCATTGATTTGAGACATCCTACATTCATTTCTACATACATTTGGAGCATCCCTACTTGTGGATTCAAGGATTCAAATCCTCCACAAGGACTTCAACATAAGCAAGGTGAATTGTTTCATTTACTTTGTTTATGCACATTACAATTTCAATTTAATTTCAAGGTTAATTCCTAAATTGAGGTTTGACCAAGGCAAGCCCCCCATCCAAACAACAAAAACCCTCTTTTTCTTGCAGGTACAGGTGCAGGACTGCGGATCGGAGCTTGGATCTGGATACCCTTTTCGGCAAACTTCTGAGATTGGCAAACAAAATCAAAGATGACCTTCAAAATTTTGAAGTAGTCTTTGACCTTTTATCGAGGTCAAAGACTACCTGCTACTAGAAAGACAAAAGTTTTCTAGGTTTTTTCCATCTCAGCATTTCCAGTCCAAAATAGGTTGTAGAATTACCCGAAACTGTACACAGACATCAGAAATCAGCATTTTCCAGATCTGCTCTATTTTGAGGTTAGTATTTACCTTTCATTTATTTCATATTTCAAGCATATACTCTTCATAGTGAAATATAAGGTTTTCTCCTTCATTCATATTCTCCATAGATTGATTCTTTTGTGTATTGACCTTTTGGTTGATCAATTTGGATCTCTCCTTTGGGAATTTGAATTTAGAAGTAGATCTCATATTTCCCCTTTTCATATCGCACTATTCATTTTGGCACCCATACTACTATTTTACCCTATTCATTTTGGTGAACCCGACATACTTACCCTCTTTTCTTTTGTGGAATTAGATGCCCTATTGTGTTTTGTGGTGTTAGATTTCCTTTTATCTTGTTGATGTTAGATTTTCCCTTTGTGTTAAATCCTGCATTTAAAAAAATACAAATTTCTTTCAAAATACAAAAAAATTCATGCTTTATGTTTTCTTAGTTTAGTTCATTTGCATTGTATTGGTTTTTGAGCTTTACTACTTCTAGTCCTACTTATAATATTCCAGTTAGACGAAGTCGTAGACTTATGGGTGCCTTTGATCCCAAGTCTTCTTCTCCTTTCCTTAGGATCCCAGATGATAATTTGATTCTTTATGATTCTAATCCTAGTATGGAGCAAAAATCTTCTCACTCATCTCATGATGAGGATGATGCTTTAAGAGTTCCTCCTAAAAAAGTCCAAAAACTTTCAACTGAACTTGATAAAATGGGTAATTGGCTTATTCAAGAAAACCATAATCAAGATTCTATTCAAGCTATAGAGGCTCTTAAGAAAGTTCTTCATGATAGTGATCAAGGTGTTAATCTTCTTTGTGGTATTACTCACCTCGTGCATTCAAATGTTAAACCTTTAGCTCAAGAAGCTCAATATTTAGGGTTGATTCCTCCTATCACTAGTGTAGAACCTTCTTCTAATCCTTTACTAAGTGTTCCTACCTATACTCCTTCTTTGGTGACTGTGATGGTTCCCTCTGTTCCTATGAGTGTTCCTCTTGTGTCTCTTCCTACATCACAACCTTCATATCATAATGTTCCTTTTACTTATTCCAATCTGCTTCCAACTATAGTTCCAAGTGTTCCTCCAATTATATCTTCCATTCTTGCAGCTTCTTACACTTTACCTAGTGTTTCTAATGTTGCTATTCCTCCTATTTCCTCTAATGATTCAACATTCATCAGTTTGGCTCAAACCGTGTCATCCTTACAACAACAACTTGCTTCCTTAACTCAAAACAAGTTTATTGTTCCTACATGTGACATGGGAAGTCCTTTTTCTCATGATATCATTCGTACTCTTGTTCCTCAACAAGTTGATATGCCTCATCTTGAGAATTACAATAGAAAAGGAGATCTCATTCAGCATGTTAAAACATTTCAAATCCTTTTTAGTGATTATGCTCATGACCATAGGATTTTAGCCAAACTGTTTGCCAGAACTCTCTGTGACAAGGCCTTACAATGGTATTGTTCCTTGCCTCCTTATTCTATTGATTCCTTTCCACAACTTGCCAATGCCTTTATTCAACAATTTCAAAACAATATTGGCCCGCAAGTGTCTTTGACTGATTTGATGCATTGTAAACAAAGTGCTAAAGAAAAATTGACTGAATTTATTGGTAGATTTAAGAATTTGCATGCTCAGATTTCCTATCATGTTCCTGATATTGATATTCAATGTATGTTTATTTCAAATTTGCAAAAGGATATTAGAGATAAGATTCTGCTTACCGAATTTACCTCTTTTTAACAAGTTTGTGCTGCGCTTCATCATTATCAACTACAAGTGAGTCAATTTGAGAGCACCACTCCAATGGCTCCTATTCCAGTTGATAAAAGTGATGCTACTCCTAATCCAAACAAATTTAAAAAATTCAACAACTATGTCAAGATAAAAAACAAGCAAATGCAGTTGCTGATCAAGTTGTTGTTGCATCTCACAATGCCACTTCTGCATCCACTGCTTTTCGATTAAATCTTACGTTTACCCCTCTTTTTGAATCTTTACATTCTATTATGAATAGGTTGTTAACTGCTAATATGATTACTTTACCTCCTATTCAACCTCTTTTACCTGCTACAGTTGTATCTAAATATTTTGATCCTCAAGCTTTTTGTCAATATCATCATCAGAATGGTCATGATACTGAGAAGTGTTATTCATTAAAACATAAGGTTCAAGACTTAATTGATTCTAATGCCTTATCTATTGATAATCTTGATGGTAGTGGGAACAAATCTGTCTTTCCTCCTAATCAAAATCTTCAAATCTATATGAATCCTTTACCTGCACATGATACTAATACCATTGCTCAGCCATCTTCTATGGAAATTATGTATGACTCAAAGATAGATGATCTCAATCATGTTGTTAATCAAGTGGAGCATGTTGGTCAAAATGTATCTCTATGTCAACCTCAACCTCAGCTTCAACCTCAAGTTCAATCTCAACCTCAACCAAAACCTAAGCCTAAATTGAAAACTCAACCTAAACCTCGACAACAACCTAAGAATAAAAGACCTTGGGAAATTTTGGTTACCTTTGATGATTCTGAGACTATTAAAGCTCCTAATGGTCCCCTTTACATTTATGCTAAGATTTCTCAGAAACCTACTCGTGGTTGTCTTGTTGATCCTACATCCTTAGTCAATGTTATTACTGAAGAAAATATTTTTATGAAAAGCTTGCAGTGCGATTCTTATGATACATTGAATGTGTGGATTCAGACTTGTAATGGTTTTCTTTATCCATCATTTGGTTCTATTAATTTATCGGTTGAACTGTGTGGAAAAATTGTGAATACTACCTTTGTTGTTGTTCCTACTTCTGATCAATTTCAAGTTAAGCTTGGTTTGTCGTGGTTAAAAGCCATGCATGTTGTTGCTTCACCGATCCATAAATGTCTTAAATTTATTCATGATGAAGAAATGAAGATGGTTAATCATAGTTTATATCAACCTTCTAGGCCTAGAGATTGTGTTGCTCTTGATTTCTTTTGGCCTTCATTACCTAATTCATGTCCTCTTTGACCTAATAATATTTTCTATTCATATCAAGCCTATAAGCATCGTAAGATTCTCGAATTAAGTGAACCTCCTATGGATCTTAGTCATGGTCTTTTGCCTACACCTTCCATACCTCCTTTAACTATAGCTTCTAGTTTAGTTAATCAAGATCCTAGTGTTGCTTGTCAATTTGCTGAGAATCCTGTTAATCCTCCTATAGAACCTGTGAAGGATCCTCCAATTGTTCTTCCTAGTTCTCAACATATTTTAAGTAAAGAAAAATGTAATCAATATGCTAATGAACATTGTAAAAAGCATCGTGCTCAAGCTAAAGTTCATAATTCTACTCTTCAAAGATCTCTACCTTCTTCGAATAAACCTATGTATGATGTGTTAGAAGAAGTTGTTACTAATAATGATGTTAAGATGCATGATTATGATGATTCTATTCGTATCTTAGATCCTATTTTGATTAATCTAGATGAAGAAGATACTCTTGATGATGTTAATGATGAATATGAGACTATTGACATTGACATTGATTTACCTAATATGCTTTCATCACAATTGACTATTACATCTAGTGTCAAACATTGTGATTCTCAAGAGGATCCTTGTTTGGAACTAGCTATCATTCCTACTATGTTGGATATAGTCCCTCTTGTGAGTTCCCCACCTTCCCTAAATGATATACAATGAGATGGGGAGAGTAGGCGGCACGCTTGATCGGATTGTCCTTTATGGTAGCTTTTGTTGTGTGTTTTCCTGTTGTACTGTGCTTCTCCCGTGATGTGTTTTCTAAATGTTGTTAAATTCTTTTATACGACCCTTGTTACTTAGTTGGTGCAATGTGATAAAGGAATCAAACCTATTGTACAATTCCTCTATATGTATCTCTATTCTTCTATATGTTATTTCATGTTATGTTGTACTTGTGCTATTGTTCATAAATGTTTCCTTGTGTAATCTACTTGGATTCAAGACGTGGTAGCACTAATTCTTTTTGTCTCCATGTCATGGTCCAAAAAGATTCTTCTTCATATATCTTATGTGATCTTTCCTCCTTTATGATTGTAGTTCTTCTTTCTTTGGGGAATGATGTCAATTCATTTGCAATAATATCATATATATATTATCTTATGATCATACTGACCCTACGGTAGGTAGATCCCTTCTATGTTCTCTATATGTTTATGTGATATTTCCCTTGAGTTGTCTTCGTCTGGGGGCATCTCGTAGTGGAAACATAATCAATGGAGTTGTTTATGTTTCTATTAAAGCTATTGCTCTTGTTAAAGTGTTAGCAATGACTTTAATGTGGGGGCATACACTCTGCTCACCTATTGCACACACACACTTTTTAATACACATATATTATTTTTCAAGATACCTTTTCTCCCTTTTTGGATTAGTGACTAATCCTTAAAGCATGGATATATATTTCAGGATCTCTTGATCCCACCAGTTTCAAATTTTTGATCCCTTAAGGTCGGAGGTGTCCTTAAGACTAGATCTCTTTTGCTTTTGGTTTTATTCTTATGGAATAGAATATTCCTAAGGGTGAATCCTTGATAGGTTGACTAGTGAGTAGCCACATTCACTAGGCGGTTCAATTCCATCTTTCCAGTTGCGCAGTTTCCTTGTGTGGTTCACAATGGGACATAAGTTCTCATTGGGTGAGATAATCACACACACACACACACTCTCTCTCTCTCTCTAGAGATGTCTCTCTTATTGTGATTTTGGAGTTGATGAAGACTTGATTCCCTGGGGGCTTGAGGTTTCCTTTGCCCCTTTGATTACAATAAGATTATCTTTTCATTTTGATCTCCTTTACCAAGAGTTTGCATCGAGTCCATACTCTTGCTAAAGTGGGGGCTTAATGTATCGTCTTAAAATGGAAGCACTTCCATGTTAAGAGCATTTAGCCCTTCGAGTGAGTGGTTTGGGGTCATGTTAAGTACCTTGATCGGGTCTTTGCATGTATCTAGCTTTCTCCCCCCATTTTGCTTCTCTCTCCACCTATTTTCACTATATTTTTGCATTTCCTAGCACTCTGGATTGAGGTCTTGAAGTTTTTGAACTCAAGGTCAAAGATGACCTTGACCCTAACCTAGGTTAGGGATGACCTTGACCCTGACCTAGGGCGGGGTCTACCTCAACTTTGACCTAGGTTTCAAATTTCAAGGTCCCATGATTTCCAGATGTCAGGTTTCATAACTATTTGTTTTCTCACTTTTGGGTCGGTCATTTCGGGTTTCAGAATGGTATATCCTTCAATTACATTTAATTTGGGTCCATTTCTAGGGGTTAAGGTTAATTGGGATTTAATTTTCCAATGTCGGCCTTCTCTAGAGGTTTTTGCCCTAGATCACTATAAAAGGAAGCCTTCCTCCCTCATTTCAATCCATCTCTCAATCAAGTTTTCAAGCGATCTCATCTCATAATCTCTCAAGCTCTCAAGTGCAAGGAAGAAAGAAGGAGAAGGAAAGAAAGCAAGCATTCATTCATCTTCAAGCCTAGCATTCATTCAAGCATTCTAGCATTCATCAAGGAGATCCATTGTTAGCCATTGAAGGATTCATTCTCTTTGGAGCCCCCTTGAAGATTTCTCCATCCAAATTCATCCAAGCCTCCTCATATGAAAAGATCCATTCAAGATTGGTGTTAAAGATCAAATTCCATTGATTTGAGACATCCTACATTCATTTCTACATACATTTGGAGCATCCCTACTTGTGGATTCAAGGATTCGAATCCTCCACAAGGACTTCAACATAAGCAAGGTGAATTGTTTCATTTACTTTGTTTATGCACATTACAATTTCAATTCAATTTCAAGGTTAATTCCTAAATTGGGGTTTGACCAAGGCAAACCCCCCATCCAAACAAAAAAAACCCTCTTTTTCTTGCAGGTACAGGTGCAAGACTGCGGATCAGAGCTTGGATCTGGATACCCTTTTCGATGAACTTCTGAGATCCGCGAACAAAATCAAAGATGACCTTCAGAATTCCAAAGTAGTCTTTGACCTTTTATTGGGGTCAAAGACTACCCGTTGCTGGAAAGACAAATGTTTTCTAGGTTTTCTCCATCTCGGCATTTCCATTTTGAAACGGGTTGCAGAATTGCCCGAAACTGTACACAGACATCAGAAATCAACATTTTCCAAATCTGCCCTATTTTGAGGTTAGTATTTTCCTTTCATTTATTTCAAATTTCAAGCATATACTCTTCATAGCAAAATATAAGGTTTCCTCCTTCATTCATATTCTCCATAGATTGATTCTTTTGTGTATTGACCTTTTGGTTGATCAATTTGGATCTCTCCTTTGGGAATTTGGATTTAGAAGTAGATCTCATATTTCCCCTTTTCATATCACACTATTCATTTTGGCACCCATACTACTATTTTACCCTATTCAATTGTAAGTTGCATTGAAAATTATAAATGGATCACCACCTTGAGATTCTCCTAAGAAAAACAATTTGATTTAATTACATCTATATTTGATAATCATCTAAGAAGGAATAATTTTGTGATATTTCCCATATAGAAACTAGTTAATCATCAACCCAATTATGTATGGTATTGTTGCTGCTAGCAATATTGGCATTAGTATTTGCTGCTTTTGCTATCACCACCATTATCAGCTGATGTTGAAAGAGCTTGATCATTTTGAATGGAATCCATGTTCAATTCCATCTCTATTGTTCCATTGATTTAAACTTGAATGTCATGTAAATATCCATAACATATCAGTCAGTGACCGAGCACCAAGCATATTGAAGTCTTTTCTCAACAACACCCATTGATCTCCGAATGCATATGATATTTTGTAAGCTCTATCAAAAACCTTTCATATTTCTCATAAATGGGAAATTATTAGAATTTAAATGTCTCAAACTGTGAACCTTGAACCATGGGACTATGCCTCTGAATTGAAATGAATCATGTTGAGCCCAAATGTACCTGCATGTACTTTCCTATACTAATTTGAACTAATCTGAACCAGTGAACTGCACCTTTGAACCTGTTTAAACCTCTTTGAGCCTATGAACTACCTAAACTAGTTCGAACCTCTTGAACCATTTTGAACTCTGTTCAAAGTGGTTCAACAAAGTGAACTTGTGCTTCAAACCTGAATTCTGAATCTTTGAACCTCTACACTGAACCTAGTTGTATTTGAACTTACCAATACTCAACATGAAAATCAGAGATAGAAAGATAGATTTTAAATTTTTTAAAGGGGTTTCCATGTGAGGACTAACACAAGTAATGATAGATATGAAAATACCATTCATCAATATGCATATTGAGACAAACTGTATCTAACATAGGATCCTTAGAGATAGCGAGATTAGACAAAGTTTGAATAGTAAACTAAAAATTCACCACTCCATCAACTAGAGAGATTAAAGAAGCCACACTAGCCATAACATTTGCATGCCTATTATCTTTTCAAGGTAATGTTTGAATGGAGGAAGAAGATAAATTTCCAAGCAAGCCTATAGCAATATCCCACTACTTGGTTAATTTATCATTCTTTTCTTGATAAGTTCCATTAATTTGTTGCACAATCAATTGCGAATAACCAAAGATTTTAACATTTTTAATTTGTAGAGATAAATCCATTTTCAATCCTGTGATTAAGGCTTCATACTCGGCTATGTTATTATTAAAGGGAAATTGAGCTTATAGGATAAGGGAATAGGTTTCTTAGATGAAGGTACCAGTATAACACCTGTGCCAGACCTAGTCTGACACCTAGATCCATCAAAGTACAATTCCCAAGTATCATCTATTTTAATAGGTAAGATGAACTCATTGGGGAATTCGATTGGTTCAGATATAGAAACGGGTGTAGGAGCCTTAGCTAGGTGGTTAGTTAGGGCTTTCCCTTTAATAGATTTTTGAGGGATGAAATTTAAATCAAATTTCGTTAGGAGCATGAACCTTTATCAAGACGTCCTGATAAGTCAATTTTTGAAAAGAGATGTTTCAAAGGATCAAATTTTACATAAACGTTAACTTCCACATTAAAGAGATAATGTCTGAGTTTTTCACAAGCAAAAACCAAAGCAAGAAATTGTTTTTCAATTGTGGT
Organism: Chamaecyparis obtusa; assembly: GCA_027943335.1. Taxonomy (NCBI): domain Eukaryota; kingdom Viridiplantae; phylum Streptophyta; class Pinopsida; order Cupressales; family Cupressaceae; genus Chamaecyparis; species Chamaecyparis obtusa. The sequence continues at coordinate 863,442 of BSBK01000182.1, read as the reverse complement.
GTAGCGTGTCTCATAATTAATCAAGGTACTACTTATATAATACACAAGACATTTCTTACCATCTTTATCATGTTGAACCAAGACAACACTCAACGCTTTCACAATAGCAAAGTTGTAAAGAAAGAATGACTTATTTGGCTGAGATGGTTGTAGAATAGGAGGATTAGTGCGATAAGTCTTGAATTGTTCAAATGAAAAATTACAATCCTCATTCCAAGAGAAGATGGTATCCTTTTTAAGAAAGGAAGTAAATGGATAGTACAATCTGCTAAATGAGAGACAAATATATGAATAGCATGTATCTTCCCTTGTAAGCTACGAAGTTGCGAAATGTTTTGAGGAGGCATGTTAACAATAGCATGAATCTTTTCAATATCAACTTTGATGTCTCTACTAGATATAATGATCTGAGGAGGTTTCCACTATCCACCCCAAAGGAACACTTTCATGGATTCAAACACAATTTGTATTTACGTATCCTTTCAAAGATTTGTCTAAGTGTAGGAACATGTTCATTTCTTTGCACAAATTTAGCTAGAATATCATCCACATAATCTGAGGATCTTATGAATGTAATCATGAAAGATCAATGTCATAACACATTGATAAGTAGTGCCCACATTCCTTAACCCAAAAGGCATGACAACCCAACAAAAGGTTCCCCAAGAATTAATAAAGGTAGTCTTATATTGATCATAAGGAGGAATAAAAACATGATTATATCTTGAAAATCCATCCATAAAAGATAATAATGTGTGGGCCATTGTAGAATCCATGATCATATCAATGTTAGGACGGGGAAAATAGTATTTCAAAGAAGCTTTAGTTAAATCCTAAAAATCAATGCACATCCTTATCTTATTTTCACCCTTTGAGACAGCCACGATATTCAAAATCTAAGGGGAATAATCTGTAGGACATATGAAACCAACATCCAAGAGTTTCTCTATTTCAGCCTTAATAAGAAGAGCAAGACTAGGATTCATTTTTTGAATCTTTTTCTTCACTAGCTCAGTGTTAGGTGCAAGAACAATATTATGAGTAACGATCTTAGGATCAATGTCAGGCATGTCTAAATATACCCAAGCAAAAACATTTGAGAATTCAAGAAGAATATCAGTAAGTTGTTTGCAGTCACCTTCATCTATAAATTTTCTAATTTTGATAACCTTCTCAGGATCATTAGAATCAATTTGTACATCCACTGTATTAGTAATCAAGAGATTGCTTTCCTTGGTGTCTTGAATAGGTGGGATAGGATCAAGCTATTGCTCAAATTCACTCTCTTCCCCAAAATATTCATTAGTGTTTAAGCAATATGATTTTCTTTTATTGTGATGAAAAGAAGGAAAACTTCATATACTCCTAAGAATTTTGCGATAGCATCATCAGAGGAAAAGATGTCCAAAGATGGCTTTTGATGAAATGTGAGAAGATGTGGGTTGGTTAATTTCAATGGACCACTACAAAAATGATTAAAATTTGGAAAGAAAGAAGGTTTCTTATAAGGATTAAATCCTAAACCATAGGTATGTTCACAACCATCATTTGTTAAGGGAGCATGTATTCCTTGTTTGAACTTTCCACAGCTTCGATCATTAAAGTCATGTTTAGCGAGAAAATGATAACCAAGACCATAATGAGAAGCCATATTTGAAAGTGTTAATGGAGCTTCATAGGTCACTATGTCATAATAGATAGTTTTAATAGTTTCAATGGTCTCGTTAGTTGATGCAACAACAAAGTTATTACTCAACTCACCCGAAAGAGGAGTGGAAACAAATTTTTTAGTTTTAGGTTTTTCTTGAGGTTTCATGAAAGAAAGATTGGAAACCTGATACTCTCTAATGAAGGTAAGATTAAAATCTATAGTTCCCCTATCATCCTCAGACAAATTAGAAGATTAGGGTCCTTCATTTGATTGAGTTTCATCTTCATCTTTAATTTATTATTTTTCCTCACTAGGCTTTGGGTCCCTAGATGATTCACTGTTTAAACAATTGTTAGGCTTATCATCCATATGAAGAGTGTACATCACATTTTTGAAAATGAATTTAACTTTTTGATGAAGCATGGAGGGAATAGCATGCATGTTATGCAACCAAGCTCTTCCCAGAAGAAGATTGTAATTGAGGGGTCTAGGCATTACATGGATCGAGGTATCTAGGATGACCAGACCAACTTTAATAGGTAAAGTTATGATTCCCAAAGTCTTCTTAGCAATGTTATCAAAGCCACGAATAGGAATGTTATTAGGTTTAACAGTGGACATATCAAATTTAATATCTTTCAACATAGATAAACTATACACATTCAAACTTGATCCATTATCAATCAAAGTGTTGGAATTAGGAGAGATAGGTACTGAGAGGGGAGGGGTGAATCAGTGCCTTCAAAAACTTCACTTGTAAACCTTTCAGATCTATAACTGTAAATAGTGATAACCCACCAAAACAACTTGAATCTAATTGCATGAATCAATCATCCATTAACTTAATTAAGTAAACAACATGAAATCAATATCACAATCACATGACACAAGTATTTGGGTAACACAAAAACCCTTGTTAGAAGGTAAAAACTGTGGTGGGGTTGACACCCACAAATTCTTCACTACTGCAGATATAAAAGGTTTTCCTGTTAGGGCTACAAGTTTTGATCACTTCTGGTGATCTCACCCTATTAGGAGTGACATGTTAGATCGGCTAGATCTACCTAGTTATAGGATTTTAACAACACTAATGAAGTGTGCACTCGGTTAAGAGATTTACATAAGACTGTTAAGTCTACTTTGTTAAGAGATTTTATCCAAAAACTCTATTACAATTGTCAGAAAGCAATAGGTAAATATCTGCTATTTGACACTCAATTGTCTGATACAGATCTATAATCTCTGATAAAATATCACCTTACTTGTGATGAATCTCTGCTCTGATCTACTCGGTAGCCTCTGCTGATTCTACTCAATCTAAATTCCTCTGTACTCGATTCTGCTCTGTTAACTAATAGACTTGAAGATAGGCAATTGCTTCAAGTGCTCCATGATTCATATATCAGCTCACACCAAAAATGATGTGAACACACAAATATATAGTGTTATGTTTTTGCTGCTTTAACAAAATTAGGTTACACAAAACAATCATAACCCTAAGATCTATGGTGTACAATAATAACCTAGATCAACTATTACAAAAGATATACATTGCATTTAATGAATATCATTACATTAAATGTTCCTCGATCTTGGTAAAACATTTTATAAACCGTTGTAACCGTTTGCATAGAAGTATGTGCCATTTTTTATTACTATGTCATTTCTTGTGATCCTCGATAAACACTGTGTAAACTGATTGATGTATACTGCGATGCTCGGTGTTTACTGTCTGTCGGTGTCAGTGTTTGCTGGTATTTGATAAATTGTCTGTTGCTCGGTATAGAAGCTTTACCGACTAGTATGTTCTGCTTTATGTTACTGATTGGCTCAATGTAAGTGTCCAATCGATATCTTTACAAACCTTTGGTACTAATGACAACCTAAAAAACTCAATAGAGATAACACAAAGTTCTATGAATAAGATTCTCATTAACAAGAACATCAACATAAGAGAATCACATTGGTTTTGAACTTCCTTAGGAGGAAAATCTTCTTGAGTGAAAAACATTTTAGGAGGAATGGATATGACATGCATACACTCCAAAAATGAATTGATAATGTCTTGATTAGGAGATGTGACATGAAGGGTAGAAAAAGCCTTTTGCAAAGCCTTGTGATAAGTGGGAGAAGTTTGAAGAAGTTCCCACAAAGATATTAGCAGGAGTAGCATGTAACTTCTCAACAAGATCATACTCTTTTCCTAAAGGACTAGGAAAATAAGGTGCTTGGAGAAGCACCGGTTGAGAATGAGGAAGAGAAGTAGAAACAATCATAATAATGGGTTGAGGATTATTTTGTGTATGATAGGTATGCGCAACCAAAGTATAATTAGATTTTTCTTTAATAACTATAAGAGGCCCATTTTTTTGAGGACAAACCTTAAGAGTAATGAGTGATTGTTGAGGAGGAAATCCCTTGAGAGTTATAAGTGGATTAGAAAATAAAACTAGTTTAACAGGCTCAACATTACAAACAGTCTCACACAAAGGAAGCCATGATAAACACCTATCATAGAGGTTATATTGGAGAGATATAGAGGAAGATGATGGTGGAATGAATTCAATTAAGATCTCACTTGTTACATCCAACACTTCACTACTAGACACCTCATGAGGTTCACTAACAAATGCATCATCAAAGTACTCATAAAATAAATCATACATCTTGAAAGTAAAACAAGCTATTTATAATGACACGAAATGCAATCAAAGCAAGTTTTTTTTGAAAAATTATTTTTATGTTTATAAGGCATGTAAAAGAAAGATATTTCTACCAAGATCAAACAAGGAGGGTTCACATCGGTTTCACCAAAATTTTTAGGGGGGAAATGGCATCAATGAGTCTAAAAATGCAAACTAGGTATATTAAGTTTAACACTTTCTCCCTAAGCCATTCAATACAAGAGAAAGAGGGGCTTCTGAGCATAACTCTCAATATGACCTAGGTTAGATTAGCAAAAGCAAAAGGTGATAAGGGATGCAAATGCTAAACCCAAGATATATTAAGGAAGTATACTATAAAGGCCTCTTTCATGCAATGTAATTTGATTATAAATATGCAACGAAGATGACAAAAATTGAAACAATTGATTAAGCAAGAAGTGTAAGATGAGTCTAGGAACCAAGTAAATGCAATCAACCCAATTAAGATACAAAAATAGATCTATCTTAATAGATAAAATAAATGATAGGGTACTTACCTTGAAATAAGCAATGGAATATGACTTTTTTCTTTGAAAATCATGAATCTGAGATTGTGATAGAACTTCCAACTACGGATCCACGGTCACAACAAAAAACCCAGAAAATGTTGTTTTTTCTTAGACCTCCAGGAATAGGTCAACCATGTCATTGTATTCCAAAACAAGTTGACCAAGTCACCATGTTTTCGAGATACCATAGCCAAGTCAACCCAACTTCTTCGGATAGCTCTTGGAGAGTGGATTCAAGATCTGTGATCGCCAAATTGATAACCTGCAAGTCTATTACAAATTCGTGTGTGTGGGTGGCTATGAAGGGGTTTACCTTAGTCAACCCCCCATTTCCACCTCCACAAATAGTCATTAGAAAATATTTTGTGTGTGTATGTAGTGCTCATGATCCCTAGATTGTAGATCTAGAATGTAAAAGAGCTATTAAATCTAAGAATCTACTCTATGAGTGATACCCTAACATGTAAGTGTGCTTGTAAATGTAAATGTGTGAAAAAATATGAAGAGACAAAGATCAGATCTGAACATAGCATAGAAAGCATACCAAGCCCCAAGGATAAAGTACCCTAACCATCTTCATGATCCCCTTGCATCTCCACGGTGTTATGAAATGCTTGAATGCTTGAATTGAATACATGTAGATGAAGACCTCAATTTGCAATGAAAGAACTAGATCCAGCCCTTAGTTTCCACCTTGCAATTGCTCTATGTCAGATTGGGGTGTCCATGCTTGCATGTGCCTTTCTTCCATTAGCATCCATCATGAGGCAAATGAGGCATTGGATGCCTTTTTATGGTGAATTTACAAAATTACCTCTATGGGAGCCAACTACAGTAAGCGAGAAGTAATGAAACTTTGAAATAGGACCGGGTCCAACACTTTCCAACCACTAGGGAACAAGTCAACTTGGTCGACCTATTCCAAAATAGGTCAACCTGGTCAACATATTCCCCAAGAAGTCTGAGTCTTGGGTTTGTAACCCATGCTTCCAGAACTGCAGAGGATCCGAGTGTAATGTGTATCGGGGATTGATAAATCCCTGATAGGTTCTGGAAAATGGGGCCTAGAAAGAGGAGGATGCATAAAAATTAGATCCTACCTTGACCTATGAGTGAGAGAAAGGGAAATCAAGGAGGACGTGTTAGGTCCTACCTCAATTTCACCTAGGAGAGAGAGAAAAAAGAAAAGAAAGTGTGTGCTCCGAGTGCAAATGTGTAATGCAAACATGCTAAAGAGGAGCTAAACTATCATAAAGTGAAGTGTGTCCAATTTAAGATGGTACACTTATTTTAAAAGAAGTGGCACACAACTTTTTAGATAATTATAAAAGAAGACAAATAATGTGAACATTGATGATGACGATGAAGAACATGAGGAAGGGAAGGGCTATATGGTATTAGTTGAGAAAGAAAAGAAAAAGCAAAGGAGGATACAAAGAATATTCCTTTGGAATTAGAAGAAGAAGGAAACCCTTGTGAAGTTATAAATATATTCAATATCATAGTTAATCATGGTAATTTTCATAAATTTGTTGAGCTATATCCAATTTTGTTTGCACATGATTAGGAATCTATTAAACAAGCTATTGTAATATACCTGTCAAAATATGACTTCACATTGGATGACAATATTAGTGAGCTTGAAAAAACCTTATGGAGGTGTTAATTGAAAGAAGAGTATAAGTTTTCAAGCTTGAAGAAAAAATGAGGAAAGAAGTTATTAATGAGTACAAACACATATTTTTTAAAGAAGAAACTAAAATAGTAATAATGAGGTTATCTCGTGATTTGAAAAGAAATTAGAGAATCAACATTCTTATGTAGGAATCCAAAGAAGGGAGAGAGAAAGTATTGAGAGAAACCAAAGAATTCGATGCTTGGATCTTTAAATAAATAAAGGAAGGCTCTATTAATGTATCTCCAATAGAATATACTCTACCAGGGAAGGCTAGCAAGGACAATATGATGGATTTGACTGATGCTTGCATAAGTGGTTTTGTGGAAGAAAAGGACATACCTAGTATGCCTAAGATGAAGTAGGAGACTTCCCCCAATGACTTAGATTTGTTCAAAGATTTTTGGAACTCTTAGTTATAATTTAAACCTATTATATCTTTTTCATTTATTGAAAAAGAAATGCTAATGTAAATAAGTTTTCATGATGATGTATTAAAAATGATCCTAAACATCTTACTATATGTTCATATGGACGTATCTCTTAATCCTATAAAATATCTAAGACTTCTAATGGTTTTATTCAAAGATCACTTAGCCCACATAAAGAAGAAAGTAGAAGGACTTGAGAAAAGAATGGTTGTCAAAAGAAAGACTAAGATAAGTAATATGTACAAAAATACTCAGATAAGACAATAACAAAATATGAAGAAGACTAGTCTATGTGTGAAAAATGCTACCAGTATGTTTAAGTATAGTCTAAAAAGGCCAAATGTTACCAAGCATATCAAAGCTCAAATAGATCTAATTAAGTCTCAAATCTCCTACAATAATGGCTTTGTCAAATTACAGATTACTCAACTTAATTCACAGATAGATATTTTGCAAGGACAAATAAATCAAATTAAAAGACATTTAATCATATTGAGGGTGGCAACTAATTTGAAGATGGTGACATTATTTGATATCTTGACCTCACAGAAGACACTTTCTTACAAATTAAGGACCAAAATAGAACCATATCTTCTATCATTTTTCTATGGGAGTCTACTTTCTCCATGCTAAAGACACAATACCTAAATTTTGACTTGATGTTTGAGGATGGTGACACACATTTTTTGTTTCAAGTCTTTGGTGCATCCCCTAAGGAGGAGTTGATATTTTTAGGGGGAGTACTTGTATGTATGTATGTATGTCTATATGTGTGTGTGTGTGTGTGTGTGTGTGTGTATATATGTGTGTGTGTGTGTGTGTGTATGTATATATATGTGTGGGTGTGTGTGTGTATCTTTTCTTTTAGGATATATGCTTTTGGAAATAAGTATTACTTTTTGGATCCATGTTTTGAAGACCTTTTGTCCTTAATGTAAAAGGGGGAGAAAGTTTTAAATATGTGGAGAACTCACAAGTGTTTACATCAATGAACAAGGGGGATATTGTTGCACATAGGAATGTTATGTCGTTGTTGATGTGCAACTTGTTGTCAAAGGTCTGGAAGTTACATATAGAAGTTAAGTTGTGTACAAAGAAGTTGCATATATATAATTTAAGCTAGAAGTCATTTGATTGTTGCGTGCAATGGCCTAATAATTGCATAGAAAGGTTTAGAAGGCTTGTTCAAGATATAGTCAGTTGCATTCAATAGTTTTTTTTATAGTAGTTTAGTTGCATTGGAATCTATATTTAGATTAAATTATACAATATTATATGATGAATAAGATCAACTATATATGCGTATAATGTCATGTACATTTGGATAAATTTAGATTCAATAATATAAAGTATTTATAAATATTTTAGATCTTGGCTAGAAGTTTGGAGCTTGATTGAATGCTCATATAAATAGCTATGTATGACTCTTTTGGTGAATAGTTTGATCGAGTCTTGGAATTTTGATCCACATTTTGATGCATAGATGTATTTATTATTGTAGTTTGGAGAAGGTGTATATGGATGGTAGAGGATGCTATATTTTAGGTGTTGTGGTCTGAATCAATTAGAAATTGATGTTATAATGTCTTGTGTATTCACCTATAAATAAAAACATAGTAAACAATAATCAAGAATGCTCTGCATTCCTCTTTGTTAGATGTTTTGATGTTGTGGTGTAGTAATATGGATATGATATGATAAGGTGATAGTAGTATGATTTGCAGTCAAATTGTTTTTGGAGGATTGCCTCATCTTTTGAACTTGTTGGCTGACACTACTTAACAATTTTCTTCTTTTTGGGCCAACTAAAAGAGTTTTTTTGGTCCTTGTAGTAATGTACGACATATATGGCAAATATGTTGGATCTTATGAAGACTAAATATTTAAAGTATTATGATTTACACATTTCCCTCATTATTCACATACATAATAGAATTAATTTTGGGCTGAAAATCTTTAAGTTACATGTTACATCTTTCTAGGTCGACTTAATGGATATTTTTGGTCCTATGATGGATATATATTGGCAAATATCCTTCAAGGAAGATGGAATCGTATGATGTTTAATGAGAATAATCATTAATTGGCAATGCATAAGATATTGAGAGGTCTGACATATTTACAAATATGAAATCAATAGTAGATACATGAACATTAAACGGTAATCAACATTTGGGAGTGCACTTCAAATAATTTCAATCAATATTGCTTATTGTTATTAGTTGTAATGTATTTTGCCTTGAAGAGAGTATAATCTTCAATATTTTTAAGTTAATTTTTAGGAAATAGTGTGCTTCCTTGGTAGTGTGCCTTCATTAAAATACATAAATTATCATATAGTGAGTGTGATTCTCACCACATTTTTTCCCATTTTGGGTTTTCCACATTAAAAAATACTAGTGTTATGTGTTCTCTTTTTATTTTCGTTATTTACTTCTGCATATGAATTAAATAGAATATATGGGCAATGTTATGCTATATTTTAGTATATGTTGATTCACCCCCCCTGTCAAAATTTGGATGTATTCAACACATTTCCTCCCCATAAGGCACCCAAATATGCTTTGATCCTAGTTTACCAACATTTGACCAACCAAAGGGAGGAAATTTTTTTTAAGAAAATAAAGTTTTCTAAACATGATACTTGTTATTTTCGCATTAAATATTCTATTGTGATTAATATAGATGATGATATGTGCATGATAATGTTGTTGATGTTAACGCTAATAATGGTGATCCTAATTATTTTGATGATATGTATGAAGTTATTGAAATAAATCATGATCTTTTTTAGGATTTTCTAAAGCAATAACCCTAGTTCATAGTGAAAAATAAAGTGACTTGTCATTAGTGTTTGGATTATGGAAAGGTGTGTTATTGAGAGGGGAGAGGTGAATCAGTAACCCTAAAAACTTTTTCAACTGAAACCTTAAAATAATGTATTTCATTAACCGACTAACATGTTATCTTTTCCATCCATTCATAGCACTGAAAATAAGAAATGCTTTATAATCTAACATGTAATCATCCATGAAACTTCATACACAATACACAAGTATTTTGGTATCGTAGAAACCCTTTTAAGAAGGTAAAAACTGCAGTGGGGATGACACCCACAAAGCTTACCAAAGATGATGATTCAAAAGAAGTAGATCAGAGCTTATACAGATCAATGATTGGAAAATTATAGTATGTAGTACATACAAGGCCTGATATTGCCTTAGCAGTTGGTATAGTAGCAAGATTCTTAGCAAAACCCAGAGAAAATCACATGATGGAAATCAAAAGAATCTTGAGGTACTTGAAAGGAACTAAAGATTATGGCTTGTGGTATAAATTTGGAGGCAATCTAGACTTAAAAGTATTTACCGATGCTGATTGGGTAGGAAACATTGATGACAGAAAGAGTACAAGTGGTGGAGCATTTTTTCTTGGCAAAAGGTTAGTATCTTGGACTAGTAAAAAGCAAAACTGCACATCCCAATCCACAGTAGAAGCATAATACGTTGCTGCAGCAGTAAACTGCTCTAATATTGTTTGGTTCAAATAGTTATTGGAAGGCATGAAAGTTGAGATCAAAGAACCAGTTGTTATGTTATGTGATAATACAAGTGCAATAAATATTTCAAAGAATCCAGTAATGCATTCCAAAACCAAACACATTGCTATAAAATATCACTTTGTTAGAGAATTGGTGCAGGACAAGGAAATCAGATTGGAATATATTCATACAAAAGAAAAAATTGTAGATATCTTCACCAAGCCACTACCTAAGGATGCATTCCTGTATCTAAGAGGTAAGTTAGGGGTCATTCCCCTATCCGAGGCTCACTAAATTGAGTTTTAATAATGCATCAACCAGAGCATGTTGAAGATCAGTCAGTTGATGCAGCATAGTAAAGGAATCATTGCATATGAATCAGTACTTAAGGTACATTGGTATTCAATGGAAGTGTGTTATCTTTGGCATGTGTTGTCAAAGAGGGAGAGTTTGTTGTTTGCTATCATTATTTCATGAAATTTCTAAGAAAGAGACTTTTTTTAAAAAAAGAAGAAAAGAGGGAGAGTTTTCAGTCAGAGAGAGAAGTTTGCTAACAGAGGGAGATGAGAATCAGAATGAAGCTAAGGATATGTTCCTTATTCTATGTTTGCTGTAAAATTTCATTGTGCTATGACATATTGTGTTGCCATCAATGCCAAAGAGGGAGATTGTTGGATATAATTGTCTGAAGGAGATTGTTGGAATGATTATGTGTTGTCTTTGATGTCACACAGATGTCATATCAATTGTCAGCTTAGTCGGTCAACAAAGTAGTTACCAGTGTCTACAGAGCTCAGTCGGTCAGCAAAGCAGTTACCAGTGTCTACCGAGACCTCTCGGGTATCAAAAGAAAAGTATGGCAGAAAACAGTGTTAACCGAGCTTCCTCGGTTATCGAAGGAAAGTTAGTGTCTACCAAGTTCACTCGGTCTCCAAAGGATGTTGAAGAATTCGCAGTACTTACCGAGTTCTCTCGGTCGCCAAAGGAAATCTTCTTCAGATTAATGTTTACTGAGTAAGGTCGGCCCAGTAAAGGATTTTGTCAATTTAAGAAATAAAGTTGGTTTATTCTAGCCGACTGTTGAAATGATTAGTAATGTTTGTAATAATTATTAGTGCTGACTTGACAATCCGAATGGTATATATATAGAAGGTCAAGTTGTGAATTATGAGCAAGCAAAAAAAGGAGAAGGAGAAGAATAGTATGAGCAAATTTTGAAGGATGGTTAGATATCCTTGAAGAGCAGTAGAGATATATTTGATCAAGAAGGATCTAGTGAAGCAGAACATAGATCTGTAATCAGCAATTCAGTTGCATCACTATTCAGGTCACTTCATTGTTACTTTCTTACCATTGTAGCAATGATTTCAAAATCTCCTAACCGAGTTGGTTTAACAGCCATTTTGTAAATCCTCTAACAAGGTGACAGTTCTATTGAATTGTTTCAAGACCTCTTACAAGGCCACTCCTAGCAGGGTGATTAAATCCTCTAACAAGGTCACACCTAACAATGTGTTTTGTAACCTTTTACCGGGTTGGCTCCTAACAAGGCATCACTTTAGAAGAGTGAAAATCAGTAACTAGTTACATTGGTGGTTTTTCCCATATTGGGTTTCCACGTTAAATCTGGTGTCTCTTGTGTTCATGGTATTTTCTTTATTCATGCATGTTAATCACTGATGAATGCTTAAGAACAGTTATAATTAACACTCTCTACAATTACCGAGTTTCAGCATTTCACTGTATGTCAGCAGTAAATAATTTAATAGGACATCCAAGGGATCAGTGGTAATATTTTGTGGTTAACTGATTCACGCCCCCCCCCCCCCCCCCCCCTCTCAATTACTACATTTATATTTCCAACAATTGGTATCAGAGCTTTTGGTGCTTGCAGGAAGGGTTTTAAGGACCTAAGCTAAAAATCAGGATGTCTTACAAGAGAGAAATTCCAAGGCTTACCAGAGATAACTTTTCAGCATGGCAAGGTCTCATGAGACTTCATTTGGCTTCCATTGGTGATTCAGGATGCAAATATATTGATCAAGAATATACTATTCCTACTACGCATTAACTGTTGAAGACATTGCAGAGAAAAAGAACCATAACACCATAATGATAGATATTGCATCAGCAGTTAGCTATGAAGAATTTGATGAGATCAAAGATTGTACAACTGCCTATGAAATGTGGAACAGGCTGAAGAAAATTTATGGTGGTGATGACAATGTGAAAAGAGCCAAAGCAGAAAGCCTAAGAGGACAATTTGATCAGATGAAGATGAAAGAAGATGAAAATATTGCAAAATATGTTGAAAGAATCAAGGTGAGTGTTAGTGCAATCAGAGCTTCTGGAGGAAAAATTGATGATGAAACTATTATAAGTAAAGTTCTTAGAACATTGCTTCCTATCTATGCAATAAGAGTATCTGCTATTCAAGAAAGAAGATGTGAACAAAATCACAATATAACTTTGGATGCCTTAATTGGAAGATTGACAACTTTTGAATTGGACAACTATGATAACTATGTTCCAACTTCTAAAAATATTGAATCAAAATTTGAGGCCAAACTCTCACTTAAGAAGGGAAAGAAAATCCAGTCAGAAAGTGAAGAAGAATCAGAGGAAAGTTCAGACAATGATCTTGAAGTTATTGAAGCATTACTTGCAAATAAATATACTAGAGGTAGAGGTAAATACAAAGGTAAAACTCCCTTAATCTATTTTTCATGTGAAGAAATTGGTCATATTGCAGCTAGGTGCCCAAACAAACAAAGAAAAGATGAGAAGAAAGGTCACAAGTACAATGGCAAGAAGAATTTCAAGTCATTCAAGGATAAAGGTAAGAAAACATGTTTTTTGGCTAAGGATTCTGATAGTGAAGAAGAAATTGTCTTCATTGCTGTAAAAGATGAATCTGATGATGATGAAGATGAGATGGCACTTATCTCTCATATAAGCAAAAATGATACATGGATTATAGACAGTGGATGCTCACATCATATGACTAGTGACAAAACTAAGTTTGAACATTTTGAAGACTATGATGGTGGTAGTGTAAGGTTTGGAAACAATGAACCTTGTTGTATAAAAGGAAGAGGACGAATTTCATTAAACAAAGAACTTATATGTGATAATGCATATTGGGTTGAAGGACTAAAACATAATCTTCTAAGTGTAGCACAGCTAATCAACAGTGGACTCAAGGTTGAATTCATGAATGGCAAAGCAAGAATGCTGAATGACAAAGGAAAACTGATTGGTTCAGGCAAACAAACCAAAGGTAACTTATTTTATCTTGATCTCGGTGAGTGCTCATGTTTTATTGCTCAAATTGAAGAAAGTTGGTTATGGCACAAAAGGTTATGTCATGTAAATTTTGATAATATGGTGAAAATAAGCAAATTCAAGAAAGTAAGAGGTATTCCTACTTTGAAGAAACCTGATATTGGTCTATGCAAGAATTGTAAGATTGGTAAAATGGGAAAGACTAGCTTTAAAAGTAAAAACTATCAGTCTAAAGATATTTTGGATATTGTGCATACTGACTTATGTGGACCTATTGGAATTGAAAGCTATATGGAGAAAAATTCTTTATTCTCTTTGTTGATGATTACTCTAGAATGATGATTGTTATGTATTTAAGAGAAAAGTCAGAAGCATTTGAGAAATTCAAATGGTATTTGGCAAGAGTAGAAAAGGAAATAGGAAAAAGAATGAAGTGCTTGAGATCAGACAGAGGTGGTAAATTCATCTCCCATGAATTCAATAATTTCTGCATTGAAAGAGGAATCAAAAGACAGGTATCAGCTCCAAGAACTCCTGAGCAGAATGGAATAGCTGAAAGGAGGAACAGATCTATCATGGATTGTGCAAGGACTCTAATGATTGAAAAGAACATTGCTATGAAATACTGGAAGGAAGCTATTAGCACTGCAGTTCATACCTTGAACCGAGTACAGTTGAGGAAAGACACATTCAAAACTCCTTATGAGTTATGGTATGGCTATAAACCCAATGTAAGTTACCTAAAAGTATTTTGTAGTAAATGTTACATCTTGAAAGAATCTAGAAAAGGCAAACTTGATGCAAAAGGTGATGAAGGAATATTTTTGGGATATTCTTGCAAAAGTAAGGCATATAAATGTCTAAATTTGTCTACTCATAAAATCATAGAAAGTGCACATGTGAAAGTAGATGAGTTTGCAGAAAAGACTGAAGAAGAAAGCAAAAGGGAACTAGAGGATTACAGAAGATTTGTTTACATTGAACCTGATACATTGCCAGACACATCTGTCAATGAGGAGACTACATCAACCGAGCCCAGTACAATAACCGAGTCACAAGAAGAAGTTCAGACCGAGTCACAAGAAACTGAGTCTCAGCCTGAAGTTACCGAGCAAATATCTACCAAGCCTGAGCAAACTAAACCTGAAGATGAAATTCAAGAAGATGACAATGTAACTCATTCAAGAAGAAAGGAACCTGTATTGGCCAAGTATGTCAGGAAGCATCATACACCAGATCAGATTATTGGAAACAAATCAGATGGCACTATGACAAGGAATAAACTAAAAGGTACATGTTTACTTGCTGATTTTGAACCTAAAAATGTCAAAGATGCATTGGAAAATAAAAGTTGGATTGAGGCTATGAATGAAGAAATAGAGCAAATAGAGAAAAATAAGACATAGACTCTTGTACCTAGGCCTAAAGATAAAAATGTAATTGGGACAAAATGGGTATTCAGAAATAAGTTGAATGAAGATGGTCAAGTATCAAGAAACAAAGCAAGATTGGTATGTAAAGGATATTCTCAAGAAGAAGGTATAGATTATGGAGAGACTTTTGCTCCTATTGCAAGATTAGAAGGTGTAAGGACTCTACTTGCATATGCAGCACATAAAGGATTTAAGGTATATCGGATGGATATAAAATCTGCATTTCTCAATGGTATTCTTGATGAAGAAGTCTACATTGAGCAACCTGAAGGTTTTATGGATCCAGACAAAAGGGATATGGTCTGCAAGTTACACAAAGCACTATATGGTCTGAAACAAGCCCCTAGAGCATGGTATGAAAGATTACATAACTATTTAACTCAGATTGATTTTAAAAGAGCCAATGACAACAATAATTTATACATCAAAGAAGGACCAGATAACAAAATTATTTTGGCAGAAATATTTGTGGATGATACTGTGTTTACAGGGAATGATGATCAGTGCAAAGAATTTTCAGAGCAAATGAACAAAGAATTTGAAATGTCTATGTTTGGTCAGATAAAATTCTTTGTTGGACTTCAAATTCAGCAGAGCAAGAACAATATCTACATTACTCAGTCTAAATACATCAAGGAAATACTTAAGAAGTTGGTATGGAAGATTCAAAACCAGTTGGTACACCCATGTGTACTGGACTGAAACTTACCAAAGATGATGATTCAAAAGAAGTAGATCAGACCTTATACAGATCAATGATTAGAAAATTACAATATGTAGTACATACAAGGCCTGATATTGCCTTAGCAGTTGGTATAGTAGCAAGATTCTCAGCAAAACCCAGAGAAAATCACATGATGGCAATCAAAAGAATCTTGAGGCACTTGAAAGGAACTAAAGATTATGGCTTGTGGTATAAATTTGGAGGCAATCTGGACTTAAAAGTGTTTACTGATGCTGATTGGGCAGGAAACGTTGATGACAGAAAGAGTACAAGTGGTGGAGCATTTTTTCTTGGCAAAAGGTTAGTATCTTGGACCAGTAAAAAGCAAAACTGCACATCCCAATCCATAGTAGAAGCAGAATACGTTGCTGCAGTAGTAAACTGCTCTAATATTATTTGGTTGGCATGAAAGTTGAGATCAAAGAACCAGTTGTTATGTTATGTGATAATACAAGTGCAATAAATATTTCAAAGAATCTAGTAATGCATTCCAAAACCAAACACATTGCTATAAAATATCACTTTGTTAGAGAATTGGTGCAGGACAAGGAAATCAGATTGGAATATATTCATACAAAAGAACAAATTGCAGATATCTTCACCAAGCCACTACCTAAGGATGCATTCCTGTATCTAAGAGGTAAGTTAGGGGTCATTCCCCTATCCGAGGCTCACTAAATTGATTTTTAGTAATGCATCAACCAAAGCATGTTGAAGATCAGTCAGTTGATGCAGCATAGTAAAGGAATCATTGCATATGAATCAGTACTTAAGGTACATTGGTATTCAACGAAAGTGTGTTATCTTTGGCATGTGTTGTCAAAGAGGGAGAGTTTTTTGTTTGCTGTTTGCTGTCATTATTTCATGAAATTTCTAAGAAAGAGATTTTTTTTAAAAAAAAGAAGAAAAGAGGGAGAGTTTTCAGTCAAAGAGAGAAGTTTGCTAACAGAGGGAGATGAGAATCAGAATGAAGCTAAGGATATGTTCCTTATTCTATGTTTGCTGTAAAATTTCATTGTGCTATGACATATTGTGTTGCCATCAATGCCAAAGAGGGAGATTGTTGGATACAATTATCTGAAGGAGATTGTTGGAATGATTATGTGTTGTCTTTGATGTCACATAGATGTCATATCAATTGTCATCTTAGTCGGTCAGCAAAGCAATTACTAGTGTCTATCGAGCTCAGTCAGTCAGCAAAGCATTTACCAGTGTCTACCGAGACCTCTCGGGTGTCAAAAGAAAAGTATGGCATAAAATAGTGTTAACTGAGCTTCCTCGATTATCAAAGGAAAGTTAGTGTCTACCAAGTTCACTCGGTCTCCAAAGGATGTTGAAGAATTCACAGTACTTACTGAGTTCTCTCGGTCGCCAAAGGAAATCTTCTTCGGATTAATGTTTACCGAGCAAGGTCGGCCCAGTAAAGGATTTTGTTAATTTAAGAAATAAAGTTGGTTTATTCTAACCGACTGTTGAAATGATTAGTAATGTTTGTAATAATTATTAGTGCCAACTTGACAATCCGAATGGTATATATATAGAAGGTCATGTTGTGAATTATGAGCAAGCAAAAAAAGGAGAAGGAGAAGAATAGTATGAGCGAATTTTGAAGGATGGTTAGATATCCTTGAAGAGCAGTAGAGATATATTTGATCAGGAAGGATCTAGTGAAGCAGAGTAGAGATCTGTAATCAGCAATTCAGTTGCATCACTATTCAGGTCACTTCATTGTTACTTTCTTACCATTGTAGCAGTGATTTCAAAATCTCCTAACCGAGTTGGTTTAACAACCATTTTGTAAATCTTCTAACAAGGTGACAGTTCTATTGAATTGTTTCAAGACCTCTTACAAGGCCACTCCTAGCAGGGTGATTAAATCGTCTAACAAGGTCACACCTAACAGTGTGTTTTGTAACCTTTTACCAGGTTGGCTCCTAACAGGGCATCACTTTAGAAGAGTGAAAATCAGTAACTAGTTACATTGGTGGTTTTTCCCATATTGGGTTTCCACGTTAAATCTGGTGTCTCTTGTGTTCATGGTATTTTCTTTATTCATGCATGTTAATCACTGATGAATGCTTAAGAACAGTTATAATTAACACTCTCTGCAATTACCGAGTTTCAGCATTTCACTGTATGTCAGCAATAAATAATTTAATAGGACATATAAGGGATCAGTGGTAATATTTTGTGGTTAACTGATTCACCCCCCCCTCAGTTACTACATCTATATTTCCAACACATTCACCATTCTCTATTCTTCTTAGGTGTCAATACAACTGGTACTACATAAGGACTCAAACTTTCTCAGATCAAACTTTTCTTTAACAATTATTGGATTTGTCGGTTCAATTCCTGATTCTCGGTAGGTGTTAATCGATGTGGTGCCTTATTCGGTAAACTAGCTCTTGGAATCAGATCCATACAATGATCAATGCTTCTTTTCGGTGGCAAACCATCAAGTACATTATCAGAAATGATCTCTCTATACTCGGTGAGTATCTTATCAATCTCTTTAAGGATGTTATCCATTATTTTCTCACTCGGTTTGTTAGGAATCACAACAAAACACATATCATTCTTCTTCAAATCATTAACAAACTTTCTTCCTTCCATCAAACAAATTTTCACAAATGTACAAACACTACTAACAGGTTCTTCAATCAAAGTCAACAAGATTTTCTTTCTCCCATTAGCCCAAATAGTATATTTATGCAATCTTCCATCATCTATAACATGTCTATCATATTGCCAAGGTCTACCCAAAAAAATATGACAACAATCCATAGGCATAATATCACATAACACCTTATCATAGTACTTTCTAATTTTTAAATTCACATAACATTGTTCACTTACCAAGAGTGTATGCTCATCCTTGATCCATGAAATTTGATAGGGTTTCGGGTGTTTCAACCTTTCCAACTGCAACTTTGTAACCATTTCCTCAGATGCCAAATTCTCTGAGCTTCCACTATCAATTATTACCTTCGACACTTCATCAAAAACTCTACATCTGGTCTTGAACAAGCTTTTCCTTACTGGATCTTCCTTATTACTTTCACTCCAAAGTGCTCTCCTGACCATTAGGTTCTTTTCTTTCTCATGTTCATTCGGTGAGTCTTCTTGCACCAAAGCATTTCTACTACTAATGACCTTCTTAATTGCATGTGTACATTCAAATGACCTATGTCCTTCTTCTCCACAATTGTAACAAGTACCTTGGAATCCACCTCTGTTATAACCACCTCGCTAGTTATTGCCTCTTCCTCTAGCAGGACTTTCACTTTTCCACTTGGTCTTGCCTTTATCCTGATTTGTTTTGTCTTGATTAGATCTATTATTTTCACCATAGGATCTACCTCTTCCTCTATGGAATTCACCACCTCTTCCTCTTTGTCTTTTCTCATGTATTTTGTTCAACTTCTCCTCAGCTTTCAAGGCAAACTGATAAGTTTCTTCAATGTTTCCCAACTTGACCAAATTGATTTTCTCTTGGATAGAAATTCTCAACCCATTTAGTTACCCATCTTTTATCTAATCTATATAATTTCTCAGTCTAGTCTTTTACCGAGCTATCTTTCTGCCTCAAACTTTGCATTTGCCTAACTAGGTTAACCTAATAATCACATGGTAAGAACTTTCCTTTCAACTTATTCACCATCTTATTCCATATCTTGATTTTGTCTTTGCCTTTCCTTTTTTTGTCCAATTGTAGATGCTCCCACCACAAGGATGCATGACTCTTCAATTTTGTGCTTGTAATCTTCACCTTCTTTTCCTCAAGAACATTTTCATACTCAAAATACTTCTCCATCTCAGTGATCCAATCCATCAGCTCATTTGAATCAAGCTTTCCACTGTACTCTGGAGGATTGAAATGTGGTGTGGACTTCAGATTTTTCAATTCCTTCAACAATCTTTCCTCGCCTTGATCCATCACAGGTGCAAGTTTAGCTTCACCTTGTTCCTCTTCAATTTCTTCATCACTAACATCTTCAAGATGTCTTCCTTGGTGCTGGGTTGTCTCAACAAATTCTAACCTAGCAGCAATTTGTCTTAACATATATGCCAATCCTGGATCTGCATCTCACCTTCCACAAACCATCTTGAAAACCCTCTACAATTGCAAGTTAGATCACAATCTGCTACCCCACAACAAATATCAACTAGTGTTTAACAAGAAGGAACCCTTAACCTAGATTCACAAATCTAGATCTAGATCTCAACCTCACTCTGATACAACCTAACGCAAGGTAGGCCAGGATGAAGGGCTAGGGGCATGCCTTAATCACAACCCCCTTGCAGAGATCACACACGCGGAAGCAAACACACAACAAGGAAGAGAGGATGCATAAAACTTCATCTATTATTCATCAAATAACCTCTTACTTGTTGGGTTGTAAGGCCCTCTCGGTTATGGCCAAATACACTCGAATTGATTACAACAGTCTTCCAACATGCGAGGATTCAACTTTCATATGTATCTTCTAACTTCTAAAATTGATCTCTTACTACTGATATCTGCTACCCTAAAATTATGAACAACTATATTTATACAAGAGGCTACTGAAACAAGCCAGCTTTCAAATCCATCATTGGAGAAAGAAACAACTAGATCTAGGTCCAAATGCTTCCCAATGATCAATACCAACATTAAATCTGCGACCAAAATTCAATGCACAAGTCAGCCTCAACAAGAAATCAAAATAAACCACTCGGTGAGCAAGGTTACCGAGCGATAGGAATTAACTCGGCAAACCAACCGAACAAATCAGTCAAAGAAGGAACCAAGAAACTACTGAGCCAACTCGGTCAAAGAAGGAACTGAGCAGCTACCGAGCAAACTAAACAACTCAAACTTTTTTTTGGTGATACAGGATTGCTAAGAACCCGAGATGCTCCTGCATCAATCTTTTCCACCTTCCCTAAGTAAGATTAAACAAGATGGTGAGGAAGATAATACACTTGAATAACTCCTCTTGCACCGTAGATTATTTTATGTATTTTCCTATTTCTAACGTGCTTCCCTTGTGATGTGCTACTTGATATTGTCTTTTTATTATGTTAAGCTCTATTTGGATGACCCTTGCTACTTCATTAGCATGCACAAAGTAACAAAGGGACCAAACCTATCATGACATTCTTATATTTGTATCTCAATTCTTTTGTATGTAGTATATATTTTATTTTATATGTGTGTTTTTGTTTTAAATGTGTCTTTGTGTTGTGTACTTCAAGATGATGCAAAGTGTTAATATTCATTTATGTTTTGGTTTCTTCTATATTGACCCAAAGAGACCCTTTTTTTTCATCTTATGTTATCTTCTTTAATTGGGCTCATAGTTCCACTACCTTTAATAGATGAGGTCAATTTATTATAATTATAATTGATATACATGAGTTATCAAACACACACACTAACCCCAAAGTTAGTGAATCCTTAATTTATGTTAGATTTTTCTCATGTGCTTTATTTTCCTTTATTTTGTCCTTTCTTGGGGGCACATCATAGTGGAAGTGTTCTTGTCTTTTGGATGCATGTATGATTCTTTAAAGTTATTTCTCTTGGTAAGACATACACAATTTCTTTGCAAGGGGATACACTTTTCTCTTTGTTACACTTTATGCACACACAATCAATTTTCCAGTGATTTTTTTCTTCTTTAGGTTACTTAGAAAATTGTTTTTGTTTCTTTATAATCTTCTCTTGGTGGATTTCATTGGATATCCTTTGCAGTATTTTATAGTGGATTTATAAGCATGCAATACTTTGATTGGTTATCCTTTAAGGTAAGTTGACTACCATAACATAACTTTCTAGACTATTCAATTATCCTTTGCATTGATATCTTTACATGAATCATAGTACTCTCTCTCTCTCTCTCCATGTGTTTCTCCTTTGGTTCTTGTTATTAGATTGATAAGGTCCTAAGTCACTTAATGACTTGGTGGTTTCTTGTCTCTTTTACCTTGATGGAAGTTTTCTATGCCATGATATACTTTACCAAGAGTATTAATGCATGTTCATACTCCCGCTAAAATGGGGGCTATATGTAGTATTATAAATTGCATTTCTTGCTTACTTAGGCCCTATTTTAGTGTTCTTGGCCTCCCATGCCCGATATGTTTGATCTAACTCAATTTCACATTTATTTTGGCATCTCCTTAGTATTTTGGACCTTGGGTCCAAATTTGAGAACACATTAGGGAGAGTAGGTTGTCATGGGCAACCCGCTCCCACTAATTGGGGTCCAAATTTTAACTAGTTAACAATTTGCTAGTTTGAGAAAGAACTTTAAACCCATGTCACCTTGCTCCAAAATTAACACTATGAAATATTTGGTGAAGTATAAAATTGAGCTTTACTCCCTTATTTTGACATCCATCAATTCAAGCATCAAATCAATTTTGCCTTCAAGAATTAAAGTCCTCAAGAGCAAGTGATCAAGCATGAAGGCATTGAAGACAAGGAGTAATTTTTAGATCTAGGAATTCATGACCTTTTTCTTAAAGTCAACTCTACAAAGGTCAACATCAAAATTTTCATGGGCATTTTCACATAAAGAAGACTTATAAAGGTATAAACATTACATTTTTAGATCTAGCCTCTACTACATATCAACACACTTTTATTTCCATTTCAAATTCCATTTCAATTTCAAGGTTAACTCCTAAACTAGGCTTTGACTTAAGAAAATCCATTTCTACACAATATATTCCCTTCTTTTCTGTGTGTAGGAATAGGTGGCAGATGCACAAAAAAAGTTCGGGATCAAGCATTTAGCAATCTATAGTTTGCAAGTTGTTTCATCAGAAAGTGTAGTGAGTAGGTTGCTCCATCTGAATCACTCCTAGGAGCAGGTCATCCCAACTGACTCATTCCCTCCACTTTTACTCAAAATTTGGATCACAGGTTAGTTATAATACGTACTTCTTATATATATTTCCAAAATTCATCTTTTATTTTTTTGTTCAAGCTTATACATGTTGAAAGTCAACCTTTAGCTCATTTTTCTCTAACCTCTTCATCTATCTTCCATAATGTATAGTCATCTTCAACTCCCTATGAAGGATTACTAAATTCACCTTGAGCCAAGTGGATCATTTTCTTTCCAAAGATATTAAGGTGGAAATATGCCTAAGCTTCTTAATTTTGCCCACACAGGCTAGTGAAACGTATTTCCCCATATTATAATGAAGAAAGCTTAAAGGATATGATGGGAGGATGGGAGGAAATGACATCTTGATGATTGATGCTTCATTGATGTGTTGTGATGATTATGGATGTGGATTAATGAGACTGAATTTAAAGAATTCTCTTATATAGGGTTCGCAAGGTATTTTATGAATTAAGCCACACTCCAATAGACATATTAAGACAACAGGATTGAGGAACAACCAAAGGGAACCTAACATTGACATATTTAAAATTGGACCCAATTTGTGGGTCAATGGCATCCCAAAACACCATTAAATGGACAAGGGCACCCAAGGGTGTCATTGCCCTCACAAAACAAGGAAAAGAAGGTGGGAATGAGGTGCTCTTAGTTCAAGACATAGTCTCAGATCACCATGTGAAAATGTGATATTAAATTTGTAGTATATCAACCAAATAGGATTAGATAAGAGCTAGGAGAAAACATACTAAGGCAATTATGTGAAAACTAGTGTAGATTGTATAAGGTTACTATTATGATGCTACACTCTAGAAAAAATATAACTACTTTTTATAAATCAATTCTTATACTAGCTAAAATGAAACAAAATATCTATATTAAATTACAAAGATAAGATATTTTTA
Organism: Chamaecyparis obtusa; assembly: GCA_027943335.1. NCBI lineage: Eukaryota > Viridiplantae > Streptophyta > Pinopsida > Cupressales > Cupressaceae > Chamaecyparis > Chamaecyparis obtusa. Next base: position 839,684 of record BSBK01000182.1, on the reverse strand, counting down.
GAATAGGAAAGAACATATTTAGATATAAAATGCAAGTTACTTTTGAATCATATACTCTTGAGAAGATGTAAATTTTTTTTTTTACAAAGAATATCAAAATCTAACCTTGACTGGGAGTAAATGTATAGAAATAAAGGAACTTGATAGTAGATGCAACATCTCTTTATCTAGGACACCAACATGTCACACAAATTTTCTCTAGTTGTGTTGTGATCCTTCATTGGTTACTCTAGAATTTACCAAAATGTATGGCTCATGTACCATAAACACCCCAAATTGCACATACACAAAGACATGGAAAATTACTAGGGTTGTTTAGGGGTTTTCCATAGGAAAACTTTCTACCTCCATGGACAACCTAGATGAAAGATGATTGATAAAATAAATATTTTTAAATCCTAGGTACATTAATGGTAAAAAGTAAAAAAAATAAAAAATCGTTTGATATGTTGGAATGATAATGGACCCATAATGAAGCTACACACACTTCAAGGATCAACCAAAAATATGCCTTCCATAAGAAAATGTGTAAACACGAGCTTGCATGAACACTGCAATTGAATGATATGAAAATGTTTCAATTGATATGATACACTGTACAAATAAGTCTTGCTTATATAGGCAAGGTGATGAGGTATGATTATAATACCCTTGACACAAACATTAAATGCATTATGAAATATAATAAATGTCCAAATAAAATATTAAATAATGAGATATGATTTATCTTCTAGAATGCCACATAAGATAACTAACATGATCCTATGTACAATGTAAAATGACAAGTTACATGAAGTTACATAAAATGATATGATATTTACTCCAACAAGATAATAGCTTTAACCTCGCTCTACTTGGAATCACATTCAAGTAAAATAAATAACAACAAACATATATACTCTTATGACACATACACTTTCTCACTTTGAACAATAAATATTTACATAAAATGAGCCAAACAAGAATGTTACCCACAATTAAGATATTCTCCTAGCATAGTTTTCCCCAAGGGCTTTGAAAGATACAAAGATTCCATTCCAAAACGAACAAAAAAAGTACTTCAAAATGAATGAGTTCTTTATTTTATTTTCTTGGATGAGAGGAAATAAGATGTTACTTTCTCGTTCAAGAATTATGACACACAAAAAAGTATGTTTTTCAATCTAAAAAATTCTCAAGATGTTAATGCGTTGCACAAATATTCACGTGTCACCTTATCATCCAAGATAATTCTGTTGAGATTTCGCAGATGTGCTCAAATGCATTGTACTCTTTAAATTTGAGATAAAATATTTGTTATAAAAACATGAAAATACATCATTAATGCTTGGGCTAAGGTGCATCCAAAATGTAATATGAAATTGCACAAGTATCCAATTTTTGACTCTAGATTTATAGACTCATTAAATTTCTCATTCATTTATCACTTATCATACCCACGAGGAAAGTGGGGGGGGGGGACAATATTTTTACATTACTATTCTCTTGATGTTTGATGGTTCTCTTTATATCATGGAGGTCCGCTGAAAATAATTAAACATTATTGCCAAGTTGAATTAAACATTTTAGATACAACAAAGAATCATTTAACAAGGATTAAGTGACTATATTAGAGGAAATGAAATCTCATAGTTAAATCTATTTTAAATTAAAACATTTTCCTTTATTTAACTCATAGATATTAGTAGATCAACATATATGCATACAAATATAATTCTAAGTCTAAGCATATGAATTTAGGTGATTATGTGTGGAAATGTTTCATGCCTCTCTCTCTCTCTCTCTCTCTCTCTCTCTCTGAGTGTGGATTATGGTCATGTCACACTTACAAATCAAATAATGAAAGTTAGTCTTATCAATTATATATATATATATATATATATATATATATATATATATATATATATATATATATATATATATATATATATATATATATATATATATATATATATATATATATATATATATATATATATATATATATATATATATATATATATATATATATATATATATATATATATATATATATATAATTTTAACAAAAATTAATGTCTCTCAGTATCACTACATTCAAAATTTTAACAAACATTAATATCTTTCAATATTGCAACATTCAAATATAATCTATCTCTATCTATAGAATTGATTGTGTTTATGAACTAAATACAATTAGGTACATTAAACACATACCAAACACGCTATTTATATTCACACATACTCAATAGGGTTAACATATATAAAGTAATTTATATTGTGGCACAAATTTATACTCTTTCATGCTCATCTCTAGCCCATATGTTTATTATTACTATCACTAGAGATGCTTTATATGATTGTCACATTCATGTATTTAGATGCTCATTATTTTACATGACTTTTGTGCTTATGTGCTCAATTTATATTTATTTTTAATGCATTTCTCCTCTCTCATTCAATTATTTGCATCCAATGGATGCAACTAATTGAAGCGGGCATATCTTTTCACAAGCACTCCTTTATTGGGATTCTAGATAATTACATATGCAGGTACATTAAGACTCATCTTGATGGCTAGACATAATCACATTACATGACGATTCTCAATATGCGATTTATCCTAGATCACCAATGTGTAGAGAAATACCATGTCACTTTTTGTATACAAACATACATTTTTCTAGCCCTATGCCCCCCTTTTCATAATTATTGATAGTAAATTTAGGCTTATAATTGTGACTATTTTTAGTCAAGTGACATAAGCTACTCATTAGACATCTTTTAATTTTTTGTGAGAATACATATGCTCATGAAGGACACACACTAAGGATGATAAATATATATAGATATCTAGCAAGATCCATTACTTTGTATGGACTTGGATTTATTTTATGTCTAGACATAAACTTTCATGCATGTTTGTAAGCATCCATTTACTTTGAGCTGCCTGATTATTTTAGGATTCACATGTACCTAAAAGTGGGGGTAAGATCCAACAATAAAGCTTACATATCCATGTTGATTCCTAAATTATTTTAAACCCATTTGTAGATAATGGCTTAACAAAATTTCAAATTGAATGACACAATCTTGTGTAAGGCTAGTTTCATTTCCCAATACTTCACCTATCCCTATTTACAAAATTCTCACATGTTTGGCCTTACCTTATATGTTCATGCTCATAATCTCACACATTCCACATATATTCTACTCCTTCATGTCCATGCACTCATTTCCACATTGAAATTATCATTCCCTTAGCCTAGGTCAATTTTGTGGGTGTGAATTCGACCCCTCTTGCACAATTGAGCCCTTAATTTCAAAACTTAAAATCCCAAATTTGCTAGTTCCTACAAAAGATGAAATGATACATGTTTTGCACGAGTTAAAACTATAAAGTAGTGTTTTAAGGCATTGAATGTGCATTCATTTCTCATCTACTATTAAAAACATATTGATCATATTTAAAGAGCATTAACTATATGAATCTTTTAATTTGGAGCATAAAAAAGAACCCAAATTTACATAACTATTTCATATGACTAAAGATTATTGTCTTCAATCGTTTCCAAGATCCTAAAATCAATCTTTATAAGAAATTGACCCAAAAGAGCTTGATTGTTAGATACACAATAGGACCGTGCATAACCACTATTTTGTTTGTCCCATAGCCGCATGGTGATCCTCAATAATAATGAATTACAGAGGTGAAAAATCAACTGGTGATCCTCAATAATAATGAATTAGTAGATCTATAGATTACAAGATAGTACCCTCACAAATAGATACCCACCCTCCCCCCCCCCGGCCCAAAAAAAAAAACAACCCGTGAGTATACAAATCCTTTGGAAGAAAGGCACACCATTTCCAGAAATGCCCATACGAGCGAAATCCAGGATACCGGACTTGAAAAACTCATTAAACTCTTCCTAAGAATCCTCCATTGCCTTTTTTTATGGGGTTCGAAGAATAAGGAGGGAGGTCTTGATTTGATTGGGGAGAGATTCGGTGGCTAGTGCACTATGATGCATTAATTCTATTCCCTTCCCTTTAATTTCTACAAGAAGTCGAAGAAGAAAGAGAAGTATGCGAAAGGATTTTCATGCTTGCTTTCATCCCTATCTGTGAAAACCCACGTCTGTTTCATCAATGAAGATGGGATCAGGAGGATCCAGTGTTGTTGGTAAGTATGACGAATTGGGTGTCATGTTAACGCTAATCTTTTCTTATGTGGGTGTGTACTGTGTAGTGCCTTGGAATTTCATTAATTTGGTCTTGTAAGGGTTATGTGTACTTTGTGGTACCTAGGGCTTTTGAAGGATATGTGGGTATATACTATGTAGTGCATAGGGCTTTCATTAATTTGGTCTTGAAATGGATGTGTGGGTGTGTGTTGAGTAGTTCCCATGAATTTCATTAATTTGGGCTTGCGATGTATATGTGGCTGTATACTGTGTAGTGCCCAGGAATTTCAGGTTATTGGAAGAACTAGAGAGAGGGGAGAAGGGCATAGGCGATGGAACTGTAAGTTATGGAATGGATGACAGTGATGACATATACATGCGCTCATGGACTGGCACCATTATTGGTCCTCACAATGTATGCGGCTCTTTCCCCTTTTAACTCTTGTTGCCTTGTTTTCTTTTGTGTCTTTGTTGATTGATCTTTGATTTGGAATCCGCAGACTGTGCATGAAGGTCGCATCTATCAGCTAAAGTTGTTTTGTGACAAAGATTATCCTGAGAAGCCACCAACCGTGAGATTTTATTCAAGGGTTAACATGACATGTGTCAATCAGGAGACCGGTCTGGTAAGAACATCTATATTCATTAATTGTTTATGGTTTGTGCAGGCATCTTAGTTTCTCTATTTGTTATGTGTCAATTGGGTTTTTAGATTTTGTTTGCATGCCAATTTTATATTTCTTATAATCAATTTATATTATCTATATTGATTTGACATTTTCTACTGTAAAATCATTTGCCTTGTGGATTATGCATTTAGATTCTGACTAACTTGTTAGTTTCATGATTCCTTACAGTTGAAATTATAACACGTCATATGTGTCTTCCTCTTTATAGGCTTTGTTTTATATTCATCTGTGGAATCTATTAGCATTTTGTTACTTTGTTATTTCTTACCATGAATTTGAAAGTTGTACTATAAGTTTTTCCTATTTCTAGGCTCTGTTATATATACACTAATTCATATGCAGAGTTTGTCAACATCTTGTTTCTTTCCTATATCTTTTCATAATTTGAAATTTTGTTTCTTGCTTCTCTTGTCTCCTTTTGACATTCAATTCAGCTGCACATAGATATCTATTTCATTCTTCTATCCTTTATCAACATTCTTTTTGAGATTCATCCCATTTCCCCACTTCTTTTTTGTTGAGATGACATTTTTTTGAAGCATTCTATTAAGTTGTTCACCGTTTGTCTTTATTTAAATATATTAGCACATATATCTACCAAAACATTTTCAACTATAATCTCTACAAACTCTCTTTCTGTTATGCCTTGATGGGTATCCATATGTTGTACAGGTTTTAGAATTTGGCATAAAATCTATCAACTACATTCACTTGAAATTTTTTTGGATCTCTTTCAACGAATCTGATTTGTGTGTTTGGTGTGACCACGAAACTCTATGCGACTATATTCCTGTGAGGCCATTTTATTAAATAGCCCTCGCACTGTGTCCATAATTCCAAATTTTGCATACATGTTGACCAGGGTGCTTTCAACTGTTATACCTGACAAAAATCTCCATTCCACTTATTTTGGAGGATGTTTGTACCTTACTTTGAAGTTCCCATACTGTCACAATGTAGGGATGATAATGATGAAGGTCGAGGATGTCAACCCATTACCTCAAAAGTTATTTTGTGTGTTCCTGCAAGTATGGTACGCCAGGAAACCACACCACATTTCCTTGAAGTGTTGTACAAGACAATTCTTGTGAAATGTCTGTGATTCTGTTGCAGATAATATTGTTTGTTTTTCTGTATAATGTTCATTACATTTTGAAATTCTAACATGTTATATGTGTCTCTCTTTATAGGCTTTGTTTTAGTCATCTTCGGAATCTGAGCATCTTGTTACTTTGTTATTGATTACCATGAATTTGAAAATTTTCCTGTAAGTTCTTCCTATGTGTAGGGTCTGTTAGATATTCACTATTTCTTTCCCATTTCTTTTCATAATTTGGCTTTTTGTTACGTACGTCTCACGGCTTCTTATATATGTGGGTCTGTGTATTTTTGTTATATGAGGTTCAGTTGGCCATGGATAAAAGTTTAAAACATCTGTGAAACTATATTCTGTCATTCTTGTATGATAGTTCTGCCTGCAATGGGTAACCAGGTTGCCTGCTCTACAACAACCTATACATAATCAAGTTGCCTAGTCTAGGACAGCCATTACATAAATCCAGATTCTTTATACTGAGTTTTCAACTTGAGCAAAAAAATGTGCAGGGTAATGTTGGCCTTTAGGCCTTACCTCATTAGCTCAAACTAGATAATATTCTCATTATGGAGAGGCTTTTTAACAAAAACATGGCTTTAATTTATTGTCCTCATTTTCATCCATAATCTTGCATGTAGGGTTACTTGTAGTTTTTGGACTGTAGGGGTATCTTTTGTCAAGTGAGTTCTGTGAGTTCTAGTCAGGTCTCAGCTGTGATATGTCTTTTGTCAAACACCATCATCCACTAGAGATGAAACAGGTCTGCAGCATGGAGGAATTGCTTTTATTGAGTTTGGTCAAAATTTTTGTATGATGGTGTTTGATGTTTTGCCTATTTTTTTGGCTGACTCAGACTGATTTTTTTTGGGGGCAAGTCTTGGGTGAGGTTATGGCTTGGCTTTATTGTCATGCGGGCAAGCTTGGACTCAGTTCATGATTGGCCACTGTAGTGTCATGAGTGGATTTGATCTGGATGTCAATTGTTTCTTTATACTTGATTCTTTTTTATCGATTAATATGTGCATCTCACTCAATTCAGAAAATTCATTTCCATCAATAAATGATATTTGTTCAAGATTCTTCATTCTCAGGTTGACTATATTACCTTGATCATTTCATTAAAACTAAATCTATGATTCAATATACTAAATAAAAAAGGACAATTTTATTTTGTAAAATGCTTACCACCGACACAAAAGTTTAATGAATGAATATTATCTAAAGTCAAATTTAAATCTTTTATACTAGCTGCCTGTAATAAAATGAAATGGAAAATATGTCAGTTCAAATGATTTAGAAAAACACAAAATGGTCCATTAATTTAGAGAACATAAAGGCTTGCTTGCCCGATCCCCCTGACCTGTACTGCATATTATCATATTTTATTTAACTGTATCCAATCCATACCGAACTTGGGGCCAAGAAGAAAGTTGAAGTGCTGTACTTGATCCTTACAGTCAAATATGTATCAAAACACATTTCTAAGGGAAAAGAGCTATGTTACAGGGTCAGGTTCAAGGATTTTCTTTTCCAGGGCTTGGTATGACTGGGTATGTATTAGTGAAAATAGAAACATATTTTTCTTTTTTATCCATATATGTGCTTGTGTGTTTGGTTACGGGCGAAATGTTTTTTTGGGTTGGGGTATGTGTGTATATATTATAAATATACAAAAAATTAAATAAATATGCAGAACTGTAAAACTAAATCATTTGATAGTATGCTGCTTCATCATTGATCAATGCCAATTGCCAAAGATAAATATTAAATGCTAATTGATAGTTAAGAAATATGCCGCTTTAGGGTTTTGACAAAAAAAGCAAAGAGAAACAGCCTTTTAATTTTAAGTGCCTTTTTGTATGGCACCATGCAGATGCATTGTGGATTCACTCGGGTGCACTCGGTTGTGGACTTAGCGCTATGGATGCGCGAGTTGCGCACCCACAGTGCTGGGTACACCCTATGCGCATCTGAGTGCACTGGTGTGTGCGCACCCACACCAGAACGCATCCGGTGCACAGGGGTAGGGTACAAATCTGACACCTTAGAAATAGATGAATATAAAAATTATTAATAAGAAATATAATTATATAGTTATATAAACGTGAAATAATATAGTGATTTTATTTTCTGGGGCTTGTGTGGCTGTGTTTGGTGTGCATCTGACCACACCGGTGTGAGCGCACCCGCACTAGAATACATCCTTACCCGGTGCTCAGGGGTAGGTACGAATCTGGTATCTTAGAAATAGATGAATATAAAAATTATAAATAAGAAATATAATTACATAGATATATAAATGTGAAATAAGATTGTGATTTTATTTTCCGGGGCTTGTATGGCTGGGTTTGGGTGTGTGTGTATGCAAAATTAAGAAACACACTATATTGATGTAAATATTGTTAAGTTTTATGGCCTTTACGGCAAACATCCTGTACTTGAGCAATAAATCAATATGCTAAATAATAATAATAAATATTGGGAATATTTATTATTTATTGTTTATCATCAAATCTATATATATGTTGATTGAATTAATTAAGGGCCCAAGGTCGGCCTCTTGGCTTTAATATTAAATAGATTTATTAAGACCAAGTTGGCCCTCTTGAAGATAATTCAATTCATATATATGGTGTTGGATTCTAGGGAGAGAAGCACCAAAAACATAACGTGCTTCCCTCCCCCAAAAGTCTGATACTCTGCCTTGAGCGAATTTGGAGGCAGCAGCGAATTTAAGAGCAATGTATGGAGGCAGTAGCGAATTCATAGAGGGAGCAGCGAATATGGAGTCAGCTGCGAATTCATGGAGATAACAGTGAATTCATCCAGGAGCAATATTCAGCGATTGTTATTGGTGCGAACTGCAATCACAGATCAGCGAATATATATTGGTGTGAAAGTTAAGCAGCTTCAGCTAGTAGATAAGAACAAGTCTGAGCATGAATAAAGATCAGATTATGATCTGATCCATACAAGCAGCAATTATTGGCAATGTTAACTGCAAGTTGGTTAGGGCTGGAAGCCTCTGTTAGGGCTGGACGCCTCTTCAATACACTAACACTAAGGTACTAATCAGGCTTTCCTCAGCACCATTGTTAGTACAGTTTTGAGGCACATAGACTGGAGTATACTTGGTTGATATCCGGGTATCTTCTATCCTTTCTTGTTTACTTTACTCTGTGTTTAGCTTTATAGTTTGTTCATTCCTAGGTAGAATCTGAAAAATATCAACAAATATATTAACATGAAATACTTTATATATTGAAGGGAAATACTATTACAAAATTGCATCATTTAGAGGTTACAATAAGCCACTGCTGGTTGTAGACTAAAATTGTCCATATCCAGCAACACCTAATTTTTGCCTGTCCCAAGCTATTAATTAAAACCAAACACCTGTATCTCTCAATCCTTGTTCATTTAATCCTAGCCATTAGATTTATTGATGATTCACATGGATTGCAATCTGAACTTGCCACAATGTGACTAGTGTCCCTTTCACATGTCTAATTAAGACCTTGTCCAGATTTATTGAACCTAGATGGTTGTCAATCCTCAAGCTAACTTTTCATCTTATCCATTCTTTACACACATCACCTCTTAATCCTATCCATTTAAAAAAGGATGTTGCTCTAATTCTAATCCTAAACCTAGACCTTATCCCTCATGTGACACTAACACTTGTCACATGACTACATCATTGTTCCTAACCCTAATCCTCATTCAAACATAGTCATCCATGCTCAATCTATCCCAGCCCTTGATATGGCCCCTTTGTAATGTCCCCAAATTTGGGTATACCTGATTTATGCCCAAAGTAACAATTCTGCAACATAATTCGTTTACAAATAGTTTTCTATAATTAAATCATATAATTGCTATTGAACTTTTTAAAGTAAATAAGCAATAACATAACATACTTCAGTCTATAGCTTCATTTCCAATGATCAACCATAGTAGGGATTGCAGAAGAGAGCGCGATCGGGTGCCCAGAACATTTGCCGCAAGTAAGCACAAGGGTGTGATATAACACCCCTTGGTCCGCAAGTGGCAGGAACTCTTGTCCATCCAACATGGGGTGCCCTACTTAGATGGGGAACCTGTCTCAGCCCTCCTAATTGTGTCTCCTCATTAACCCATACATGTTTATTTTTATTTTTTAGTTTCACTTCAAACAACCAATTATCGTAGAGATCGGAGAGGAATACATGACAGGGTGCCGAGAGCATACTCGTAACTAAGCCCAAGGGCATGATATAACATCCTTTGATCCACAAGTGGCAGGGGCTCTGGTCCATCCAACATGAAGTGGCTTACTTAGATGGGGAACCCGTTTCTACCCTCCCAATGTGTCTCCTTACTAACCCGTACTTGATTGTTTGTAGGAGAATAAATAGCTTAAATAAATAATTAAAGAATCTAGATAGATTAACAATTATCATTATTATCTATATCAAATACATATAGCTTAAATAAATAATTAAATAATATAGATAGATTAGCAATTCTCATTATTATCTATATCAAATACATAAGGGATTATATATTAAACAATATCATCACATTGCATTCTGCAACACTTCCTAGATCACAAGACTGCTGTTCGGAATTTTATATTCTCTGTTACTCTGATTTTTTTATTCTGAATTAATTTTAGTTGATTGCAAATTGGTGTCTTCTCCATTGAATTGATATCCCCTTCTATGTCTTCCATTGTGGGGAGTCACACCTCTTCATGAGAACACCATCTTACCAAATGAGGCGTCTCCTCTAAATTAACTGCTGTCCCTTTATTGAATTGTGGCTCCTTGGAATCACTTCTAATAATTATTCTCAATTAATCTCAGTCGGCCAAATAAACTGTTGATAATTATTTCTCATAGGTTAGTGGGCCCTCTTCCTAATACTAATTATTATTATTATTTTATACTGAATACCAGTCTGCCTGCTTAGAATAGATCATTATTATTTTCTTGAATTTAATTGTCCATATTAATTTTTATCACCCAAATTTAATAATATCAGAGGCTGCGCTTTTAAATTTTATAAAAACTGTGATCTTGTTGCTTTTATTTGTGGGGGCATGACACTCTTGGGAATCCTATTAATGGATGCCTCCATCTTTCATTTTTATCAATCAAATATATGATAGTGAGCTCATTCTACTATTTTGGTATCAAAATATATTTTCTATACCAAGGTTATGCTGGTTTTCATATTCAGTGATCCATATCATAATCTAGTGCAAATCAAATAGAGTTAGGGTGCACTCTATTTTAGCTTAATCAAGGAGAATGGAGATGATTTGAGCTACACATTTGATATTTCTTTGCATTATCTTATGTTATTGTGCTTCTATCATTTCTATTGTCTAACATCAGTGGCTAAATATGAACACTTGAGGAAAAAGGACAGCTACATATCCAGACATTATAAGGGAACAAATACTAAAAATCGATATGTTCTGCCCATAACAAATAGTATTAAGAAAAAGCTAAAGAACTAAAGAAGAATCATATGTGGAGCAGTGTCTGTTATGTTTGCTGCTGTATTTCCTGCTTAGAGGCCTTAACATAGCTGCCATTGTACTATATGGCAGAATCTGGAGCCTAATGTGCAAACTATGAAAGATCAGTTCAACCAGCAAGTCAGCAAGTATAGGATACAAATTCAATGTACGGTGGAAAAAATGTCATAGATATTGCTCAAGTCATACGTTTAAAACAAGTTTGTGCCCAGATAAAACCTTCTTGTGGGCATTTATGAGAAGAAAATTTACAGAGTTCAATTGCAATTGGAAAAAACACTCATGAGAAGAAAACTGACAGATGCTAACTGCTATCAATTGACTTTAAAAATATTTTTAAAAAAAACCAAATAGAGGAAAGTATTTTTTTCACGGGCTCAAGCAGGTTTCCTGATTCATCCCAGGTATGTCACAGACATGCCGAGGACATGCACAGTCCTGGGTATGAACCTTGGGTATACCTAAGTGGGATCAGAGCTGGACCCATACCCAATCTGGTCGATATGGATGTGTCCCGGGAAATGGAAAAACTAGGTAACAGAGGAAAAGAGAAAAATTATATTTAAGGAAAGAAGAATGGGCATTAAGAAAAACAGATTAACAAAGCATACACAATATGCAAAGTTGGAAACAAATAATGAGGAGAAAGAGGTGGATGCTCAAGGTTTGGAGAACAAGGCACATCTACTCTACATAAGGAGTACAAGGCATGTCTTCTTAACATAAGGAGAAGTGGGAGTAAATTTTTTGAGAAGAAAAGGTAACGAGGTTTATTTTTTCAAACATCTTTATGGAAACCATAATTTACATTTTTCAACAAGCCTCTTTTATAACATAGGGCTAGAAAGTACGCATAATGTCATTAAAAAATGACGATTAATTTTGAATCTTAATTTATTTGGTTAAACATAAAGACTGGTTTAATGCAAGCTAAAGTATTTGTTTGCAGGATACAAATCATAGATAGAGAGCATCTCAAGGGAAAAACATATTAATCATGATATTAGTTTTCTAATTTTGTAAAAAGGGTAGATAAAATGAATTGTTTAGCATCATATTTAAATGTTTAATGTATATTAAAATTCACTTCTTTGGTGGATGGAAACTTCTTAAATTTTTTCGAGACAAGACTAAGCAAGTCTTTAGCAGCTTTGTAGTGACAAGATTAGGCATGTCTTTGGATGGACAATTTGCGATGCTAGGAATCCTGGAGCCAATTAATGGAACATTTTAAGGATACTAATTAACAATATAATTTTTTGCATACAACTATGCACATCAATAAATTATTAAATTACTTTAAAAATGTGCAAAATATGAGTAGAAGAAAGGGAAGCCAAGTGTCAACTGGAGAAGACTGCACCTAATGGACATGTAAAATCTTCTCCAGTTGAGTGTTGGCTTCCTTTTCTTCTAACCATATCTTTTGCACATTTTAACTGTAATTTAATAATTTATTGATTTTCATAGTTGTATGCAAAAAATTGTATTGTTAATTACTATCCTTAAATAGTTCCACTGATTGATTTCAAGATTCCTAGCATTTTAAATTGATTTTCATAGTCATATGCAAAAAATTGTATTGTTAATTACTATCCTTAAATAGTTCCATTGATTGATTTCAAGATTCCTAGCATTTTAAATTGTCCATCCAAAGACATGCCTAATCTTGTCAATACAAAGCTGCTAAACAATTGCTTAATCTTGTCTCAAAAAAAATTTAAACAGTTTCCTTTCACCGAAGAAGAGAAGTGAATTTTAGTTTACATTAAAGATTTTAATATGATGCTAAACAAGTCATTACATATATATTTTGATGGAAAAGTGTCAGCATACATAGATGTTGGCATCTCTGCCATTATATAGCAAATTACAACCATATGAGTAAGCATACATCTAAGCTACAAGCCTCCTTCATCTAAGCAGCCACATGCCAGGGATCCTATCTCGTCAAATTCACCCAGGGGTCAAACCTGGCCCAAACGCACCTCCGGAGGTTTGAACCTTGGTGGATGGCTTTCTATATCTCATGCCATCATCCTCACCAATTGTATCAATCCATTGAGCTTACAACCCTTTGACGGATGTAATATATTGAAATCTATCTATGAAGATTTGATCTTTCAATCTTTTGATTGGTATATAGATGACTCTTGATGTCCTTCATGTGAGGTCTTTTAGAACCCAATATATTGAACTTTATTTATGAAGATCAGATTTAATTCTAATTGTATTCATTATTCAAATTTCAACTTATGTCATTTTTATGGCTAGTTCTGGATTACATGCACATCTGATGAGCTACATTGGTATCTGAGATTTAGAAATATGTTTTGGTTGATTTCTTTTTTCTCACTCTTGCCCAACAAATTGCAGGTCGAGCCAAAACATTTTTCAATGCTTGCAAATTGGCGGCGCGAGTATACCATGGAAGATATCTTGACACATTTGAAAAGGGAAATGTCAGCTTCTCATAATAAGAAGTTAGGGCAGCCTCCAGAAGGCACTTTCTTTTAGAATTATTTGCCCTGTACTCTCTATACAAATCACTCTGAACTTGATGCTATGAATGGATTATGTAACACATTATGAGTGGAAACAAACAAATGGGAGGCAGGTTTGGTAAGTGCTTCCAGTTTTCATGAGGTTCAGATGGTATACTAAGTTCTATATTACACCTAATGACTAATTATGATCTGTAATTTTCTTGAATTTGGAATTAAAAAGCATACAAGTGCTTTTTTCTTAATTTTTTTGTTTGGATCTCTTGCCTCAAGGTTGCTATTTTATTGTTGAATGACAATTTTTTATGATTTTTCTTAGTTTAGTCGGGTATAAAATGTTTGTTTGTGGCACGTTTCTTGGTTTTGGTCAATTATTGGCCAAAAGTCTCTCTCTTCACAATTTTCCAACTATCCACATGAACCTTACAATCTGACTAGGTCTGCAGACTCCATTCCGTGCAGGGCATTTCCAGTGATGTAATTTATAATAGAGTCCAACCTGGACTCATGAGGACATTGTATGTTCTTTAAAGCTAAATGTGGCACTAATTGTGACATGCTTTTTTACATTTAATAAGTGGTATAGAAAATACATACAGCATTGATGGATACACAGACATGTGTGCGTGTGTTGATATCTCCTTTTTTTTTCTCTTTGATTGAGAGACCTGTCCTTATACATGGTCCAGTAGGTGGGGCCAGAAAGGGTGGGGAACTATCGCTAAAGGAAACACAGTTCAAAGTCCTAAGGGTGGGGAACTATCCCCAAAGGAAACACAGTTCAAAGTCATAAGGGTGGGGAGCTCCTTAACAGTGAGGGTTTGAATTCTGGTGTATTATATTATTTAAGTCTTTGAGGGTGGAGAGCTACTTAACAGTTCCATGGCTTTGCATTAATCAACACAACATGCTTTTAAAGCGATTTGCATGTATGTATAATTTAAGAGTTAATAAGTTCAATTCATCAATTGTTGAAACAATACTTATTGATTTTCTTAGGGTTCCTGGGGAGGCCATTCTAATTCACTAGATTTAATATCAGTCTTCTTTGGGGTGTAGTCATTAGTTTTCTGGTATCCAATCATTAAATCTGCTGGAATATGAGTTGATTTATCGTTATATCTGAATGGCTATTTGATTGCTGATTGTAGTTTGACAGTTTTTATTTTATTTAGTTTTTGATTACGTACTATTTTTATATATATTACAGATAGTTTACAAACTTTGTGTTCATTCGATCAACAACAAGAGAACCACACTAGATAGTTTACAAGTTTATGAGCTCCTTAGGAGCAACCACACTAGAAACAACAATTGGAAGACCAATAGTCACAACTTAGAATTCCACAAAGATGTCCCTCTTGGAATTTGAAGTAGGGTCTCCACAATGAGAACTCATTGCTTCAACCAACTAACCTAAACCCCTTGGACATTACGTACTGTTAATTCAACCACTTAAAGAACAGTACAACCACTTCAATAATTTGATATAGCAGCATGTAAAACTAAAACTACTTTAGTTTTGTTCATTGCTTGGGTTACGGTTTTTTGTTCTAGAAATGTGTGTTTAAGCTCGTGGTAATTGGACTATATTTGAGAATATTTGCCTTGGAGAAATATTTTAATTCTTTTTGGTGGCTAATAATATCAGGCAGGAATTATTTCAGACAGTATTGACATTGATTCATCAAGATTTCTTAAATTCCGTGTATGCTACCATCATCAGTTTCTTCTTTCGACGACCAAAACGGATCTTATATGTGGTTTTGTTCATAGTTTGCTTATAAACAATAAATTTGGATTTGATTTGAGATTTGAGATTTTTTTTTTTAATTAGCAATGATAGTATAAATTCTGTAAGTGTTTAATTGAGAATTTAATATTTGTGAAGTGATCTCTATTAGTAATTTATATTGGGTAAAGGGCATTTGGTTTAACAACAAAGTTTATGATCTAAGCATTTAGATGTTGCTAGATGGTGCCGAGTTTAAATTTTCTTCAATAGCACATGAGGTATATTTGTTAGTAGAAATAAAGAGCAGTGAATGTTCATATTGGGAATAATTATTGGGAGTAATTGTTAGTAGTAGGTTAACGGCATTTGAATGTTTGTTTGTCTTTCTCACCACAAGCTTTTAGAGGATGTAATATATAATAATTTGCTCTTTTCTTATAATTTTATTGGAATTTGATTCAAATTTTGTCAGTCTGTCTCGATATTTTTTTTTGTTGGATTGTCTGTAATTTTTTTTGCATTGGTGTTTCAGATTATACTTTGTGATCTATCATCAGGATGTTGCAGAGTTTAAGGAGTAGGATCACAAAGTGTGATTCTGAATATTGATTTTAAAAAATAGACAATCAAATCTAAAAAAGTATAAGAAACATTATAAGATATTGGAAAACTGATATTTTTAATAATTTCTTTGGTAGTGACTTTTTATATCTATATTAGTAATAGGGAAAAATTGTGAATGGTCACTTCTTTGGATCGTCAATTATTCATGTCTCTAAAGTTTAAAGAAGCAGACTCATTTAACATTTTTAAGGATTTCTTCGTATCATCTTTAAGGATTTCTTTGTATGGGAAGGAAAGTGGCTCTTCGCTGATTTGGACCTTCCTTATTCTAGCCTCTTTCTTCAATGAGGAAGCTTTTGGAGCTTGTATTGTTTTGTGAGGTTTTATTTATTATCTTAACTGATGTTAAGTGAAAAGCATGTATGTATATGTTAAAGCATTGAATGCTTTCATTGTTGGTAAAATTTGAATTTTGATCTTTGCAAATTTTAAATCAAATTCAAGATGACCTTAACACTGTTTTTATAGGGTCAGCATTTTGGTTTGCTGCTTGATATTAGAAAAAATAAGTAGTGCTTTATATTGAACACAAGTAATAGTTTACCTAGACTAATTAATGATTATATATCAGATTATTTAAATCTTAGATACTTGAAAAATAGACAAGGATAATTAGGTTGATCGATATGAAAAAAGATATTTACATTGATCAATACAAAAATGAAAGATATGTAGCTCAATGACCAAAGGTGAATGACTATAATGAAGATTTGGGCATTTGAATCATCTTTGTTTTGGGAATGGTATCTTTCTATCTATATGTATTTCTTTGGATTTTGTGCAAACCTTTAGCTAGGTCAAGTTTGTATCTTGTGAATATTTTTTGTTTGTGGATTATCTTCTTGTGCATGTACAGCCAAGTTTGTTCTTTGCTCAACTTTAAAAATCAATTGTATTTATAATACATTTAGAGGGTCACCATAACTTGTAGGTTTGTGTTTTCCTATGTTGACCCCCATAAGGATTGACTTCATGATTATTTTAGCTATTTAAATTGCTTCTAGGATAGATATGTATATCCTATTCCTTTTTAGTACATTGATTCCAAAAATTATATAATTACACCTTACGATGAGATCATATTCTAATGATTACGGATGCAAAATATAAGCAAAAAATAAATGCTTTGAGACACCAAGACACTAACAATTCATAAAAAAGTGTGTTATATATAATTGTGTCCTTTTTTATGATAAAAGTTTTTTTTGAAAGGCTTCTCTATATACCTAGTGTTATATGTAGCACTTTTATGGTTGGTTGATTTTTATGTACTCTTCATTTTCATTACATTGAACAAGACATGGATACATATAAATTTGCACTATTAGTTTGAGGATAGTGTTGTAATAGTTTACTCTATATGTTTACATTTAGTATTAGAGCGTTGGTTTTAATTAGAGGGGGACGCTTTTTGAAGTGTTGTGAGTTTTTTGTGTTAAAGTGAGAACATTTTAGTGTTGAGTTTTTTGTGTTAAAGTGAGCATTTTTCTTTGTGTGTTCATTGTTTCTTGTCCTCTAGCAATTGCCAAACCTGATGTTACGATTAAGGTGCATGATGGTTTTACTTGCCCTACCATAGGTTCCACCACTCTTCCAATTGAGGTTGATACTAAGTGCTAACATATTACCTTTATCATTATCTCTACCTCCAATCAATTTCATGTGAAATTAGGACATCATTGGCTTAGTTCCATGAAAGCTATACCTTCTACAATCCATAGGTGTTTAAAGTTCCCTCATAATGACCACATTATCACGATCAATCATAGTGTTTATACGCCATTAGCAATATGTGAATTCACCGTTGACTTCTTTTGGCCTCAAACACTTGAACCATTAAAACCCCGAGAAGACATTCTTTTCCTATCCTATGAAAAGTTCAAACATGAAATGGTATCAACTTTGAGCATACCTAATGATATTATATCTCCTCATCATGGACCTGAACTCCTCCCTACACCTTTTATTCCTCCTATATATGCTTCAGTCCCACCTCTTATATCTTACAAATGTCTAGCATCTTCCATCTCTCAACCTGGTAAGGTTCCTTCCATTCTTCCTTCTACAAAGCAAATAAAGGATTCAATGTTGATTGGTCCCAAACCTTCACAAATGTCTAGTTGAACCAAGAGAAACCATAGTGCCAAATACCACCGATGAAAACATGCCAAGGCCCGTGAATTTGGTTGCCAAAACATTTCCTTCTGTAAGACACCAAATGATAATTTGATCCCATTTGACTAACCTTCATCTAGCCCTATAGAGGAAGAAAATCTTAAAAAGTTTAAAATTGTCAAAACACAACAATTGTTCTTTATGCATTAAAGATCCCATTGTGATTAATTTATATGATGACATGGATGATAAAGTTATTGACGCTAACAATGTTGATAATAATGTTGATTTTGAGGATTCTAATGATATGTACGAGGTTATTGAAATCAATAATGAGATTTTCTCAAGATTTTGAAAAGCATTAATCCTGGCTCCTATTAATGAACAAAGTGACTCATTGTTAAAGAATGATAATTGTTTGGAACTCACTGTAGCTCCATCTATCGTGCTTGTTGTTACTTCTCTTGTGTTTTGTCCACCATCCATAAGAGATGTTAAGTGAGATTGGGAGGTAGATGATATGCTTGACTAGTTTCACTTGAGCAATATATTCTTTTATGTGTTTGCTTGTACTTAATGTGCTTCCCCTCGTGATGTGCTTATTGATATGTCTTTAAGTTATCTAAAGTTATCTTTGGATGACCTTTGTTGCTCCATGGGCGCAAGGTAATAAAGGGACCAAACTTGTCGTGACATTCCTCTATTTGTATCCCAGTTCTTCTATATGTTGTATCTATGTTATGTTGTGCATGTGCTATTGTTGTAAATGTGATTTTGTGTTGTCTACTTGGAGACAATGCAAGGCATTGAGATCTCTCTCTTTTTGGTCTCTACTATGTTGACCCCAAAAGAATATTCGTCTTATATGTGTTCTTCATCCATTGAGCTTGTAGTTCCACTACCTTTGGGGGATGACTTCAATTCAATACAATTATACTTGATATACATGAGTTAGCAAAAGCACATACTGACCCAATTAATGGATCCCTTATGTGTGCTATCTTTGTTATGTGCTCTATTGCCCTTGATTGTCCTTGCTTGGGGGCATATCATAGTGGCAACATACTTGTCTTTTGGATGCATGTATGCTACCTTAAAACTATTGCTCCTCGTAAGGTGTATATATATATATATATATATTCTTTTTATAATATTAAATGATTTATTTATTTATATTTATTAATTTTATAATCGATACAATTATCTATCTATATATTTATTTAGATATTTTTATATAGTTATATATTTATTCTTTTATATTTATATTAAATGATTTATTTATTTATATAATTTTATTATTATATATATATATATATATATATATATATATATATATATATATATATATATATATATATATATATATATATATATATATATATATATATATATATATATATATATATCTTTTATTTCCTTTTATTTATTTTTATTCTTGTTTTGCTTTTATAGATTCTTTTTGCTTTTGTTTAGGTGGTTTGACTATTTATTGTTGGTAGCCTTTCTATTTTGGCTATTTCATTTCATTGTTTTCCCCCTTTCTTTCTTTTTGTCTTGTCTCTTGGTTCGCGTGTCTTTTTTCCCACCATTTCTCTTATTTTTATAGAGCCTTGATATGTATTCTATCATCTCTTTGCATTCTAAAACTATCTCATCTTGATGATGGATCATGGAGTATGATCTAAAACGTTGATGCTAAAAATTTGCACACTATCTTTCCCTAAAGTATAACAACCTTGTAGACTTGCCTAAAGAGGAACATTCCTGTTCCAAGTGTGATGCTATTGTTGTTGATCTCTTCATGCGCAAAGTTAAGGTGCAAGTACTAGAAAATAAGTTAATGAACAACCCAAAATTTTGCTTTAAGGTCGTGCACATGTTGACTGCTTCCCTTTGCCTGTTGCGAGATAAGGAATTGGGCAAAGATGGTGATAAGGAAAGAAATCATAAGGAAAATTTCAAGTTCCTCAATAAGGACTAGGGCCATCTCTTTTAGCTACTGTTGGTTTCCTATCTCCTTTTCTATCTATTCTATGCTATACTCCTGGCTCTTTTGCTTCGTTATGATTCCAATTTTAACACTAGTTTTAAGACTTCTAGGCATTATCAAATGCTGTTAATGGTTTGCTAATTTGCTTTTAGTGCCTCTAGATTCTTTAATAATATGATCAACACCCTAATTTTACTACTTTAATATTAAAAAAATATCTTAATTTTCTATTACAAAATTAAATTAATTTAAAATACCTAATGAAAATTTCATTCTACATCAAAATAACTAATTATTATCTTTGTTTAGGGTTCATGATTTTCCAAAGGTCATAAAGAAAACTAAAGGGACAAAATCTATGATAAATTCACTAAATGGAATCTACTGTTAACGTCTTTGTTGGGTACCTGCAGTTGGGATTGGGGCTTTGCCTTCCCAACTATTGAGTTCTGCTATTTTCAGTGACAATGGTTGTCATATGGTCGATTCTCCTGTGTCCATAGCCATTCCTTCTTGTGCTTTGCTAGATGCAGGTGTGTTTGGGGGCCCTGGCATTGGGTTGTCTCCTTCTTTGGGTACGACTTCTTGCGGATTTCTAGGTCCTAGACATGGTCTTGAGGCTTCCTCTCTCATTGGACAACTTTCCACAACACCCCTACTTGGGGTTGGGGCTGCGGCTGTGACTCCTAGTGCTGGTGGTTCTAAGGCTGTCAGGGGTGGAGTTCCCCACCCAAAAGCTACTGCTACTGGTGGAAAGAGCTACACTCATGCCACCAAATCTATTGCTCCCATCCCTTCAAAGGTGAAAGCTCGTCCCAATGCTTGTTCCAAGACCTCACCTGTTGTGGTTTGTGGCCCCGAGGTGGTGGATAATGTGGATTTTTACGAGAGGCATGGGCTGGTTGGTATATTTGTAGGCCTTTGGCCCTCTCTTCCGAATCTGCACTGTTGGGTAACCAACTCTTAGAGACCTTTAGTCTTAGGTGACATTGAGCTCTACCCTTGTGCTAAGGGTTTTTTCATTGCTTCTTTTTCATCTTCTAAAGATCAGGATTTGGTTTTGAACAAATTATGGGTTTGAGGGAATCACCCCCTTTTTGCCAAACCTTGGATAGTTTCATTCAACCCTCTTATTGAACAACTCAATGTGCATTCAGTGTGAGTTCGTCTCCCAAATCTCCCACTCCATTTTTGAGAGATGTCTTGCCTTGAGGCCATTGGGAACTCCCTTGGACATTTCCTTAAGGTGAATGAATCTACAACTACTATGGGCCATTCTACCTCTTCTTGTATTTTGGTCGATATGGATGTTTCTCAACTGCTTCTGGGGGATGTGGTGCTCATGGTTGGGGAAAGGTCATGGACTCAAGCATTGGATTATGAGGGCCTTCCATTCCATTTTTGACATTGCTTCTCTACTAGGCACATGGCTACTAACTGTGCTCTTTTGTGCCGAAAATGTGTTGCTACTTGGTGGAAGGTTGCAAGTAATGATCATTTGATGATTCAGGCTTATGAATCTCTCTCTGATTCCTCCTATGAGGATTTATAGGCTGTTGATGAAGGTGAAACCCCTGCGGAAAATCTTGATGATGTCCCTGCTACAAATCGAGGTCAAGCTTCTGTTGTTGATCAAGGTCAGGCTTCTGCTGCTAATCCTAGTCTTGTTCCTGCATCAACTCTTATTTCTGCCCCTAACTCTAATTGTACAACACCCTCTAGCCATGATGTTCTCTTTGCTCCCTCAACTTATGCTTTTGCTCTACACCAAGTTTCTGCTGACGTTGCTCAGCCTCTACAACACTCTATCCATTGTGTTGACATCTGCCCTAGTGGAGTCTCCTTCATTGGGGAGCCTAAGAATAATATTGCTTGGACAATTGTCCGAGGATGTAGGAAGAACTCTCGCTCATCTTTTGTTGTAGTATGAGTTTGACCCTTTCTTTTTGAGCTAAACCTTTGTGCTTTATACTTTGTTTTCTTAGTCTTATTGTTTTAGTATTGTACTTTTTGATGGTCTAAATTTCCTCCTTCAAACCTTGATTTTGTAAAGATCTACCCTTTATTTAAACCGCTTATTTAATAAAAAACTAATAAATATTTTATCATATTTACTTAAATTTTAAATATTTATTTTAGTACATTCAATAATATAAATTCTTTTAACCTTCAATTTTATTTTTTGCTGATCAATACTTATAAAATTAATTAATCCATTTTATTTCCCTACAAATTTTTAATTCCCTTCAACATTATAACCACATTTCAAAACATAAGATGCTATCATTATTTTGCATAAAGCACATACAAGTTTGGAATGTTCTTTTGATGATATTTATAAAACCTAAATCCACTCGAATTAAATAAAAAAAGCACCTACACGCGTTAAAACGAATCTTTCTTTTAAAAAAATAAAATCCCCTTATATGTCTTTGTAAATTTTAATAATACTATTTATTTTGTAAGGCTCACAAGTTTGGAATCTCTTAAAAAGAGTTGGAGCAACTTTACAATTTAAAATAAAAAATAATTACTTTTAAAATTTTTGCATATATAATTACAAATTTTAATAATAATATTTATTTTATTCTTTTTAATTAAATATATTTAAGAACTGTAATTTAATAAAATATAAATTTAATTGTAAATATGAATATATATTTTTAAATTCTTAAAGTTTGAAATCTTTTTTTCTAAAAAAATAAAAAAATATTTTAAAATATTAATTATAATTCAAGATAGTAAAAATCTAAATTGTAAACACTAAAATTTATATTTTAAAATTTCTTAATTTAAAATGTCCTCTTTTTTCAATTTAAAATAATTGAACAATGATAAGATCATAACAATTCATTATAGATAATGTTTATTTTAAAAAAATCTTGCTTTAACTTTTATATTATTTAAATAAATATATTTAAAATTAATTTCACATAAATCAAAATTGATATTCTTTTCATTAATAAACTATTATTCTGATTAAAGATTATCCATTCCATCCCATCCCAATCACCATAACCCTTCAACTTTTTAAATCTTAAAAATCTATACCATTAAAAGCACACTCTACCTACTATATTATTTTAAGGACTTCAAACTTAAAAATATATTTTTTAATAAAAAATATACTACATTTCAATAATAAAAATTCTAATTGTAGATGAAAATAAAAGACTAATATTATATCACTACTTCAAGCAATTACTAATATAAAACTCTAGTACAAACTACTATGAGATTCAATTAAAATGTCAACTTAAAAACTTTTATATTCTTGTAGCCACTTTCATAGTATATTTTTTGAATTTACTTTTTTTTTTCTATTTTAAAATTTGTAATTAAAAAAGATAATCTTTAAGGAGGCTATAGACATTTATTCAATTATTAGAAATTGTAAGGTTAAATTTTGTAGAATGTTTACAATTTTTTTTAGTTTTTTGAAGTAAGGTTTTATATCGTAGCTATATACAAAAGTACAAGCTATAAGGTGATGAAACTCTTATGTTATAAGCTAAGAATTGAGAAGCATCCATCACGATAAATTAGACAATTTTGATAACTTATGTAATGAACCACTTCCAACCAAACCTTAAGTATAAATAAATTTATATTTTTTATATTTCTAAAATTAAATGGAATTCCATACAAGAACTACACATTGAAAAGTTATATGCTTCCCCTTCTTTAAAATTACCAAATACTTATATAGAAATTTGAATCTATTTGAAATATTCTATTACATATAATATAATATTCCTAAATTTTAAACTATATCGTATCATAAAAATACTAAATACGGCCTACATCCATCAAATTGGAGCACCTATTGCAAGATTATTTAAAAACTCGCGAAATCGTCATTGATGACGGAGGAGAACAATTTTCAATTAACACGTGTCCTAAGTTTAACTATTGCCTTAGGTGGAAGAGCAGCGATTTTAAGTTAATTAAAAAACTTTTAATGGATTGTCAAATCCACTTGTAGATTGTCACCTTCCCTTTCATCAAATTTTATTAAATACCACCTCATTCACAAAATCATTATTTTTTATTAGGTGTTAAATTATTGTATTTATATAAAGTAGTGGAGATTTTTTTTTGTCAAACTCATTATCCATATTTCATGAGTAAATGGCTCACACAAACCCACCTCTTCTCCGATTAATAGACCACTTAACATTCACTTTATCTACTTAATGCTTACAGTGTGAAGCATTGATTGAAAAATCACCCAATCTAATATTACTTTGATTTCAATGTAAAAAAATTTACAATTTCAAACTCACTTAACTTTCTACCTCATGTACAAAATAACTAAATTTACCCTAAAACTTAATCTTGCTATAAAGCAAAGTCCAACCATATGGAAAAATGTTAACAAAAATTTGACAACTTAAAGAATGAATAACTCTTAACATCCAAAAGGCTAGAAATAGCCTACGAGACAATCAATGTTGCCATTTTGTCTTCTACATCTCAACCATTTCCTATTTAGGCGACAATGAGGGCTCAACAATCGCCTTGCTAGATAAACTATGCCAATAAATAGTTGTCAAGATATTAACATGCCTATCCTTGATGTCTAGGAGGGCATCACACTTCACAATAAGGTGTTTTTCTAACTTCACTACCTCAATAGTGCAAAAAAAAAAAAAAAAAAAAACGTCTTTCTCCACATGCTATTTTAAGTCTTTTTTACCAGTGCATTTCACATAGGAGTTGATGATAAGTAGTTCTTAATTGAGCAATAACAATCTTGGCTCTCCACAACATAATTCTCTCTCTCTCTCTCTCTCTCTCTCTCTCTCTCTCCACATGCTATTTTAAGTCATTTTTACCAGCGCATTTCACATAGGAGTTGATGATAAGTAGTTCTTAATTGAGCAATAAGAATCTTGGCTCTCCACAACATAATTCTCTCTCTCTCTCTCTCACACACACACACACACATGTTTGTAGAATTTATCTATTTGCTAGTATTCCATTTGTTGTTATAGTCTTTATCTAGTTGCTATTCATGGAGCATACATTCAAGTAGATATTTCATTTGCTCATTCATCATTTCACTATTCCTCGAACATACATTCAAAGAGATTGCTCATTCATTTGTTGTTTTGATTCATCCATGTTACTTTCTTGCATTCTTACTTTCATTAAAAATAATCTTTTTTTTATAGGCTTCATTAAAAACAATCTTAAGCCATATATACCCACTTCTATTTATTCAATTCTTTTTATAGTATGAGACTCACCATTGTAATTGTTAGTTCCTGCCGCAAGCCTAGAACTATAGGCATCCATTAAATATCATAATTTTAGCCAATCAAAATGTACTTTAAAAATAATAATATTACATTCTAATATTTGATGAACTTAAAAAGCAAAATATTTAACATTTCAAGTTTCTAAAATTATTTTTCTTCATCCTGATTGACCAAAATAATTTAACGATAAGGAGCTTTTATTTTATATTTATATGATATAATTTTATATTATAATAGCTTTATATTTAAATATACTTTTTTTATATTATTACAAATATTATATTCATATCATATTATAATAGATTTAAAGATTATATTATATTACTATTTCATATTTAAAATTATATTTATATAAATTTTATTCTGTATTATATTATAATTTATTTATATATATATATTATTTAATGTTATTTACACGTAATATTAAATGCTATATATTTATATTATTTTATGCTATATTTTTATATTATAATATATTAAATTACATTTATTATAACATAATTATATTTATCTGATTTTCAAAATCTCTAATTTATTTATTAAACAGCCCTGCCAACATTTTGGCAAGAAGTTCTCTGCTCTGCAGCCTTGTTTTGATAGGAATTGTCCCTATTTCATTTACCATAATCTCAAAAGGAATCAAACAGTTTATTTTAAACTTGTTTGCTATCAAGAATCACTTTTGATTTTCTTTAACTTAAAGACATCACACCTTCACAATCTATAAGATTTTGAAGAGTTGTTTAATAGTATGTTTTGCATCAATGGTTCAGCTCGCACTCCGTAATCTGTAGTTAGAATGAAAGAATGCTAACAGTTTACAGTATCAATTTTCTGGATAAATATTGTATTTTAGTTTTTTGCATCAACTGTTCCAGTCACACTCCATAATCTATCATCAAAACAAAAGAGCTGAAAAAAATAAATCCATAATTTTCTGCCCTGGTTGAGGCCTCACCTCCCCCATACTCTTTTTTTGATACTCTGTAAATTTCTATTTTTAATATAAAAATAAAATAAAATGCTAAAAAGATCATAGTCTAGAATTTACACCCATACAAACACCAAAATCTCAATTTCTTTTTGAATCAGATTGTGTAATAGTGTGTTTTGCATCAATGGTTCTGCTCACACTCCTAATCCATCGTCAGAATGAAAGAATACTAGCAGAGAGTAAAGTATTTACAGTGTCAATTTCTGGATAAACATTGTGTATTAGTCTTTTGCATCAACTGTTCAAATCACACTCCATAATCCATCATCCATCATCAAAACAAAAGAATGTTAACAAAGGAAAGAAAAACCAAAATCCCAAATTCTTTCTGAAGATGAACCAATCTAATATGGGAGGAGAGGAGGCGAAGCATAAGCATGTTAACCCACATGGGAAAATGGGGACCAACCTCGGCGGCTCTGAAACCGTTGCCGTGAAGAGGCAGAGCAGCCATACCCAATTACAATAAAGTAGGGAGCATTAGACATATCGCATATCCTCTGCAGCTTCTTCTGCCCATTGCCCATCATGCCACCGGCATCAATATTATTTTACTGCCCATTTGCCAGTGGGGTTTCCCGAGAGAGGTCAGGGCGGGGCCTGGGCATGTGACTTTCCTCCATCCCGATTCTCCCAGTCTCTCGGCTTTTGAAGCCTTCCCATCCCCATTCAATTATACATGAGCCCACAAAGGGACCACTGCCAGCATACGATTTCTGTACAAAATATCTTCTCCTCTTCTTTAGTACATACGGCCACTCCTGTCCCCAATCGGCCATATTTGGCGGCACAGAAAGAAAAATCCCCCGCGCATTCTCCATTACCTCAATTGGGCGTACATTTTGGCGAATGAGAGAGGAAAAAACAGGGGGAAAAAATGAAGATTGAGTGCGATGTGTGCCAGAATGTGGAGGCCTCTGTGTTTTGCTGTGCAGATGAAGCGGCTCTCTGTGTGACCTGCGATTCCAAAGTGCACGATGCGAACAAGCTTGCCAGTAAACACCCTCGCCTCTCTCTCCTCCATTCTGAAAAGGATTTCCCGCGCTGTGATATTTGTCAGGTATACGGAAGACCTAATTTACAGAGTACATTTCATTATTGAAGATTCGTTGTTTCCTAGAACGCCCCGGTCCTCCAGTTGATTTATTAGGGCCTAATTGTTAGTGGAAATCTTCTGTTTTGTGAATTGATACATGGGTTTTATAAAAATGTTTAGGACAAATTCATATGAATTTTGTAAATTTTCTGTTTTATGAATTAATACATGGGGTTTATAAAAATGTTTAGGACAAATTCATATGAACTTCGTAAATCTTCTGTTTTATGAATTAATACTTGGGTTTTATAAAAACGTTTAGGACAATTCATATGAAGTTTATAAAACTTCTGTTTTATGAATTAATACATGGATTTTGTTAAAATGTTTAGGATGAACTTTATAAATCTTCTGTTTTACGAATTAATACATGGGTTTTATACAGATGTTAAGTACAAACTCATTTGGATTTGACCTGTGGTTTATAGGAAAAAAGGGCATTTTTCTTCTGCCGAGAGGATCGCGCTCTCCTGTGCAGGGACTGTGATTTCTCTGTACATTCTGCGAATGATTTGACTGCCAAGCATACTAGGCTTTTGGTTCCTGGTCTCAGAGTTTCTCTGCACCCATTGCCAGTTGATGCATCGCCTTCAACTGTGAGTCCTGCTTTCTGTATTGAGCAGGAGAAGGAGGTGGGCTTGATGAAAAATGGAAATGAGATGAACAAGAAACTGAAGACCAATCCACTGACCGATCTGCCAGTTTTTTCTCCAGTATGTTCAGAAGCAGGGGCGGGCAATGGAGATATTTCACAGTTTCTGAATGAGGTGGAGGAATTCCTGACTTCTTCACCTGAACCTCTGGACTGGTTCGCCATTGGAAATTTATCTAAGGTAATCCCTAAACCAGACATCTCTATGGGAGTTTCAATAGGATTGAAAATAGAAAATGAAAGATAAACTGTTTATTGATCCAAGCTCTTTTTTTCTTCTCATTTGAGAAGCTTTTAGTTATACCTTTCTCATCTTATTGGTATTCATTTGTTCATTATTCTCTGGAGTGGTTTTCCTAGGTTTTTTCTGTTTCCCTTTATTTTTTGGTTCAGAAAATCAAGCTTCTGGTATTCATATCTTCTTTATCTTTTTCCCTTTTCTTTTTCTTCTTTTGTGACATCAGAATTGAGGGAGTGTAATAAAAGTAGGGAAAAGAATATTGAGATCAGAGAGAATAATGAAAATAAGAATACTAGGAAAGTATGTGCCTGTTATGCTCAGTTGAGGAGAGTTGTTTGGTCCCAGTTCACCATTTGTGAAGAGCTATTTAGTGTAAGTTGACCATCTACAGACATTTATTTATCAGAGACAAAATAGTAGTTACAGATGACCTATTGGAAAACTGTATGGCCTTTTTCATAATGTTTCGTTGTCTGATAATGGATCAGGGAGTATAATTCAAATTTTTTTATTTACGGAGTGTAATTTAAAATTTTATGTGGGCAAAAGGCTCTTGGTTTGGAGGTGAAGTTGTATTGATATAACAGATATATCTCAGTTCTTGGCTCTGAGTTGAAGAGGTTTCAGTCTAAAGAACTTTTTTATGAATTTTTACAAAATCATGTGTAACAAGAAACTGTTTTACTGAGACTGAAATGGTGCTGTGTTATATACAGGCCGAGGATATGGGAAAGGCATTGGCTGCAGACTGGGCAGCAGATCTGGGTCTGAGTCTACCAGCAGAAGCTTTTTATGGGGATTCTCTTGCAGAAGTACCAACCATTCTTTATGGGGATTCTCTTGCAGAAGTGCCAAACACTCCTTCACCTTCACAAGGCCAAACATTCACCTACTCTTATTCCACCATCATGACTAAACCAAAACAGAAACCAGTCTTCACCAACTTCACCACAGGAGATGATACATTCCTAGTTCCATCCATCACTTCCACAAAGAGAATGAGACCTTCCTGGAACATCTAAAACTTTTTTCAAAAAACCACCACCTACTGTAAGAAAAGGATCCATTATTGGTGCTCTATGCACAAGTACTCGTTATGGCTCTCTTCTCTACTCTTGCTCTTTCCCATACAGGCCTGAAATCAAGATTGATATTACTGAACCAGTCTGTAATTGGGCAGAAGTGTAAGAATCAGTAGCTACAGAAGTTTCTTTGATCCCAAAAGATCAAAACTGTAAATCCACTTGAACTTTGATTTCTACATTGCATGGCATGCATTTTATTCGTTTCTTTCTTTGTAACTTCTAAACTTATATTTTAGAAAAATCTATGTAAAATATGTTGAGAGATATCAAAACTGTAAATCTTCTTGAATTGAAGATTGGATAACTGGATTGCATCCAAGATATACATTACATGACAAGCGTTTCACTCATTTCTTTCTTTTTAAATATGATAACTAGTATATCGCATCTCTGGGTTTGATTATTACACCCTGTAATTCATCATCAGAATGCTAGAGAATACCAGACAGTGTATTTCTTTCTTTTTAAAAATGATAACTAGTATATCGCATCTTTGGATTTGATTATTACACCATGTAATTCGTCATCAGAATACTAGAGAATACCAGACAGTGTAACTAGTATCATGGATTAGATTATGGAATGTGATCTCTTAATTAAAATTTTTTACACAATCTAATCCAGATATTTTAAATTATGAATTATAAAAATCTGATATTATTAATACTTTATTTTACCTCCTCGATTGCATGCAACGTGGCATACAAAGATGATTGATTGCACGTTGCACTGTTATCAACTTATCTTGCCTCCTCCAGAATGGGGGGGTCAACGTCAGAATGAGTACGATAATGCCATATGTGGAGCCTACGCTAGACTAGCGTCCACTGTACTTTATTATTCTGAGCACTTATCGCAGGCTCGCCAACAAAACGATTTGATGGCATCTTTAGAGTTCTGTGATTTTAAAAAACAACGTCTAAATCAAGGAGGTGATCTCATTTTCAAGAGCATATAGAATCGAATAAAAAATGTAAGACAAAACCAAGTGGGTGTGGGAGGATCTTACCTAGATTTGATTGAATTCTTATATCTAAGTTAACAGGAAAATTAGTCCCACTTGTAGGGAAATCGTTTAGTAGGCAACTGCACACTCGAGATTTAGAAACATTTTTTTTTTATATTAGAGTTCGTTTACAAATATTAGCT
This sequence comes from Chamaecyparis obtusa, assembly GCA_027943335.1. NCBI lineage: Eukaryota > Viridiplantae > Streptophyta > Pinopsida > Cupressales > Cupressaceae > Chamaecyparis > Chamaecyparis obtusa. Next base: position 808,757 of record BSBK01000182.1, on the reverse strand, counting down.
CTTTCTTTTATAAATGTCAGTTCGAAAAGAACTCGGATCTCTACAATGTAAAGCTGTAATCAATTGAACTCAACCTCTTGGACTAAATATCATATATATATAGCAGCGGTTAAGTTCCCTACAAAATGTATCAAATATAAAAAAATGTTCTTTTTTTTTCCAAATTCGTGTTTTTTGAAATTTGGTCAACGATGCATTTTGTAGGGAGCTTAGCCCTGATCTATTAAATAAATTATTTTGTAAAATATAATTTCAATATATGTATTAGCTACATTTTTACAAATGCTTTTTTGTCATCTCTTTTGTTCTTTCTAATCATTTCACTCATGACTCCTTTGGCCAAGGTTAATAAGGGTTTCAAAATAAAATAAATAGTGTAAATTCACTTCCAATAGTTTGTAGTGTATGTATATCATTTGGGCAAGAGTGATTTAGTCATCATTTTCCTAAATGAAGAAGAGTAGTTCAAACAATTTCATAAAGAAAACAAACAATCTATTTGAGGAATAGAATTTGTAGATATTGAAAAATATTCAATTATTGTGAGGGCTATGAACAAGGTAGATGTAGACAATAAATACTCAAAGACCACAACTATGCAATTAGAAAATATTATAATCATTTTTAAAAATCATTTGTACAATTTCTAAGGATATTCTCACTACCCTCTTTGTTTCAATTGGTTTTAACCAAAAATTTAGCAATAAAAAAATGATATCTATTACATATTTTTTTGATTTAGACTTATATCTATTTCATGCTTAATGCGTATTTTATCTTTGGCATAATCGACACTTTAAAAAAGATTTCACACGGCTTGAAAATGAAGTGATAATTTATACAAAAAATAATCCTTAGCTATTCATAAATAAATATTTGGTTCGCTGCACTTAGAATTGTTGAATTAAATAATAAATAAATAAATAAAATTACTTGAATTACACATATCCTGACTCACCTTAGGTAACTCTAGCATGATTTACTCCTTAGATACCTACCATGGTGTACCTAAAATTAAACTCTATATTCTATATGTAATACAAAAATGACACTATCCAATTAAACAATTGTCTTGTCATGTGCTTTTACAAGCTAGATAAAGATGGCAAACTATCAAGAACTATGTGTATAGAAATAAAAGAAAGATCAAAGTGAGGATTGTTATGCTCAAGAGTGGAACCCTAAAGTCCCTCACATGTCTTTGGCATTAAAACATTCCCATAAATACTTGGACAAAATAAATAGAGACAACTTGTGAGTCCTCAAACAAACATCAACATATGCTCTTGACCAAGACCCAAGTGGTTGAGGGAGAAATCTAGTTTCATGTCCTCCCTATAAAGTTTATGGATGGTTGTATCTTCTAAAGTAAAATGAGTTATAGATAAACAATTAAAAAGTTAAACTTTTTTTGGTTCTATCAAACTAAATTTTGATGATGGTTCAAGGAGCAACCTAAGAAAAGAAAGGGTATGTATGATTATCTACAAAGATAATGATGGATTCAATTCTAGAGACTTTCTATTCTCAGTATGCCAAAAATAATGTGATAGAATGGGAGAGGTACCTCCTCCTTATCAAAGATTTAGTGATTGGTGATACAAGGTGGCTCCTAATTAGTGATTAATGGTCTATACAAAGACTTTACAAATTGGAGAGTTAAAAGGCATATTTGTAAGTGTAAGTCTTGTGCTAGCCTTTTGAGGACATTACATTTTTGCATTGCCTCTGAAAGCCAAATCTACATAAAATTTATTGGTCAATCATGAATTGATAAAAGACTATTTGACAAAAAAAATCATTGTACTACATCTTTCTTATAGGAGAATTCAATTTTCAATCCTTCTTACTCTTTTGTGAGAAATTGTGTTTGGGGCACATTCCCTTCCCACTACTCTTATTGATTCAATTTTCAATATTGGTATGTGAGTTGAGAGTAAAAAGGAATTATGGTTCATTTTAAATTGTTTTTGATTAAGGTAAAAACAAGTTTTGAATGGGCCCCGAAACCATATACAATTAGTTTTTGAAGGGAACTATAACCCAGAGATAAAAATAGGAAGCATTATCTCAAACCAAAGTGAAACAGCTAGGGAAAAGGATAAACCATACAGCACCCCCCAGCACACAAAGCCAGTAAAATTACTAGCAGGACACACCCAACAATACAACTGCAACCATAGATTAAAAAGTCTGGAAAGCACTAGCTGTTGATACCAAAAGTGTAAAGCCAATGCCTTACAACCTCACCACTCCAAGTGACCCATGTAAAGATAGCTAAAACTTTATAGTGATGCATCTAATTTTCACATTTGTGATGAGGATTTGAATTTGATGTGCATGTCGTATCTTCTACTTTGTGTAGTTAGCTCTTAGATTGCAAGGTTCTAAAAAATGTGAGGTTTTGTAATGATGGGATCTATCTATTCCAACTCTTGATTCTATGACACACATAAAATTCCTTGAATCCATGAGAATTCATCCTCTATGAATAATTCTAAAATAAATGTTTATCTTCAACTGTCTAGACTTAGTGGTTCTAGGTTTTGTTAATGCAACCTGTAGAGTCTAAAGGATTAGAAATTTTGGTTCATTAAGGTCAAATGATTCTATATTAGATAATATTTTGTATGTGAAGCGAGGAAGTGGTTTCATGTGTTGATACTAGTTCTTGTCATGACAATTTTTTTTAACTTTTTTCTGTTTCAAAAAATTATGCAACCCTAGATAATGATAATCAAAATGACAAAGTCTATCCAATTTACCCCTATAGTCATTCAATTGGCCCTTGAAACTGTGTTAGCCAACTTTTAATTTTTTCTAGGTACCCTATCATGCTAGTATTATCCCTCTATGTTAATTATACATCTAAATGCCTTTGTTGAGTTTCAATGTGTTTCTATGATGACTAGTCTACTCTCTAATGCCTATGTGTTTATTCTATAAGTTATTTTATTATGCAAGCCTCATATCATGTTTCTATGCTCTAAGTCTAGCAGATTGAAGAGGCTCGTATTCTAGATAGTCACCTGTGTACCAATTCAAAGTATGAACTATTTATTGTTATCTAGATTTTTTTGAGATTCCTATGTCCCTATGGACCCAAGTTCTTTCTGTGTTAGAATTTAGTGGAGGGGGTTGGGGGTGCACATCTAATGAAGTTAGAGTTTTATGAAGTTGTCAACTTTATTTTGTTGCGTGCTTGGAAAATATGAGATAAAATGTCATCTAATTTATTTGATCATTAAGTTTGAGTCTATTTTCAACTAAATATCTAAATTTTGAGAGGCCCTAATTCTTACATACCTAAGATATTATTAATAGGTTATATTTAAATCTCCTTAATATACTATCTTCTATAATTTAGAGTCTAGATTGACTAAATCCTTTTAGAGAACTAAAACTTCTATCCCAATCAATATGGAAAGAGACTTCAAGTCTAACTTATTTAGGCAATAATGCTTAGAGTAGTTTATGTACCCATGAAAACCAAATATTTTATCATATTCAAAGTTAATAAGGTTTTCTTACATTTATATCAAATTCACAAGTTTGAGTTTTAAGGGCATCTATGAGATTGAGGTGGTTATATCTCAATTCCTTTTTTAATTCCTACATCTTGGTTGTTTGGAGTTAGCTATATGACAACTTAGATAATTGGTGCAAGCAATGAGTATTGTGAGTCATAGGAGATAAAGAACATATTTATAGGAGAAAATGAATGGATCTTATTGGTTTGTAGGACAAATGGGTGATATGTTGATGGAATAATACAATTTTATATTATGTCTCGGTCTTTCATTTTTGTCCATTCCCCTTCAATATTTTAGGGATAATATCCTAGCCTAAGCATTTTTTCTCCTCCTAGTGTCATTATTGTGTTGTAACCTTTTATACATTCAATCATGTTCTATGGTTTTCCTTGTGTTCAATTATGTTCATATTATGTGAAGTTATTGATTGCATGCTAATTTGACTCTAGTGTTCATATGACATGATAACATCCCCAACTATGCACTAATATCTAGTATACATTTTCTAACTTTATAATGTTATTTAATTTAATTTTGGAAGTTGAATTGTAACCTTTACATGTTTGAGTATTTATTAGGCTTTATTCTCCTTCTTCCAAGACATATTTTCTCATGCAATTTTAAACCCTTTTAGGCTCCTTTTAGTATTTTATACCATTCTTCTTGATTCTAAAGCATTTTGCATCATTCCAATATCTAACTACATGTCCTTATTTATATGCTTGGTTGAATATACCTCCATTGTCAAAGTTGGTTGAAGCTACATGCACCATAAAAATTTTATTGACGACTCAATGTATTCACTTCTCTCTTCTACATCATATTGGTAATATTGTTTTTATAAATTATTATTCTTGTTTTATATGGATTGGATGATCTCTTGGAGATTGCCTTTACCCTTTTGTTAAATTTCATTATTGCTAGTTTATCAATCCTTATAGACCAAGTATCAATGACTCACATTTATCAACAACATTACAAGATGATTGCAACGTCTAGAGCCGTTTTATATTTTTTTGCTAACTTTTTTTCTATCAATTTTTGTTAGCAACATTTTCTTTTGCAGATATAATTGTCATGTACATTTTAATAGTCCTTACTTTTTATTGTGAATAGATTATAACAATTGCAATGAGATCAATTTTAGTTTGTCTAATTACGTTTTTATTTTAAATTATTTTCTCTCTGCCCCTCTTCCCCCCAACTATTGCAACCATAACATGAGCTTATTGGCAATGGATGCAATGCTGATTTGAATCTATCACTTTTCCATTGGGACCTTTGTTGCATAAACAACATCATTTTTTCATGTATTGCACAAATGTATGCGAAAAATAGATCAAAATTTTATCTAATTATACTTCTACACCTCTTTGACATACCCATTACCCACCAAGATACAATTACTAACTATAATATTATCCTCAACTACAACCATTTTTATTATCATAACTATAAATATTTCAAATATTACAAATTTCATTCTCCTTCTTCCTTTTTCCTTTATCATTTGTGTTTCAGGAGAGCAAGTCCTGGGCTAGGTGGAAAAAATCGAACTGCTTGACTAGTTTACTGCCTTTAAAATTGTAAAAACATGGCTATCAATGCCTTAAATAAAAAAATAATTCTTCTGAAGTGTTTCTGCAATATGTATTTCTAGGCTGACAATATTTGAATATAACATTGACAGGCACAAAGACATTCATAATAAAAGCATTTTAAAAGCAAAACAAATGTTATTAATTCTGATATGGTATTCAATCAAATCTTTGCTGCTACTTCTGCAAACCACAATCTACAAAATCGTATGGTCATCATCATTTTGGAAATAGAAAACTGTAAAATTGTATGGTCATTATTTTGGAAATAGAAAAATAAAAGCTACGAGGACGATGTCTCCAGCTATCCTCTTTTTCTTTAAAGATATAAAACTGTACAAATTAATAACATTTATAATATATTTAATCTTGAGAGGTCTCTGTAATGTAAATGGATACCAGCAAACAATACTGACTTTTGCTCACACTTTTCTAATTGTTGTAATGTCTCTAAATAAAATCACAAAATCCTTATTTAAGGCAAGTTCTTTACAGAATGTTTGAAAAAAAAAAAGGTTTATAAAGAAAATATTAATTTATAATGATTTGGGTTAATAGGTCATATTAAAGGGACCTTATTCTGGCTTTTAAGATAATAATAAATATTTGAAATATTTAAATTCAAATTCTTACAATTTATATCTATTAATAAATATTTATCAATTCTTTAATATAAAATATTTCTTCATTAAAGATATTTTACAAGAGTTTTAAGGTGTAGAAGTATGAATTGAATTTTTTTTTCTTATAATAATAATAAATTGTAAGGAAATGTAAATATAAATATAATTTTTAAATATTATGTATATTCTGAATTTTGAAATTAGTATATTTATGTTAAAAATTTGTATATATAATATCATTATGAGACACCTACTTTCATGTATTTCAATTGTTCTTTTTTTATTGAATTATTTTTATGTAGGTTATTTTAAAATATTGTGTAGATTAAATTGTACACCATTTAAATGTTATGAAATAGAAAGATTAATTTGATACCAAAGAATGTTTTATACCAATTAGATTCAATTATCAAAAAAATATTGAAAAAATCAAAGTTTCAACTTTTAATCTTATTAATGATATTCTTAAAAACATATAAAAATACCTTTTTTAATCTATAAATGAACTTTTCTCAAAACATATCTTTAAATAGATAAAAGATTCATGTTAAGATGTTATAATTAGTTTTTATTTTAGATAACTAATTAAGACAAGAGGAGATATTTTAAAGAAAAGAGTTATATTTCAGTACACACAAATATTCAATTTTATTTTAAAATATACATTTATAATAGTGAAAAAATATATAGATGCACTAAAGTTTTAATTTATCAATACATACAAAAATTGAAGAAAAAAAGAAAAAAAGAAAAAATATATAATGAGTGACCTTGAGTTAATTTCAATTTCAACATTTTATCAAGTAGCTAAATTCTAATATTTATTTAATAAAAAACTATATGAAAATAATTTTCTAATTATTTTTCAAAAGTTATAAACATAAACTAGACTAAAAAATAAAATCTTTATTAATTTACATCATTTCAAAATTCAAACATATATGTCACTTTTTAGTGATTCAATTTTAAAAAAATAAGTCAATGTTGGTTATAACCTTAATACTAGCCTTTATTGAACTTAAATCATAACCATAATTGAATTTTAATCTTAACTTTAATTAAGTCTTATTTATAATTTAAATCTTAACTTTGGATAAAATCTTAAAACTCTTATAGATTATTCTCTAAATTATTCTAATTAAAAAATATTTAACATTTGTATCTTAAATAAAATCATATTTTTTTATTATAATTTTTTAAAAATGGTCAACTAAGTTATTTCGACCCACAACCATCACAAAAACAACAAAAAGCCCTCCAAAAATATAAAACAAAACTTAATCATGTTGTGCTTCTTTGGAAGAGGTATGTCTTCATTTGTTTATACATTTTAATTGTATTTCATTAAAGTTTGATTGGTTTATTATTGTTATTTTTTTGTTTTCTTTTTAATTGGTAACATATGCTCCAAACCCGAGGCCTAAACAAAATTTACCTCTTGAAAACCATGAAGAAGACCCTCGAGATAACCCTTAGATGGGAACCCTCCAACTTGTCCAAGAAACCCCCCACAAAACTCTCAAGATCAGTTATTAGGGTTGTTTAGAACAAAAAAAAAGCCAATATTTCTTAGTTAGTTTCTAGACTGAAGACCTCACAAAATGACCATCATGCATCCCTTTCCCACAACTTTGGAATAAATTGTGACATGTGTTGACGAAGTTGGCAAACAAATAACTAATCAAGAAACTTTTAGGGATTTATGTCGTTCTTATTATGCAAATGGCTTGTCATATGATGAAGTGAAAGATAAAGAAATAAGAAAAGAACAAGTGTGTGCTCTTTTCATTGATCTTAGAACCAATGAGAATCTTCCTCATAATTCAAAGAGGTTTTCAATACATTAGTGTAATCATGAGGGCATGATAGGTGGTATATGGTCTTAAACCAACCTCCCTTTAATAATTATGAGGTGCCTTTATATTTTTTATAGAAAAAATATATTGTGATTTTATCCTTAATAAAATCTCAATTCCTTTGATATGATAGAGTTCTAGGGTATAAGTGGAGGCTTGAAGCAACATAAAATAGGAGCTCATAAGATACATAAATGCCCAAATCAAATACAACTAATAGTCAAACTTGTTGCCCACGTTATGTCCTAGAAGCCTTGAAGGAGTCTATGAGGTACATACTCTTTAGGCAATTGCCACATTGACTGACACCATCATCCATCATGGAACACATTTAATCTAACCACTTAGGATGATGGTGTGCAACAGGTGGACCATTTAAATTCTAGTGCACCCAGTTCTCACATGTGCTCCATCTATTATCATTTAAGATTTAGGAGAGATATTGATGCACATGCATATGGTTTAACCTCCATGTTTGTGTACATTGCTTGTTGAGATTCTATGAGAGTAACAAGGGCCATTAGGATGACATATCAGATATTGTGGTGTTGATAGATGACTTGCTGTTGTAGGTGTATGTCATTGAGATGCAAGTATGTTGAATTGATTTTATAAAGTTTTATTTATAAAATAATTGATCTCCAAATGTAAATGGATTTTTAATTACATCTTGAATTAAAATAATGAAAACATTATACATTTCAAGATGTGGCGATAGAGGGTGATACATCATTCACCATTTCTGATATAATTTGTGTAGATGCATCTTCATTAGAGGTAAAATTTTATATGTTAAAATAGTATAAGGCCTTGCATTCAAAGTAGTTTTTTTATAAGATATATTAACTTACTAATCATATTTATGTGGGATTTAATAGGTGATGCAAATGAACTAGATTTCACAGGTCCAGGATGCTACCCTTACAACCATTTCATTTGGCCTAAAAGCTATATGGTATCCTTTTTTGCACATACATGAACTTAAATTTCTTCTTGAATATGCATATCATTTAAAGTGTGGTTATTTAAATTATATCTTTGCATTATATGTTAGTCTTGGCTTACTCTTGCAGGGTACACCAAGTGTGGCTGAGGTTTCAAAACATATGCCAACTTCTTCCTTGAGATTAGGTGACTAAAGAAAGGTAATTGAACATAATTTTAATTTAAATAATAGTTTAAAGATATTATATGAGTTATTGTAGCACCATTTAGATGTTGATTATTCAAATGTATTATGATTATACATGCACATATAGATTGCTAGTCTTACACTTTTTTTCTTATATATAAAGAAATCAATGGGGTTTACAAAAATGATGTTTGCACCTCATACATTAGAAGAATAGAGATAACATGTATATGTATTTTTATTTATTTTCTTGATATTACTAATACACACACACACACACACACACACACACACACACACACACACACACACACATGTTCATTGTATTATAATCTTGTCATTTTTTATACAAGAAATGACAATACATGTTTTATCAACAATGACCCCTTCCATGACAATAAAAGAACCATTAGAGGATCAAGTATACGTTTATTTTTTTATATTTTAGATAGAATTACATATATGTGTAGTTTATTGTGCTTTGTCAAATATATATATATATATATATATATATATATATATATATATATATATATATATATATATATATATATATATATATATATATATATATATATATATATATATATATATATATATATATATATATATATATATATATATATATATATATATATGATTAGGGAAAGGCCAAAGCTAGATAAATTTTATTAAATCTCAAAATTAATACATGAATCTCCATTCAGTGTGGGAATTGGTAGGAAAGAATGGAGAAAAAAACCTCTAGTCTTGCCTGGGACATATGTGTTAGATAACTGAGAGGGGGTGGGGGGGTGTGAATTAGTTAGTTCCAATTATCCTACAATCCCAATTCTCCCAGATGTATATATTCAAACTTTTCAAACAAATTATCAACTTGGTAAGCTATCAACAATAAGTTTCACTTCATCTACCGATTGACAATCATTTCAATACTGTGTTTACCGATCAGACTAAATATGAAATGTGTAAAGTAAAACAATAATCCAATCACATCAAATACACATAACACATAGATTTTTAACATGGAAACCTTGTCAGGGGAAAACCCACTTGGGACCGGTAACCCAAAATAATTCACTCTTCTAAAGTGAGCTCAGTTAGGAGCCAACCCTGTCAAAGGTTACAAAACACATTGTGAGGTGTGACCTGGTTAGAGGATTTATCACTAACAGTTCTCCCTTGACCAACATTCACTATGGTGTCAACAAGAAAACCAACAACATTCCTTGAATGTCATATTGAAATACAAAAAAGACTGTTAAGTCCACTCGATTAAGAGATTTTGTTGTAATAATGATTAAACTGATACAGTAGTGATATGATTCAAATACAACTAATATTTGTAGATTTTTAGATCTATGCTAAGCTCAAATACGTCCTTTGATCAATATTCAATTCAATCCTTCATATCCTTCAACTTGTTTAGCTTGGTGAATAATGCCCCGATGCTCAGTAATACCTACAGTTCTGCTTAGTTTTGTCTATAACCAGTTTGATCAGCGGTGCATGAAAATAGTCCTTTCATGTGAATTCTCCTGTAGTGTCAATAATCTACAAAATCAATAATGAATCTTGTATCTCTTTAAATAGACTTCATAAACCATTTTCTTATCATCCATTAGATTTTGCCTCTTAATCTCCATCGTTCCTTTTTTCGCTTCAAGCTTCCTTGGCAGATGTGTCTAGAACACATTTCATCCTTCTCCATTCAATCAATCTTGAATTTTGTCAGCCATTAGATCATCATAAAAAACTTTATCTTTTACCTCAGAATCATAAGCAATTTGCCAGCTCATCAATTTAGTCGATTGTTATAAACTTTATTTATTTCTCTCACTCAGTTAATATAGAATGTGTCAGTGATAACTAACTCAGTTATTACTGTTGCTTGGTATACACAACACTAGCTCTGTGTATACATAAATCTTCAATTACCAACCACATAAACTTGTTCAGTTCTGATCTTCAATACATAACAAATTCATGTATACAATTAAGTCAACAACATGATGCCATAGACTCATCAATAAGTTACCCAATGTATGCCTTTTCCATATCTTCTATATCCATCTCATCTTCATGTAGATATCTCATTCCTTTATCATTTTATTTCTTCAGATGTTTGTAAATATCATGATAAGTACAATCAAAACTAGTTGACTTGACAATACATTGACTGATTTAATTACCTTACATATCACTTTAGTAGCTCAGTGATCTCTAGTCACCATCTTTCACTTGTCCATTCAGTTCATCAAGATATTCAATTAGTTGTAGGTTATCAATATGTCCAATTTTATAGAAGGAATTTTACTTAATTACATAATTGAACAGATAGGGGCATACCCCTATTTATAATGTCCTACAAATATACATCACATAGCCTATAATCTACAAAACCTCTATTGATAGTACTCATATCTTCGTTAGTAACACACACACACATATATATATTAAATCCACAAACTATCCCAATGATACCATGGTCGTCCTTCTGATTTCTTGCACTCAA